>CP137670.1:27586575-27716507 GCA_037976565.1 Mesocentrotus franciscanus | reverse complement strand
GATACCATCAATGGAAAGAGGAACCTAAAATTACCTAGAGACTAAATTTTCTATTGAATTGGTTGTGAAAAGATCGGCAAATTTTGCAGTCTTTTGCGTCCGTTCCGAAAAAAATATGAACTTACCGACAAGGGTCTGGAAACCTTCATTTTGAGAGCAGGGCCCCGTCTTATAAAGAGTTGATATAAATCGCAACTTATTTGCGATTGACTTGGATCAATCGCAACTCTTTATAAGACGGGGCCTAGATGTCATCAAATTGTAAAAAGTGGTATCAACTGATTGTATGATATTTTGCCTTGCAAAATGTGCAATTATCACGATATCTCCGGAATTCTGTGACGATAAATTGTCTAATTGCACCAATTTGTAGTCGAAAACTTTGCAGTCCATTTGGTAATTATCGAACTAAATAAATATACTGATGCAATGTGAAGCTTCATTTTTCGGGCTTTCGAGTATGAAACGTTATGGTGGTATTTTGCATAATGCATACTAGTACGCTCGAAAAGGGAAGATTGGGCTAGAATTCCGCTTTGTTGTATAAACCCAACAATATGCCAGTTAAGTAATTTTATTCAACCTGTAATAATAATTAAAAAAAAACATAATAATAATAATAATAATAATAGGCATTTCTATAGCGCCGTCTATCTAGAAATTCTATTCCGAGGCGCATTTATTATTACCCCTGCTTTAGCCTAGCTGCCATTACAGCGCTCTAGCACTAAATCCGTATGCATTTATCCTCTTCATGTATAATCAAAAGCCTTAAATTGCAATCCTTTAGAAGTCTTGACTCTATATCCAAAAGGCCTAAACCCCCAGTAATCTATATCCCAAAATAATATATCTTTACAGAAATACTGCTCTCTTAACAAAAACCAGTAACCAAGGTCCCCAGCCTAGATACATTCCTATATAGTCAAGACTACATTTGAATATATGCTTAATAAATAAATCCCATCTTACTCAAAATATGTCAATCTTGTCTTTCTTATTTCGACTCATTGAACTTTCATCTTGCCTTCTTGGATCTCAAAAACCTGACTGTATCTCAATCTTATTCTTTCAAAACTCTGATTTATCTGACACTTATTTCATATGTCAACACCAACATTTGTCAACTAAAACAACCTTAAGTTAACCTGTCACAAATGTCATTACTACTCCGTGCTTTCTTAAACACAATATCCTTTTTAATAAATGTGTGTGAATCGAATACAAACTAATACGGTACGTACTTTCAATGTAACCGTACACATTACCATGCACATTTACCAAACACATTATCATGCACATTACTTATAACACATCTTCGTACTCGAATGTGACACCAGATATTCATTAATTTTCTCCCATTCTTTATCATACACTTCATAATATCTTATCTAAGCTTTACTCACTTCTTTTGCGGAAATAACTAGTGACTCTGAAAAACCATAGGCATTTTCCAAAACCCGGAATTCTGGCTTCTAAATTAACTTCTGAACTCGAATGTCAGCTCACATCCATAAAAAATGTGCTCTGCGATGTTTACATGTAAATGACCCCATAAGTAGGTCGAGGTCATTACGGTATCTTAAAAAAGGAAATGACTTTTCATGTTTCATTAAAACAGTAATGGCGCCCGGCGCTCGAGTCTGGCACATTAATTTCAGGGCGTACGCTCTCTAGCCTTATTATATATCTCTATGGTCGGGAACTTATGGTGTCCTCTAGCTGGAAAATAAAGTTGGGTCTTCTCGTTCTTCTTCGTTTGGTATGATAAATGGCTTAAGGCCAAATTTGACTATTGTTGCCAATTTCGTCGCATCGCTTTCTCTTAATGTCTTGGTAAAATTAATTATTCGGGAACTTATGGTGTCCTCATCATGAAATTGTAATATCAACTCAGCAAACCCACAACGTTCTTAATGCATTCACAAAACGTCCGGAGAATGGATATCTTCACCTTAATTTCTTTCAACTTAATCAAAATTAATACTGGTCGATGAAATCCAGCGTAACGGCAGGCGGAGATCGGCCCTGTATTGTAGAGGGGGATTTCATTAATAAGGCCCTCTAGCGTTCTAAAGTGGAAAGTCATGTTGTTGTTTAATAGTGGAATATGCACGTCGTGTATTACCGCTGGCCTGAAACACCAAATAGGATTTCTGCCGACACATGTCATAGTAATTTTGAAGAGCAATAATCAATGTATCATTTCGTTCTTTTTCTGACCAAATATGATGTATTTGTGCAAAGTTATGTTGCTTCAAAGAAGGATTATTGAAGAAAAAAAAGATTTTGCATGCTCTCGAACTTTGCTGGATCCTGACCCATATTAACATGGATTCAATAAATTTTATGTGCACTGGAAAGCCAATATTGTGGCGCAAATTTTGACACCAAATTTATTTGGACTCAAAAATAAAACTATGTGTCAAATTTTGAGTCAAAGTTGGTGCTAAATCCGAAAAATTATTAGAATGAGGTACGATAAAGCTGCATGCTGTGTCACGTGACTTTCGCACAAACGCGAAATTTGCTTTTCACGTACGGAGACGAATTCTTGTATGTATGATAATAATAATATAAATAAATACTTCTGAAACAAAGCTACTAAAACAGTATGATTGTAATCGTATGTATATATGTATGTTTGTGTGTGATTGTTTTGTGTTTTAAATGTACTGGATGTTTATGTGGCACTGCTTGTGATACACGCATTATTTCTGACTAATAAAATTGTGATCAGAAAAAGGGGGATTGCTTTTTTTGCTCTGTACGCAACAAAACAAACGAAATGAATTTCCAAATTGTTTACTTTTAACAATTATTTATTTATCAGTCAAATTTGTATTACACTGTCATTTGGAGGCTAGGTAGGTGGAGATGAATTAATTTATTGACCAAGACCCCCTTCTGTACGATTTTTTGGGCCACATTTTACAGTTTCTGAAGCACTTTGACATTCGTGAACCGTTTGGCCCTGTATAATTTGACTATATAAATATTGCCACCTAGCTAGTAAAACGTTAAAACCTTTGAACATAATATTTGTAAATATCTACAAAATGTATCCCTTATCAATGTCATAAATCCTAAGCACACTAGCACATACTGGAAGAAGGCAAAAAGGTAAACAAATGCCTGTATGTAAATCACTACTAGTACTCAACATTTCTTCCCAAACACTTGTAATACAGTACGTGGGACTGCAGTGATCTTATCTTGACTAAATTTCGTTCATAAACAGGTGTGTGAGAGTAATTCTCTTTGGATATCCCTACAAATGTAACACTAATGTTTCATTCATGTGAACCCTAAAACTACAAATAATAATGACTGTATATGAAATAAATTCCATTTTGATAGTTATTTTGCGTGCTAGCTAGCGGCCATCCCAGTCCGAAGGGAATGACGTAATTCCTCTCGACCGCTGACTGACCAATCACAGAGCAGGATATCGTCTCTTCTGAACAGTCATGTTTTGATGAGTTTTTGACATTGTAGTTGGGTTAGATTTTGCTGGATCCTGACCCATATTAAAACATTTACACCCCATGTTTATATTTTCGGAAAGAGGAATAAATTGCGATTCTATACGTTAGACTTTCATTTGGGCTAAAAAATAAAACTGTGTCAAAATTCGAGTTATTTTCAAAGTTTTTATCTTTGTAAAAAGACACATTTTTAACGTGGAAATTGAATTATTTACAGGATTCGTATAATGAATATTCTTAAATATTAAGTAACTCCAGATATTTACTATGATATTGCAAAAAACAAAGGGCAAAAAAAGTGATAAAATGAAGGAGATATCGTCGTTTGAAAATGTGCCTTCTCGGAGAGCTCTACGGTAGGGGTCAAACCGATCCGAGTACGCCGTATTAATGAAATAGACGTGTTTTTGCACGCCTGCGGTTAGGCTGAATCTTTGGGATATCGGGCTCTCCATTCTTCTTGTGAGCTTCAATATGGTCCTCGATGAAAGCGTAGAATTCCCTAGAATTCGACATCATAGTCTTGATAATTCTGAAGGGAACCTTTGAAATGCCTGGTATTGGAATAAAAAACGACCATCCTCCTACTCCCGATCGACTTAATATGTTGAAGTTCAACAAGTAAAGAACCTAATAAAAAATAAATCTCGAGTATAGTGTCACAATGTGACTGGGATTTCTTTTTTAGACAGAGAATGTAATGGACAGGTGTTAGATGAATAGATGTTGTTGGTAGCAATTTATTAGGTCAACTAACTTGGGTCACTAACTTGGGTCTCTAGTAGAGCAGGTGTCTGTCTTTGTCTGTGTGTGGGGAAAGGATGAGGAGAATGTTAATAGGAAAGTTTTGTATAGAGGATTCAGTAAAAGGAATTTGGATGGACAGTTTTGGCATGAGAGGAATACAAAGAATGTTAAGGAGGTTACTATTGAGAGAGTCAACGTGGATTAGAGATTTAGGTAGTTTAATCAGATTGCACATGAGATCTCGAGAGGATCAGACCTTTCAGAATTTGGTCTGATTTGGGGAGTAAATGAGGGTGTTGGCCACGAAGGTAAATGTTACAGCCACAGGCTATAAGCATGCTGTTGCTGGCATAGACTTTCCCTATACTATGGGACCAGGCAAGAACCAGGCAGCACAGGCCGACGTGGTAGAAGCCTCATCAGCCCTCGCCTCAAAATCAATAAAAAAAATCAATACAATCCAATGCTCTTTAACTACAGAAATGGGACCTCAGAGGTTTCTTTAATTAGTCAACAGATAAAGCAGTCTTCACAATAGTAGGTAGTCGGTTCCAGAACTATGCTGCAACCGATGTAAAAGACATTTCTCCTATTGTTTTTATTCTTTGTTTGGGAATTGGTTTTGAGACAAAATCTCTTGGGGTAAGTATATGGATTCAAGAAATAGTCAAAGCGTTGCGACTGGTATGTATTTATCAAATGATTCCATTCATCAATACAATTACACCAGAAGCCCGCATAAATTACAACCTTTATTCGTTGAAGCCTAACCTAAGACAAAAAAGTATGAGGTACCGAGGTCAAGTCCTGTGGAAAATGCAGGTTTGTGTGTAGTTAGGATGCATAATCTATTCATAATAATAATGATACCACAATCACCAGAAATCTATGCAATTTTTGTTCAATATAGGAATTAAAACTTCTGTATCACTCCAAAGCTTTAAAGCTGTAATTTTTTTTAAAATCCTATTGTTAATTATGCAATTCTCTTCTTAGCCCCCATGATTTTTGTATTCCTTGTAGGCCATCGATCGTATGAAACAAGAACATCCTGATGAACAGGAAGTAAAAGGAAGGTCAAAGGTGAAAATACAGGTATGCGTGTCATTACAGAGCATAATCCATTCTGCCTAAAATAATACCACAATCACCAGAAATCAATGAAATTATTGTATGATGTAAGTCGATATCTTTACAGGTATTTTATGTAGATTATATGTTTAATTATGTTTTTTAAGTTTTGTTGTGGCGACCCCACCACAAGCCCTGTAATTCTTTTAGGAATTTCGCCTCCTTCCAACATGAATTTGTAAATATATTATTTTGATTTTGTGATGGAAATAAATGTTATATTAATACAATCTTCATCCTAACGAGGAATCAATATTCTTTTTAACCTGTACGTAGAATAACTATGTTTAACTGTTAGCAGTTTCTCTGACTGTAATTCTACTCTACGCCTATCTTTATACACTTTCAACTGTGTAAGTTGGTCCCACCCACCCCCAAAAAAAAAAAAAAAAACGTTCCTTTTCACTGTCGAAAGGAAGAAAACTTTAAATAAAAAATTAGGTTTAGATTCTTGACTAAGTTGATCTTATGTTTGATCTCATTTTTATTTGTGTTTGTATTATTATATATATGCTTGATTTATTGAATAAAGAACAGATTTATAATTTGTGTGTTTTTTATAAGTTTTGGTTGGTAATTTGTAGACAGACAACGGTGCGCTTAGAAACAACCGTATTAAGCGCCTAATAAATGTTGTGTATTATTATTATATTACACTGACCAGGTCAAAGAACTCGACCACGAATACATGAACCTTGACCTCGGATCACTAGCAAGTACAACAAACTGTGCTGAGTCATTCAAAGCCAAATGAACACCCTTGCATGTTCTCGTGTGTAATGCTGGCATGGCTTACGGACCCGATGGTAAGCTATATTTATTCGTACTACACTAATATTTTTCCTAACATCATGAAAACGATATATTATGCAATTTTTCTGCTAAACCTTTTCCTAGTAAATTTAACTAGAGCTTTAGACAGGGTCTTTTTTTCTTTCTTCTTGATGTTGCTAATATAACTCATATATATACAATGTATCATTTTGAGGTGTTTCTTCAACATGATTGTGAAGACTTCAAAAAATCATGTTCGGCGCCTTGGTGCGTCACCTATTAAAATGTTCGAACATAACAATATTATGTCATGATACGTAATGCGAATGTGATTCCTAGGCAATACAATATGGTATTTTTTCTCATATTCAGTCTTGTGACAATAAGACTTTTTCGGGGTCCTGCGAGGGTTCATTGGGAGTCAAACTATGTATACACGATTACACCGTTATTTACAACTACATTATCAAATGCTCCCTAACATTTGATAGACCGACCTACACTGTTTCTATGTAACGAGTATTATCTGAATCATTTTTTTATCTCAAATTCTTATCTTTGTGTTTATTTTATTGCCAAAAAATGTATGAGATCACTATCTCTATGCGAATGAAATGAATAATAATAGAATAGAAATGTTTTTTTACTTGAATGAATCAATATTAATTGTCTGCGTGGAATAACATATACTAATACATTTAGGAAAAGATTTTCATGCGTAATGTAAAGGTGTTGTGGTTTAGTTGATCATGTCACCGGACAGTAGAGGACAAGGTACGGGGTCAAATCCCTGCCCATCACTAAGGCCCTTTGGCAAGACGTTCATCTAGATTTGCTACTCTTCACCCAGGTGTAAATGGGTACCTGATAATGCATGAGCGCTAGTTACTTTCTCTTTGCTTAAATCAATTTTAAGCTGTCAGGAATTTACGTTTTTTTAATATTTAAGGAAATTGGAGAATGATATTGCAAATGTGTTGCAATATGTCAATTTCTGTTTTAATTTAAATATTAGGATTAATGTCTCAATGCATATATGTGTAAATACAGGAAAAAACACATTAAAACAGACAATCCAAGGAGATTTTTATATTTGATGTCTTAAAAAGTACGTAATAATCTTCAACTGATTTTTTTTTGAACTATAAAGTTATGTTTTTGTGTAAATGTAGCATTTTTCGAACGTTACAAAGATAATATGGGAAATGAGTTAGTATTAATTCATTGGTTTTGTTGGTTGTAAAATTTTGAAGTGACATGTGCTATTATGTGCACCGATTCTATTCAACGCAATATCTATGTAACATTCGAAAATGTTACGTCTTACAAAATTAGCAAAACTTTATGAAATTCCCACATAATATAGGAGATCCTTTTACAATACTACATACAAAATTACAATTAGGATGGCCAAGCGATCTGTAAGATATTTTCAAAAGAAGTCAAGTTGCAATATATGTTGGAGACACCAGTATTAAAATAGAGAGGCTATATTTAAGTATTGAAATAAATATATATACATGAAATAAAATGTTATTGCCTTACTGTGTTATCTTTGATATTGTGTTGACTGAAAGAGTCACGTCCTACTAACTCTTGGTTGACAGATATACAGATCCAATGATATTTGAGATGATAGTGCTTCATTCATGCGCTTTGATTATCAATCAGCGTTCAGAGGTATATAAAGAGTGATAGAATCCGCAGATAGCACGTTGACAAAAGCAAAAGCAAAACAACAAAAAACAAAGAATCCAACAACAACAAAACAATATAACAACAAATACACTCCCTAAAAAAGACACTAACAAAGCAACCACAACAAATAAAACGCAAAAATCATACTAATAAATCATAAGCTTTGGTAGATCACTTAAAGCCCCACGGCACTACTTGTAGCTACTTGCTCCCTCTATATAGAAAACAATGCCTAAGCGGTGCCTGTTGGTCCCCCATAATCCTCTTTTACTTATGTTAATTGAGAGCTGAGTTGATGAGATAACCACCTGTCAGTGACCGTGCTGAGAGGTATAATCCCTCCTGGCTAGACTAGTGCAGAGGGGCTTTAAAGAGAAGATGAAGAGAGGAACATGAATTGAATATGAGGAGTCTTTTGAGCTTCGTTTTCCGACCATTTTCCTTTATCATTATACGTTCATATTATCTCAAGGGGGGTGATATTGGTGAAAGAGATTAACAGGCTCTGCTCCAATCAAGTGATACTTTTTTTCCTTCTTCATAAAACACATAGGGTGAAAGTGGACTAACTTTAGTCCATGGTTTAATCCTCCGACTAAGTATGGAATGCCAAGTGTCCATATGAATATGTTTTTAAATAATTTAATCTGTCACTAAATTAAAATAAAATGTAATAACATAATTAATAAACAACAATATAACATTGAAATAATTATGTTATCATGGTAATTTAGGGACATATCAAATTATTCAAAAATATATTCATATGGACACTTGGCATTCCATACTTAGTCGGAGGATTAAACCATGGACTAAAGTTAGTCCGCTTTCGAGAATACCACCCATAATTGCTTGGCTTCATAGCTCAGTCATAAGCCAAGTTTATACATACCCTAACTCGGTTAAATGGCAGGAATAGAGTACCAAAGCATTTAATCCAGGGGGGTGTTTCACAAAGACTAAGATCGACTTTAAGTTGGACTTAAGTATGACAGGCCGTTCATGCCACTGTTTGCTCTTACCATTTACTGGCATTTGTCTTTCAAGGGACATACAAATCGTGGTCTCAAATCTACAGAGTTTACATATTTTGATAGTTCATTATTAAAGGAAAAAATATTATCTAATTATTATCTAATGGCCCGCCAAACTTAAGTCCAACTTAAAGTCAATCTTAGTCTTTGTGAAACACCCCCAGGGCCCCGTCTTATAAAGAGTTGCGATTGATCCGAATCAATCGTAAGTCCTCACAAGTTTGCGGTCCCTCTCTCGTATGTACATAATTGCGATCGATGTCAGTTGCAAATAAGTTGCGATTAATCGAAACTGTTTATAAGACGGGGCCCTGGTAACCAAAATAACATCTTTTATTTTGCTAGTTTTCTGCAACGTACATTATGCTAGTTACCCGATGCAAACACCCAACCTTGAAAAGGCCTTATGCAAAATCAGTCCCCGGATAGTGCGTGATTATGTGACTTCTTTTTATTGACAAAAGTAGGCCCGGAGTCTAGACATTGTATTTGCAGACACAAGTAATGCATAAGCTGAATGTGTGTATTGGATTGCCGACACAGTCCAGCTAGTCGAACTTCTCATAGTTATTTATAGATAATCCGTATTTAGTTATTTAAATCTAGCTCCATTGTAATTACATGTCTCTGTGAATCACCAAATCACATGCTTGTCGAATACACTATTCGACAAATGCGTTACAGATAATCTTGATTTCTGGTAATGATAGAAAATAAATTCTCACCGAATCCCACAAAACTTACACTGAATGTTCAAGATTACAAATAAATGAAATGTGCCAAACGATTTTGGTAGAATATATATAAAGTTGAAGTTGAAGTTTGAAGTTTGAAGTTTATTAACAATAACAAAATGTATGTACATCATAAAAACAAAGTATGCAAGGCAAAACAATGAAATACAAACTGTACATAATGTACAAAACAATGAATTACTGCAAAAGCTTAATTAATGCTTACATAAAACACATTTATACAAAAGTTCAAGTTGTTGCTAAAAGAAAACCAAACGTTAGCACAAGTGCTAGTCGAGATCGGTTTTCTCTGTTCACTATATATCGATAGTGTATCTCTTCATTACCATAGCACTATACTAGTTCTTACATTTATATTGTATACATTCAAAATACAAAACATTACTAACTGCTAACATAGCAGATAAGTGAGGATATTACGAAATGAATATCTTGTTTTTCGTTCTCTAATCTTCTGAGGCAAGCTATTCCAAAGCTTCGGTCCAACAAAAGAAATAGTGAATGTACCTTGTGTCGTCCATCAAATTGGCAAGGGTAGCGTTGCATTTTCTTTTCCTCTTGTTTCTTAAGTATGGTGTACAATCTTACAATAATCTAGTAATGTGTGTGGCAAATTTCTATTATACAAATCATATACAAATGTTAAAACTGCCAGTTCATGCAAACCAAAAACATCCAATATCCCCATTGTTTAAACAGTGGTCCGGAGGATGTTCTCAATAATGAAAACGTAATAGCTCGCACCGCCATCTTCTGAGCTAAATGAATACAATTCAAGCGAGATTTATAACTGCTTCCCCATACCTCGATTCCATAGAGTATGTGGGGCTGTATAAACGATTTATACAAGAGCACAAGGATATACTGAGGAACAAAATATCTCAATTTAAATAGCAAACCCACTTTTCTACGAACGCACTTATTAACACAATCAATGTGATGCCTCCAATACAATGTACTATCAATTTGAACTCCTACAAAAGATGCCACGCTCACCTCATTAATGTCCGTATTAGACAGTGTAAGGACACCATTTGCATCAATTGCCCGTCGTTTGCTTTTAATAAACATATAATTAGTTTTCTTTAAATTGATAGTGAGTTTATTAGCATCGCACCATTTTTTAATTGCATCTAGTTGCTCATTAACCTCATTTACATCAATTTCAATTTGATTATCGTCAAAAGTGTGAAAAATATTTGAATCGTCTGCAAACAATCTAAAATAAAAATAGTTAGTACAACAAGGTAAATCATTAATATAAACTAAAAACAATGTAGGACCCATAACTGACCCCTGCGGCACGCCGCACGTTATAGTCTTTCGGGTAGATGTGGCCTCCTTATAGCATAATGTCTGAGAGCGATTCAAGAGGTAATTAGCAAACCATTGGAAAGCAACACCACGTATACCATAATGTGCCATCTTTTCTAGCAAAATATCATGATTTATAGTGTCAAACGCCTTTTGAAAATCTATGAATATACCAAGTGCAACTTTCCCTTTATCCATTGATCTCATAAGCGTATTAATAAGATTAATCAAAAAAGTTTGGTACTATATTTCTTGCGGAATCCGTACTGATGTTTATACAAAAATATTATTTTTCTCCAAAAAAAATCAATTAAACGAACATTCACGATTGTTTCAAATATTTTCCCAACAACCGGCAAGACTGAGATAGGTCTGTAATTTCCTGGATCAGGTTTTATAAATAGGTGTTACCTTTGCTACCTTAAGACAATCGGGAAAATTACCTTTTTCTAATGACATATTAAAAATGTAAGTCAGTGGTACAACAATAGAATAAGCAGCATCCTTTATCAGTCTTACTGGTAAATTATCATATCCATGGGATTTTTTACTCTCTAGGGCACACAAATAATCAAAAACTTTTCTCTCTGTCACAGGTTTCCAAAACAAGGATTTGTCATTTCTTCTCCCCAAATACTCCTTATAACTATAACCTACATCTGGAATCTTCCGTGCTAAGTTTGACCAATTGTAACAAAGTAATTATTTAGCTCCTCAGCTATATCACCCTCAGAAGACACAACTCTAGCTGCTCCATGAATACGATCAGACGGGGCAACCAACTCATCTATATCTATTT
This sequence comes from Mesocentrotus franciscanus, assembly GCA_037976565.1. Taxonomy (NCBI): domain Eukaryota; kingdom Metazoa; phylum Echinodermata; class Echinoidea; order Camarodonta; family Strongylocentrotidae; genus Mesocentrotus; species Mesocentrotus franciscanus. The sequence goes on along the minus strand of CP137670.1, from coordinate 27,704,767 downwards.
TTTTTAGAATTCCCTCTTCCACTAATCAACTCATTTATTGTTTTCCAAGTTTTGCCTGTATCATGTCTATTATCATCAAATAATTTACTATAATACATTCGTTTAGCATTCTTCAATACAGTTGTCAATGCATTTCTCTATTTCTTATATCTGTGTGCATATTCTACATTAAAATTGGATGCTTTATATTTATTATACAAACTAAGTTTCTTTTAATAATAGACTTAAGAATTGCTTTAGATATCCATGGCTTTTTCGGAGTATGTCTTTTCTTTGAACTATTGTGCACAATATTTGGAGCATGTTTATCACACATACCTTTACAAACAGATCATAAAATACAGAGTAATCCATATTAACATTGTTATATCTACATACATTATCCCAATTTGTGTTTGCTAAGTCCTCATGAAACACTTCGACATTAAAATGTTTATATGAGCGAGCAACTTTTCTCAAAGTTACAACCTTATTCACAATAGGAGGATGATCAAATAAAACAAATATAGGAAAATGGTCAGATACATCAGTTTCTATAACACCTGCGTGAATAACAGAATTACTTATATTAGTATAAACATGATCAATAAGAGATGCAGTGTAAGCTGAGTTATGAGCATAGTTAGATAAGGAAATTAAGATAAGTAGACCTTACAGTATGTGATTAAAGGAAACCTAACCCCAAAGAATAAGTGTAGGTATTCTGAAAAACGAGATGAATTCAGACCTGCCATTTGATGTACAATAAAGCTTACGAACGTGTTCAAAAGATATATAAATGAAGATTTATTGGCATGATGTAATGCCTTTTATAGCATGATATGGGCGCAGCCATTTTCTTGAACATGTGACGTACCAGGCAAAGTTTTACATGTATCATGCACCAAGCTTTAATCAGAAAGACTTTTTAATAAAACAAAAACAAAAAAACTTTTCAATGAGGGAAATTATAGCCGAGAAGGTAAAATTACATTTGGTGAAAAATATATAAAAGGTAACAATTGTAACTCATTTACTTAAAATACTAACATATAGCGGTTGAAAAATCTATTTCATTCATCCGAAACCTTCACCCCAGAACAGCACCAACTTATTTATGCAATTTGCATTCTGGCAATTGGAATACAAAGGATAGTAGCAGGTGAATGAAATGCTTCAACACCACAAACACCTGGGAAGGAAGCATCCACACATTTGAATACATTTATTTGTCAAACGACTTCGCCTAGTACGTTATGCTATCAAGAAAATGGCGATACAGATGTCTTGCTGAGAAGCTGTCCTTTATTCTTGCTTTTTACCTTTCTCATCCACTGTGGTGGGAAATCTTGTAGATTGATGGGCTACAATGCAATAAATCTCTCGGAACATCCAAATTTATTCCTTGGGGTTAGGTTTCCTTTAACACAGGTTTCTATGTGCCAATTTTTTATTTTTTTTTAAAGATGATTTCCAGCAAGTTTTTGTGAGGTTGTTTTTATTTTACTGGTTCAACAATCAATCTACTGCAGGAGCCTCTGTGTCTTCTTCGTTTATACAAACACTAAAAATGAATATATATATCGATAAAATATAATGTTATGTTGCGAAAAGGTAAGGTTGCTCTTTTTAAGTGTGATATCCATTCTGATTTTAGAGGCGTGTTCTATTTCAAGATTTAGGTTATACTGCAATTGTGTCCGTGAAGTTAAATAGATCAATCATTCTCACAGTCCCTCAGAATGGACTTCACGCTGTAGATCCCTTTGAGATTCCTTTGTAATGGATTCCACGGGTTGGTGAAACCATCAGTGAGAAGAAAAATGATCTACAGCGAAAGTTCAAACACTTCTCTCCAAAAAAGCGATGATCTTAAAAGGCAAAATACCACTAATTAAGGTAAACCGTTTGGAACGCATACAGGCCTTTTTTATTTTAAGAAGAAATAGGCAATACAAATCAATCAAGCAACATTTTCAGTGGAATCCCTTGGAATAGCGCAGGTGAGGTACGGTAAGCTACTCCTTGTGCCTGCCAGGACTGCCTCCAAAGACAATGGTGGTGAGTTGTCTGGTTTCTTGAAGGTGAATCTGTGAAGGAGACTGGTGAAACCGAGAAACGTCTCCATCCGGGCTAATTGCTCTCCGAGACAAATACGGCGACCTGGAAAATAGGTTGCATTAATAGAATTTTATAAATGAGATGAGGAATGCATTAAACAAAATTAGCTAGGGGTTATCAATGACGTTAAAGGAAATCATCGTGACGATCATCGGTTAAGAATTCAAGAAAGTGTAGTCCTATTTAGAGGCGGAATGTCGCTAGGGGCCCCAATTTCTTGCCGGAATAAGAAATCTTCCGTTTCCAAAATTTGGCGAGCGAGCGAGAATAAATGATGTCACTTATTAATAGTGATAATTAAAAAAAAAAAATATTCCGAGGTACATAAGAAATTAAAAAAATTACCACCTCGCAGCCCAGATGTCATTATAGAAGATTTAAAGATTATGCAGCACCCAGCACCCCCAACGCCCCGTATGCATATCGAATTTTATTTAAATGTTTCCGATTATATACATAATAACATGTTAATAAGGCCCATTATGAAAAATATTGAGCTTACCAGTACTGAAAAATATCAGCTCTTCTCTATTGATCAACTTCCCATCATCACTCAGAAACCTCTCAGGTTTGAACGCATCAGAATCGTCCCAGAAATTGTTGCTGTTCAACACCTTCAAGATGTTAGGGAAGATGATAGTACCCTTTGGTATGGTGTAGCCTTTGATTATGACGTCAGTGGCAGCCACGTGGGGCACCCCCATTGCAACCACAGCCCCCTTGCGCTGGGCCTTTACAGAAATACGACATCAATAGAAATGTTTCATTGATGTAAGTAATGAACAATCAATCCAAGTTTCACGTGGGTAAATCAAAGGCATTTTGAGATGGTTATGGCCGTGCATCAGTAAGTCACTGACAATCTATATTGGTAAATTTAGATCTGAATATTTCATATTTAATCTTTTTGCGAATTCTATAATCTGAAAACATTTGGTGCAACATACACGTTTAATATATTCTGCCAATGCCCCGAAGGTAAGAAAACCTACTGCAAGCTTTCGTCTCGTGGACCTTCGCCCTTCGATCTCCACAAACACACACACCCACGGGTGCTCACGCACGCACACAGTCACACACACATGCACCCACACGCAAACAAGCGTAGATGTTCGTCGGTGCTTCACTCCCTCCCCAAAGCCAAGACCTACATTATTAATACGCCACTGACCTCCATAAGTACTGCACACGTGTAAGGAAGATTCTTTTGATCGTTCAACCCTGGTAACCGTTCTCTTCCGACCACGTGATCCATCTCGGCTTGCACACGTGACTGGACCTCAGGGTAGGCCATCATGTAGAGGATAAACCACTTGAGTGTGGTTGTGGTCGTCTCCTTCCCCGCGAAGAAGAGGTCAGAGATAACGGCTTTAAGACTAAGGTGGCTGAATGAAGATTCAGTTCCCTGGTGTGCAAAAGGGGTAAACATTTTTGGTTTGAACAAGATGCCCTCATACATGTAAGTTATCTGTTACTTTCTACATCAAAGGCATTCAATTTTTTACGGGTTTCTGAAACTGAAGGATTTGGGGGGTGGAATATCCGTCCCGTGACCCCATCCCCTCCCCTGCCAAACCCTAGTGTCATACCTATTGGACAGAGCTCCATGTTATGCTCCTGTATCCTCATTTGAGGTGTTGGTAACTGCCCTTCCCTCCCCTCTGTCTCTCTCTCTCTCTCTTTCATTTCTTTAATTTTGCTGGCTTGTCAGACAGTTTCCGGAATATTGCGCCTTCTCTTTAAAATAAATACTGGATCTCCCTGTATACTTAGACACTTCATATGGCTACATCCCAATGGTTCTACATTACTTTAGACATTAAACACGTCTACGGGTTATCCATATTTAGCAAACAAGGAGAACAGACCCCGTCAGCATTATACCCATTCTAATGCAATTTTCAGATTCAGATTCAGATTCATTTTATTGGTCCATGTTTGTCGCACTCTTTTCGTTCATATTTTCACCAATCTGCGCCTCTGACTTTTCCCTCTATTTGTTAGGGTGGGATTGTCCTTTAACTACTTTAATAACACATAACACACTGGAATTAAAATATTTCACGAAATATTCTTAATCCTGATATAGATCTATGCAGACGATCTGGGAGTTTATTTTCCTCAATCATACAATTGTAATATCAACTCAGAAAACACACAAAACATCCGGAGAACGTTTATACATGTAGGGGCGTCCTTTGATATCTTTACCTTCATTTCTTTCAACTTAATCAAATACTGGTCGATGAAATCTCTTGGGATATCAGGCTCTCCATTATTTTTGTGAGCTTCAATATGGTCATCGATGAAAGCGTAGAATTCCTTAGCATTCGACATCACGGCCTTGATAACTCCGAAGGGAACCTTTGAAATGCCTGGTATTGGAATAAAAAAGAACCATCCTCCTACTCCCGTTCGCCTCATGTTGAAGTTCAACAAGTAAAGAAGCTTAAAATAAAACAATGGAATTAAAATCAGTCAGGATTGAAAGCGGAAGTTCCTTGATTAAATAAAAAATAAGCGCCAGAATATTAAGAATCTATTTTATCTAGAACTAATAGTCACACGAAATCGAAAACCCACCACACTGACGGTCCACAAAACCAAGAGCATAGAAAACCGTCATTTTCTACTGTCTTTCCTTATGTATTTCTTTGTTTACTCTGTTGGTATAGTGAACCTCTTGTAAATGTCAATGCCAAAGTTAAAGTGACAACTCAAAAGAGTTACTACTGGATTGGAAAGTTGATATTTGGTACAACATTTTTTCAAACACTTCTTTGAAATAATGTAATAAGAGTAATGAGGTATTTAGACATACGTGTTGAAACTCTGTATCGTTGTACTTGTACTGTGTCCCAAAAATGATTGTGCAGATGACGTTGGCAACTGCTTGTCCAACGAGGACGTTCGGGTCAAACGGGGACCCTTTCTTCTCTTTGATAGCACTACCTAGCTGAGCCATCTCTGCTGCGACGGTGTCTTCGTAGCTCTTCTTGCCAACCCCGAGGCTGCGGAAGACAGAGAGGGTGAACTTGCGCTGTTCCTTCCAGGATTTTCCAACACCAATCAGCAGACCTTCTGTCGTACCGAATTACAGAAGACATGAGCTTATTATATGGAAAATTATTATTAACAGACATTAATCAGTCAATTAAAGGCAAATAGTCCACAAATCAGTATTTGTAACGCAATGTTAGCGCTGTTCATGATGCGTTCACATTTTCTATCTTGTCATTCTTACATATTGCATCAAAACCGTACAATTTACTTCTCCAGGTAAATGCCGCCGTGTGTGCAATAGGTATAAAGCCAGTTGCACAGAAGGCATTATTTCGATTGCGTCATTGCCTGCGGTAATGAAACCTGTAGACTTAGCTCATCATAAACCAGTAACTCATAGCAGTATTTCAACTGTTCATTTTGCACTAACTTTTTTTTGTATAATGCCATCGCTATATGGACCTTAGAGACCGGGGCAGTCGTTGACGCAGACCTATGTCAACACACTGATGCCTCCTGGGGCCGTATTCTGAACCCTGTGTTATCTCTAATATTGTTGTATCTTTGAAGGTAAGATAAAGTTGGTATTCTGTAATTTGTTGTAACTTTTGTTGTATCTTTTCTTGTATCTTTTCTCTCATCTCTTTGGCCGCGCCTGTGCCTGCGCTCAAACATTTGTGCGCTTGTAATAGTATAGAGATAATGACTGCTATGAGGGGAATAGTTGTTTTATAGGCTGAAGGGGATGTTGCATCCTGATATCACCCCGTAAAGTATTCCTATTGGTTAACCTACTTATCATGCTTATATAAAATAGATCTTGATTGGTAGGGTCCATACAAATGGGCGTGTCAAAGATAAGATAGAGGCGGTCCTTCAAGAGATATCACAGGGATAAAATGATTTTCAGAATACCAACTTACAACAATATTAGCGCTGCCGCTGTGTTATCTCTGGAAGATACAACAAAAGATAACACAAAAGATACAACAATGTTCAGAATACCGCCCCTGGGCACGGCCATAATATACAAATAACGAATGAAAAACATTCATTATTTGTTTTATATAATAATATAATAATAATATTGGATTCTTATATAGCGCACGTATCCAAGGTGCTCAAGGCGCTCCAACATCTATTCTATACAACACGTATTCCATGATGACCCAGGTCATCTGCTTGTGAATGTACGTGTCAAAGTTGTGCTGCAGTTCAACGTCACAACTACGGCAAACAATACGGGTCGCATATAATTAAAAATGCACGCTCAATGACGTAGTCGTTCAATAGATTATTTATTGAATATCATATGACCAACAATCCTCCAATCAAATTACAAGGATCTACTTAGATGTCATATAAGAAGAAAATAATTACCGACTACTCTGGTGATGGGGGCAAACTATCATCGCATAGGTGATTTTGGCCGGACTACTATTTTCCGAGCTGAAGGCGAGGGTAGATAGTAGGCCATAGCCCCCGAGATGACCGAGGCGATTATAGTTTGTCCATCCGCCATAGTGAAGAAGGTGTTTTTTTGCTTTATAATCGACATCGACAATACATTTCCAACGAGAAGGTGAATGATAACCACAAAAGTCAACACTAAACATTGTCAAACTAAAGTTGTGAGCTACTTCTGCTTGCGCATTGTTTCACCATGTACCTATGGTTTCACAAACGCGCTTAGCATTGACATAGATCACACGTACATTAGCCTACATGTATTTCGCAAAACCATCGACCATTAGCTCCTAGTTTGTATGTTTATGTCGCATCAGCAAAAATTCTATCCCCTATGTAACAGTTTATACTAGCACTAAGACCGTCAAGATATTCAATCTATCATTATGTCATGTGAGCTAATTCAGACGAATCGTGTTGCAAGATTATTGGTATGTGGGATGTACACTATCAAAAGTCTTACCATTACGTCCGAACCCAGATACTTCTTCTATCATGCGACTCCTAGGTCTGTCCTGGAGTTCGGGATGACGGAAAGCTTCTGCGACAACCTCATAAGAATTCAAGAGCACCACCAACTGGGGACCGAGTTTGAAGGACGTGATCTCACCGTACTTGTCGGCCCACCCCGATAGCAGGGCAAGAGGGTCTGATGTGCTACAAACAAATATATATTTATATAGAAATATACCTTTATAAGGTTTTATTTAGGCGAACAATGAAGGGGAACACATGTTGGGGCCACCATCACCTCAATGCGAGCAGCGAGCAGCGACTTGCCTGAATAATCCCATGTTTGGGTAGCGAGGTGTCAAAATGACCTCATAATTGGGCAGAGAGGTGCCTGAAAATGTGAGGTTTGTCTCTAAGATATCTCAGATGCAGAATCCTCTAAGTAACTAGAGAACTCCTGCCAGACCGACAATGATCTTTTAGTTGGATGTCGGTCCCTTGGGCCGTATCCCCTCTGTAGTAAAGAACATGGAGATCAAATATACTGGATAGATGAACCCGTATGCGAATTTTCTGTTTAAAGCAGGACTGCACTAATTGTAGCTACTTGCGCCCTCTATATAACAAACAATGCCTAAGTGGTACCCGTTGGTCCCCCATGATCCCCTTTTTCTTATGTTAATCGAGAGCTGATTTGATGAGATAACCACCTGTCAGTGACCACGCTGGGAGGCCGCATCCCTCCTGGCCAAACTAGTGCAGACAGGCTTTAATACATCTTTATTTATATCTCAGTCACACCGAGAAGCCGACTCCAAACTGATAGATTCCTGGTTATTCAGGAAATTAAACCAACCGATTCGTGGTCATCCAGGATAAAGTATCTTTCTTCATTAGTATACAGATGGAGGGGGTTCAATTTGTTGTCGGTCTCGTCAGTGTGACTGCGGTATTCATTTACCCGATAAATTTCGTGATGACCCCAAGGAGAGGTAGTCCCGTTGGCCCGGGTGGAAGGTTCTTGGCTGGCCTCATCAGGTGTTTCACAAACCACGCAGCCACTAGACCAACTAAAGCCGTTACCAATAAATGATAAGGCGTTAACTGATGCCAGTCAAAGTCCATTGCTATATTATAGATTCTGGTGATAAGCAAAACGGAATTTATTTATTTCATTACAGAAAAACATTTTGTTAGTATGAATTTAAATATGAACATTTGATCCTATATATTATCAGGGGTGGCATACTGAAAATTATTTATTTATATATATATTAACGAAAAAAAATGAAGTCGGTTACCTAGCTCCAGAAAGGACTTAAATTTGTTAATGTTAATTCATCGTTTCTTCCCCAATTTGATCCCCTGACGTATGCGTGTTTCCTACGTTGTATATAATTATGGATGCAAAATGTGGTACCATATGGCAAAAGGCATATATTATAATTAAGTACATATACCCTCAATTAAACAGTACTGGGTTCAAGCAACATATATGTATGAAATCCCAACTAATTCATTTGCTCTGCATAGATATGCCCCACTACATTTTTATCCTTGGTTCCGTAAACCCAGAGTCCATCAATTGGTGATTAAGATATTCGCAAAATGGAAAATTATGGCCCTATCTTTCCTCCAAGATACGGATAAATGTTTACCCATATCATGATACATACATGTATATCGAGTCGACGTTATTGCTTTAGCGCCTTATCAGGGAGGCTTAGCTTCAGCTGTGATTACATTACTATAATGTTTTGTATTGTGGTGTGACCATATTTCGAATATTTGATACCACCAATGGAAAGAGGAACCTTAAACTCCCTATATAGAGACTAAATTATCTATTGAATTGGGTGTGAAATTATGAAAATATTCAATTCAATTCAAGTCATTTATTTTCAAATTCTAACATCAATTAAAACAATGTGTAAAAAACAGTCAATGGACAATAAAAACATTATAAAACTATGACATTTCAATCAAACGATTAAGATGATAAAAAACAAACAAGTACAGCATTCACTGAGAAACAAGGTGAAGAAAGTGGAAAGTAGACCGTATAATACATAAATCAGTATTGACAGACTACATACAAAACATAAGTGGGTAATTGGAAAATGGTGAACACAATGAAAGCCAGGTTTGTGGCTTGTTAGGGTTTGTACACCTAGTTTATGTATTTGTTTGTTTTTACATTATTTTCATACAATTTAGAGATTGGTGAAACAATACATAAAACATAGAACATGAGAACATGAGAACATAATCATGAAAAACATTTTTAAAAACATATAAGAGCATCGAACAGTATGGTATGGTTCTACAGGATAATTTAAGAAAAGATATTTACAAATTAAAAGTAATCAGTATGAACAAATTAAAAGTTTCTTATATTGCCTCCTGAATGTATTTTTAAATGAAATAATAAATTGGTTACATTTTACATTATTCCAAAGAACTGGACCCGAATGTCTCAGAGAGTATCTTGAATAATCATTATTTTATGTCCACCGATGAAATTTGTTTGCATTTCTTGTGGGATACCTATGAATCTGAGAATTTAAAGAAAACATATTAATTAAATATAAAGACAATGTGTGGATATTGAATCTTTGCATAAGGGAACATATTTGTAGTTTTTTTAAATATCTAATAACTTAATTGTACATAATTTCTTAAATAGTGGGGATGAGGGTGTCATATAACTTGAATTAGTACATATACGTATTGCTTTTTCTGTAATATAATTAATTTGTGTAAGTGCGTACAATAAGTATTTCCCCAAACAGTATTGCAGTAAGAAATAGTGGATAAAATAAACGTATTGTAAATATTAAATAAGATATATGCAGGTAAATTATTTGTCAATCGATACATAATTCCGACATAACGTGCAACCGTTAGGCTTACAGAAGTAATATGATCCTTCCAATTCAACGATTCATTCAAAGTAACACCCCAAAAGTACACTTTCACTTTGCAAGAGCGTAATATCTATGTGTATTTTTATGCTTCTAGGTACTTGATATCCTCTTTTACGAAAATACATATATTGCGTTTTATTGACATTTAATGATAAGTTATTGCACTTAAACCAAGATGATATTTTAGAAAGATTTTCATTTCAAAATTGAAGTAAAAGATCATTATCATAATTAGCGGATAGAATGGTTGTGTCATCGGCATATAACATCAAATCACATCCAGGGCAAGAGTTAGTAATATAATTTATGTACAATAAAAATAATAATGGTCCTAAAATAGATCCCTGAGGTACACCTGTTTTTACGGTTTTAAAATATGATGTACACTCATTAAAAACAGCTGTTGTCTATTTAATAAGTAAGATTCAAACCATTGAAAAGTTGTGCCTCTTATACCATAATATTGCAATTTCCTTAATAAAAAATAAAAATAAAATAGAGAAAGCGAATCAAAGGCCTTAGAAAGGTCCATAAAACACCAATTACATGCTTATCATTATTAAAATATTGTATTATTTTATCATGTAATTCAATTAAAGCCAAGTCAGTATAATGGTTTGTACGAATTCCATATTTACCATAAAGTAAAACATTATATTTTGCTAAAAATCCACATAAACTAATCCTTCAATTATCTAGCATGGCAAGATAGATATGGGTCGATATTTCGAAAAGTCTGACGGTCATCTTTTTTTAACACAGGTATTACCTTTAATATTTTAAATTTACTGGGTACATGGCCTGTTTTTAAGGACAAATTACAAATATAAAGGAAGGGTTCAACATTGTATGGCAACGTGTATTGCACAACATTTGGGCTAAAACCATCTATTCCACAGCTTGTGCCTCCTTTTAGATTCTTACCGATATCTAATAGCTCCAACACAGTAACTGGTTACAAAACTAATGTGTGATCTAAACGATTAGGCATATAACAAGAAAAATCATTATTATACACCTTATGATCTCTAAGAACATTAGAACCAACATCCAAAAAAAAAAAATCATTTATTTTTTCAGCAATTTCTTGCGGTTCACTTAATGCACTCCCTTTATAAATGAACATAGTGGGTTTATTTACTGAAGTGTTTTTTCTTCCAAGGACCTCATTGATAAATGAACACGTTTTCTTCAAATTACTTTTGACTGATTCAAATCTATCATGATAATACTTTCTCTTCGAACGTCGTAAAATATTATTAAACATCATTACGACACCTTTTATATTTATTCTTTCTACTTTAACTAGGATTTTTAAAATTCAATTTATATAATTTTTTTCTTTCTTATTAATTTCAATATTTCCAAGGTGACCCATGACTTTTTCGGCTTATTTTTCTTCCCACTTTGTGCAATTAGCAAACTAAGGAAGATATACATTGTACAATTTACAATAAGTATACAAGTATAAATTATCAGTTGTGATTTTACGATATGCATGTGGATTATAAGTATTTACACAAAGATTATCAAAAGATTGAGAAATATTGAAGATAGGAAAGTGTTCTGATATGTCTGTTATTAAAACACCTGAAAACTAATTTGTATACATATTATCGATCAGTGAGGCGGAACGAGTATTAATTCGTGTTGGCTTTATATTAATGAGGGGATAAAATCCGGCTGACAATGTAACATTTACAAATTCAGATACAATAGGACTAATTTTGTGCTTCAAAATATCAACATTAAAATCACCTATGATATATGACTTTGAACTCTTTATATTGGGATCATTCAAAATGTTATCAAGGAATGATATAAATAATGAATGATTAGATTTGGGCTGACGCTAAGTAACTATTACAAATATGTTTTTGGAGTGTTTGCATAAAATTTCGATACCAAGAATTTCAACACCGTCACACTGATCTGAAAAAATCATGAATTTTGTATTGCAGGCCATCTCTTATGAAAAGTCCCACACCACCTCCACGACCAGTTTTCCTATCGGCGTGTATAAATGTATAACCTTCAATACAATAAGGAAATATTGCGGTCGGATTTATCCACGTTTCCGATATACCGATTACAGAAAATTGGAATTCGAAATTAATAAAATGAATGTTGATATAAATTCCGCCACAAACTTCTGGCACTTATGTGTAATACACTAAATTGATTTTTCTTTTGACAAGGGGCAATCTGTTTAAAGTCGGGTTCAAGCAAATATTTTACATTGGGTATACAGTTTGGAGTGTCATCAGAATCATATTCAAAATTATTGACATTCAGACAATCATGAGTATTGTTATTAAAAGGAGTACCATTTAAAAAACAATGTACGAAGGTCTGTATCATCAATTCCAGCAAAGGGCAGTTGATGCAACGAGTTTGAATCATTAATCTGAAATTCAGGAAGATCGGCAGATTTTGCAGTCTTTTGCGTCCGTTCCGAAAAAAATATGAACTTAGCAACAAGGTCTTGAAACCTTTAATTTGAGAGCAGGGCCCCGTCTTATAAAGAGTTGATATAAATCGCAACTTATTTGCGATTGATTTGGATCAATCGCAACTCTTTATAAGACGCGGCCCAGATGTCATCAAAATTGTAAGTAAAAAGTGGTATCAACTGATTGTATGATATTTTGCCTTGCAAAATGTGCAATTATCACGATATCTCCGGAATTCTTTGACGATTAATTGTCCAATTGCACCAGTTTGTAGTCGAAAACTTTGCAGTCCATTTGGTAATTATCGAACTAAATAAATATACTGATGCAATGTGAAGCTTCATTTTTCGGGTTTAAGTTCGAGTATGAAACGTTATGGTGGTATTTTGCATAATGCATACTAGTACGCTCGACAAGGGAAGATCGGGCTAGAATTCCGCTTTGTTGTATAAACCCAACAATATGCCAGTTAAGTAATTTTATTCAACCTGTAATAATAATTAAAAAGCATAATAATAATAATAGGCATTTCTATAGCGCCGTCTATCTAGAAATTCTATTCCGAGGCGCATTTATTACTACCTCGACTTTAGCCTAGCTCCCATTACATCGCTCTAGCACTAAATCTGTATGGATTTATCCTGTTCATGTATAATCAAAGGCCTTAAATTGCAATCCTTTAGAAGTCTTGACTCTTTATCCAAAAGGCTTAAACCCCCAGTAATCTATATCCCAAAATAAATATATCTTTACAGAAATACTGCTCTCTTAACAAAAACCAGTAAGCAAGGTCCCCAGCCTAGATAAATTCCGATATAGTCAAGACTACATTTGAATACATGCTTAATAAATAAATCCTATCTTACTCAAAATATGTCAATCTTGTCTTTCTTATTTCGACTCATTGGGTGGTATTCTCTTAAGGTAAGCCGGGACTAAGTCCAGACTAAACAAGAATTTTAGTTCACACTTCTATGGAATGCTAGGTGTCATCTTCTTCCTTCAATATTCATGACAAAGATAATCTACCAAAGACTTTATTGAAATTCGGTTCATACTCATATTATCTTTTTCTTCCCATTTCATTGCAAAATTATTTTTTGGAACACTTTTCATTGCAGGATTAAAATAATCTTTACAGGGAAAATGAGTTGGCAACAGGCACTCCATAAAAGTGTAAACTAGTTAAGCCGAGCTTAACTTAGTTCGCTTTATCGGAATACCACTCATTGAACTTTCATCTTGCCTTCTTGGGTCTCAAAAACCTGCCTGTATCTCAACCTTATTCTTACATAACTCTGATTTATCTGACACTTATTTCACATGTCAACACCAACATTTGTCAACTAAAACAACCTTAAGTTAACCTGTCACACATGTCATTACTACTCTGTGCTTTCATAAACACAATATCCTTCTTAATAAATGTGTGTGAATTGAATACAAACCAAGGCGCTAATTAATAAGCTTTCATAGCCATACTTTGACCCGTAACTCCGGCGTGGAGCTACGTCCCTACTAAAATATACCCCAATTCGAGGAAATACGTAACAATTGTTTAAATAAGGGCCGTAATTTAAAAGTCCCCATGTTTCTTACCTGTTTCGTGTCAATTTTCTAATATTTTTCTAAGTATTTTCCGGAAAAATGTTGACATTAGTATACACTTTCTCACAGGTTTCACGGCAAACCGCTGCACACCGCTGCACAATACTTAACATGTGTATTAAAGCCAATGGTGCCTGAAGTTAACTACCGTAATATGAGGATCTGAGTTGCCAATTTAAGTATATTGAAAATGTATTTAAAAAAATGGAATAGTCTTGATTACAGAGTGGTCTTATTCGTTATTATTATGTTGGTGGGGGGAGGGGAGGGGGGCAGGTGCGGTTCAAGGGAGTGGGCCTTGCCCCCCACAAAAAAATTAAAAGAAAGAGAGAGAGGAGAGAGAGAGAGAGAGAAGGAAGGAAAAGAAGGGAAAGAGGAGAGAAAGTGAAGGATAAAAAGAGGAAGAAGAAAAGTTAAGATGGGGGATATCACTTGCGATTATACCGCCAACAAGTTTCGGATCGGGAGGCACCCCGCTAAAAAAATAAAAGAGGGAGAAAGAGAAGGAAAGGAAGGGAAAGAGGAAAGGAAAGAAAGAAGAGGAAGAAGAAAATAAACGGGGGCGATAGGGCCTTGCCTCCCTCAGCCACAAAAAAGAGAGAGAATTAAGTAAGGAAAGGGAAAGAAAAAAGGAAAAGAGAAATTAAAGGGAAGGACAAAAAGAGGAAGAAGAAAAAAAAAGAAGGGGGATATCAGTTGAGATTATAACGCCAACAAGTTTCGGATCGGGAGGGGAACCCCCGCTAAAAACAATAAAAGAGGGAGAAAGAGAAGGAAAGGAAGGGAAAGAGGAAAGGAAAGAAAGAAGAGGAAGAAGAAAAGAAACGGGGGCGATAGGGCCTTGCCTCCCCCTCAGCCAAAAAAAGAGAGAGAATTAAGAAAGGAAAGGGAAAGAAAAAAGGAAAAGAGGAAATAAAGGGAAGGACAAAAAGAGGAAGAAGAAAAGAAAAGAAGGGAGATATCAGTTGAGATTATACCGCCAACATGTTTTGGATCGGGGCAAAGGTCCTTGCCTCTCCCTTACACCACCACCCCCCCCTTTGCTAAAAAAATGAGGGAGAGAGAGAGAGAGAGAAGGAAAGGAAGGGAAAGAGGAAAGGGAAAGAAAGAAGAGGAAGAAGAAAAGAAACGGGGGCGATAGGGCCTTGCCTCCCCCACTCAGCCCCAAAAAAGAGAGAGAGAATTAAGAAAGGAAAGGGAAAGAAAAAAGGAAAAGGTATACTAATGTCAACGTTTTTCCGGAAAATACTTAGAAAAATATTAGAAAATTGACACGAAACAGGTAAGAAATATGGGGACTTTTTAATTTCGGCCCTTATTTAAACAATTGATACGTTTTTCCTTGAATTGGGGTATATTTTAGTAGGGTAACTCCACGCCGGAGTTAAGGGTCAAAGTATGGCTATGAAAGTGCATTAGCGCCCAAACTAATACGGTACGTACTTTCAATGTAACCGTACACGTATTACCATGCATTTACCAAACACATTATCATGCATATTACTTATCACACATCTTCGTACTCGTATGTGACACCAAATGTTCATTAATTTTCTCCCATTCTTTATCATGCACTCCATAATATCTTATCTAAGCTTTGCTCACTTCTTTTGCGGATATAACTAGTGACTCTAAAAACCATAGGCATTTTCCAAAACCCGGATTTCTGGCTTCTAAATTAACTTCTGAACTCGAATGTCAGCTCACATCCATCAAAATGTGCTCTGCGACGTTTACAGGTAAATTACCCCATAAGTAGGTCTTCTTCTTCTTCTTCTTCTTCTTCTTCTTCTGTTTTGTTTCAATGGCAATTAGTCAGTTGTGACTATTGTCGCCAAATTACTTTACGTCACGTGATTATATCTCTCATTTTTTATTTTAATTTTAATTTTGTATTCATCTATCTTTTAGGATATTATCGAAAAAAAGTATCGAAAAAGTAACTCACCAAATTGACCACACTCCCCCACTTAGTTTCACATAGCGCTTGCCCTGCCCTTGTCTAAACGATGCCATCGAGGCCTTCTTCTTCTTCTTCTGTTTTGATTTAATGGCAATTAGTCAGTTGTGACTATTGTCGCCAAATTACTTTATGTCACGTGATTATATCTCTCATTTCTTATTTTATTTGTTTTTAATTTTAATTTTGTATTCATCTATCTTTTAGGATATTATCGAAATATAGTATCGAAAAAGTAACTCACCAAATTGACCACACTCCCCCACTCAGTTTCACATAGCGCTTGCCCTGCCCTTTTGAATATTCATGTTGTGATTGTTTCATATCATTATTATAATTTTTATATATTTTATATTCATTATCATTATTATTATTGTTTTTATTTGTATTATTATTATCATTATTACTCTTATTATTGTTGCTTTTTTGTTGTTTTATAGTTATATTTTTGATTTACTGAGTTGATACGTTTTTCCTTGAATTGGGGTATATTTTAGTAGGGTAACTCCACGCCGGAGTTAAGGGTCAAAGTATGGCTATGAAAGTGCATTAGCGCCCAAACTAATACGGTACGTACTTTCAATGTAACCGTACACGTATTACCATGCATTTACCAAACACATTATCATGCATATTACTTATCACACATCTTCGTACTCGTATGTGACACCAAATGTTCATTAATTTTCTCCCATTCTTTATCATGCACTCCATAATATCTTATCTAAGCTTTGCTCACTTCTTTTGCGGATATAACTAGTGACTCTAAAAACCATAGGCATTTTCCAAAACCCGGATTTCTGGCTTCTAAATTAACTTCTGAACTCGAATGTCAGCTCACATCCATCAAAAATGTGCTCTGCGACGTTTACAGGTAAATTACCCCATAAGTAGGTCTTCTTCTTCTTCTTCTTCTTCTTCTTCTTCTTCTGTTTTGTTTCAATGGCAATTAGTCAGTTGTGACTATTGTCGCCAAATTACTTTACGTCACGTGATTATATCTCTCATTTTTTATTTTAATTTTAATTTTGTATTCATCTATCTTTAGGATATTATCGAAAAAAAGTATCGAAAAAGTAACTCACCAAATTGACCACACTCCCCCACTTAGTTTCACATAGCGCTTGCCCTGCCCTTGTCTAAACGATGCCATCGAGGCCTTCTTCTTCTTCTTCTGTTTTGATTTAATGGCAATTAGTCAGTTGTGACTATTGTCGCCAAATTACTTTATGTCACGTGATTATATCTCTCATTTCTTATTTTATTTGTTTTTAATTTTAATTTTGTATTCATCTATCTTTTAGGATATTATCGAAATATAGTATCGAAAAAGTAACTCACCAAATTGACCACACTCCCCCACTCAGTTTCACATAGCGCTTGCCCTGCCCTTTTGAATATTCATGTTGTGATTGTTTCATATCATTATTATAATTTTTATATATTTTATATTCATTATCATTATTATTATTGTTTTTATTTGTATTATTATTATCATTATTACTCTTATTATTGTTGCTTTTTTGTTGTTTTATAGTTATATTTTTGATTTACTGAGTATAATTTGGCATAGGGTCATATATGATATTGTATTATGTTTTGCTATTCTTTTTTCTCTATACATGGGAGGTATTACTTCCTGATTGGAAACCGTTTCGTTCTAAGAACGAACCGTACAATAGCCTTTTGTATACTGGACTCACTCTTTTAAGTATTCCATAATTTTTTCCGGTTGAGATTCGTTTATTTCTGTTAAAAACATAGCCCTTTCTATAATATAGTTAGGGCAGTGTACTAAAAAGTGTTTTACTGTCTCTATTTCATGGCATCTATCACAAAAACCAGTGGGATGAATTCTTAATCTGAGGAGATCCTGATTAAGTCCAATGACTCCAAAGCGGAGGCGATGAATGATTGTTGCATGCTGTCTCTCTAATGAACATATATATTGTTTATTAACATCTTTTTGAAATGTTTTCAAATAGGAGTTTGTTTTATTCCACCTCTCCTGCCAAAGGAGTTTGGAACTTATAATAATCAAGCTTTTCATCTCAGACAGAGTTAGATTATTATTGACTTCTATTTTCTTAACTAATGCGGCCTTTGCGTGGAAATCCGCCATCTCGTTTCCTTTGATTCCACAATGTCCAGGTATCCACTCTACGTATATATCAACTCCTTTATTCTTTAAGTGGGTAGTAATGGTGAGAATTTCCAGAATAAATGCCTCGTCCTTCTGTTGTTGTAATGCAATAAGAGCACTTAGTGAATCACTGAAAATAACAACCCCTACATAGATATCTATTTCCTCTACCCATCTGAGAGCAAGAATGATGGCAGCCAATTCAGCCCTGTACGAAGAGGTAAAATTTGCCAACCTTTTGCTCTGATGTATAGAATAGTAAGGAACGTAAAAGGAAGCTGCAGAAGTCCCTCTTTCAGGTACTTTTGATCCATCCGTGTATATATGTAATTGAGTCACCCATTTTGTATGTATGATTTCCAAACTGCTTTGTTTTTGCTGTGTAGGATGATCTGTTTTCTTTATTCGAGTACTTAATTCCGTTGAAACTACCGGAGGGTAGAATAACCATGGTGGAAATGGGGAGGGGCCTATCGATTCTATACGTTTTCCCAGCTTGCTTTGTGTTCTATATCCAAAAGGTTTGTTTACGTTTTTTCCCTTAAGGTATTCAAATTGCCAACATGGTTCAATGTTTTTCAACAGCGGATGATTCGTCCATCTTTCGATGTTTTGTCGATATTTACTTGAAAGCATTTGTCTTCTTATATCCAAAGGCATTTCCATTTCCACCTGTAGCGATTCTAAAGAGGTTAAAGGCAGCCCACCAGCGCATATTTTCAATGCCTGGTATTGAACGGAGTCAATGGCTTTCTTTGTGGTAACAGCTGCACTGTCATACGCCTCACATCCGTAATCAAAAAGAGATCTTATAAGTGCTCTATACACCATCATAAGTGATTTCGAGGAGCTTCCCAATTTGTTCCAGTTAGACATCTTAAGATATTTAATTTTCTTTTACTTCTCATGATTACATGTTCGATATGTGGTTGCCAGGTTAACCTTTTATCAAATATAACTCCTAAAAAGCGGTGAGATTTTTCGTACATTAGCACATTTCCATTCAATTCTATTTCAGGCGGTAAAACATTCCAGCTCTTCGTAAAAAATACGGGCACTGTTTTGTCAGCTGAGAGTCGAAACCCCCACTCTTCAAACCAACAGATTAAAAGATTCAAATATTTCTGTATTTGTTCAGTAATCTGTACAATGTTCCTGCCTGATATCCATATTGCGCAGTCATCTGCATACATAGATATTCTTACCTCTGGGTCTGTCGGTATATCACTCATCATTATGTTATATAAAAGAGGACTTAAAACACTCCCTTGTGGTAACCCGTTATGTGATTTATAATTTCTAGATTCTGTATTACCAATTCGTACTTGAAAGGTTCGTGCTGTTAGATAATTTTCTATATACCTTGACATGTTCCCTTCAATTCCATATTGTGTTAATTTAAATGCCAGTCCCTTTATCCAAACAGTATCGAACGCTTTCTCAACATCTAAGAAAACTGCTATTGTGTGTTCATTACAGTTTATGCTCTTTTGAATGTCATTTTCTAATTGGACAATATTGTCTGTAACACTACGACCTTTCCTAAATCCACTTAGAAACATGGGTAACAATTCATGCTTTTCAACATACCATTGCAGTCTTTCTTTTATCATTCGTTCGATAATTTTGGCAAAACATGATGTTAAAGCAATTGGTCTATAAGACGATGTATTTCTAGGATCTTTTCCATGTTTTAAAATAGGGATTATTACAGAATGTTTCAGTTGAATTGGAATTTCCCGGTTTCCCATATTAAGTTAATGATATTCAACATGATTTCCTTAACTACTTTTGGCAGATTTTCGTACACAACGTAAGGTATATTATCTTTACCGGGGCAGTCTTCTTCCGCGATTGTACTGCCTTTTCCAATTCTGTTATTAAAAGGGTTCATTTATAACATGTTCAACATTCAGAATATGAATGTCATTGTTTGGTGCCTTTGGTAATTTCTTATTTGTATCTCTGTCTTTTATTCCTATTTTTTGAAAGTAATTTCCAAAGGCATCTGCTTTGTCCTGATCGGAAACAATATCTTTACCATTTTCAACCAATGTTGACATACTTTTTGTTTTTGTTACTGGTACACCATTCAACCGTTTTATACAAGCCCAGATCTTTGATTCTGGCATATACTGATCCAGTTTCGTGCAAAATGCCCGCCAGTAATTTCGTTCTGCTTGGCGGAGCACACGCTGTGCTTCTGCTTTTTTTTAAGTACTCATCTACCTTTTCAAAAGTTATTTTCCGTGACATCTTATTACACATTCTATTTCTCTCTTTGATTTTCTCCGTGCACTCTTTGGTCCACCAAGGCACCGGATTTTTAAAACATTTCTCCTTTTCGGTACAGTTTCTTTTATACATACTTTTAAATATTTCATGAAATTATCATATATTTTTGTATATCGTTATTTATAAGTATGAGATCATTTTTAATCATCTCTTCACATTTCTTAGCAAATTTTTTCAAATTTATATGTTTAAAGGAAATAAAATCATCTGCACTTCTTTTTTAATCATCTTTATATTCCGAACTTTTCCCATCTAAAGTTGTTTTCATACTAATTGGGAAGTGATCACTTCCAAAAAGGTTTTCCAAGACTCTCCATGTACTTCTAGATGCCAATGAAGGAGTGGTTATACATATATCTAAGCATGACAGTTTTCCTGTTCGTGGATCCAATCTGGTTCCTTCACCATCATTCAAAATAGTTAGATTATGTTGATTCACAAATTGCTCTATCACTTGTCCATTCTTGTCTGTTTTATCACTTCCCCACATGGTTCCATGAGCGTTAAAATCACCTACTATAATAACTTTATCATTCTTATTCACGTTTTTTAATAGCACATTCATAGTATATTCATTTAATTTCTTACAAGGATTATAAAAGTTTACAATTGATAACTTTTCTTTTCCTGCATGTATATTTACTTGCTGTATTTCTAAATTTACATCATTCATGGGACCTTCATACTTGATTTTATTATGAACGTATATCGCACATCCTCCCCTCGCTTGATTTTCCCTATTTCTTGGGAGACATATGTATTCAGGAATTTGAAGAATTCTATTTTCCTGAAACCATGTTTCTTGTATACATATCATATCATAACAATCCGTATGTGTATCTAAGTACTTTGTAAGTTCTTTTCCATGCCCTAGTAGTCCTTGCGCATTCCATTGAAGTATGGAAAACAATATCATCAATGTTTTAAGTATCGTTATGAACATTGGCAGCACTACTTTTTTGCTGCAGCGATCTTTTCGCTGCGACCAGAACAAAATTATTTATTTCTTTGAGAGTTTTGCCCTCTGTGAATGAGAGAATCAATTGACATATAAAATCAATTATCTGATCATCCTTTGCAGTAGCTATAAAGTTCAGGGTACAGAGGGATTTTCGTTGTTTTCATTGTCTTTTCTTGAATTGATTGTTGTGGAATTGTTTGTTGTTGTTTTGGAATTTTGTGTTGTTGTTGTTGTTGTTTGATTAGTTCGAGGTGGTAAGACAAGTATGTGGGGTGCTAGTGGTTACGGAGGGTATGTTTTGTGTGGTTGCAGCGTTGGCATATGAGACAAGTACCGCATCATTTAGTTTAATTTGTGTGTTTACTTGTTCCTCTTTCCTCATTTGGGAGGTTTGTGTGACGATGTTAGTTTTGGGCTGATTTTGTTTATTTGTCCATATTTGTGATGCTTGTGCATATGTGAGTTTTTGTGTGATTTTGATGTGTTGTACTTGTTTTGCTTTTTTGCTTGTGTGCATCCATTGTATGCAGCAGAATGCTCTCCTCCATAGTTTACACATTTTGGAGTAGCTTTTTTGGCGCACTCCTCAAAATTGTGGTCTTCCCCACATCTAACACATCTAATTTTAGATCGACACTGTACTGCCCCGTGCCCAAATCTTTGACACTTGTAGCACCTGACTACTTTTGGAATGTATGGTTTCACTGACTTTATTTGGTAGCACATTCTTATTGTTGTTGGGAGAGTGGATGTATTAAACGTCAGGATGACGCTTGTTAGAGGGATCTGCTTAGGTTCGTTTGTTTCCATTTGCTCTTTATCTTCTCCATTTTTTTACCCTTTTAGTCATTCTTCTAACCGCTGTTACATGTTGTGTTCTTAATTCGGATAACATTTCTTCCTCCGTCATTTCTGTTGGAATGGCGTAAATCACCCCTTTGGCGCCTATTGCACCCTCGGTCACTTTAACAGGAATGTTCCCTATATTTTCCATTTGTTGGATGGCACGAACTTGTTTTATGTTGTTACATTTAACTAATAATCCAGAGCTAACAGGCTTTATGAATTCCACGGGACTGACACACACGTCTTTAATTGCTCGTGCGATTTTGATGGGACTCACATTTTCAAGAGATTTGTTTTTGTCTATTGGGGTAATGAAAAGTTTAAGATCTGTTTGCTTGGGATCTTGGCCAGGAGAAGGGGTTCGATAAACCGTAGTGTTTGAGTCAGAATCTGACGTTTTGGTATTGAGGGTTTCTATTGCTACACTTTCTTCTCGTCTTCTTTTTTTATTAGGTTCGCCTTTCCTATGGCGATTATGACTAACAATTCTAAATACATCATCTCCTTCGCTTCTCACAGACATTTCCGGCTCAGAGGTAGCCGAAGCCGCCATGATTGGCCTCCCAAAAAAGGCGGGAAATTTGAGTGCCGTCTTATGTGCTATACAAGGTTAAAAGTGCAGGATTGTGTTAAAAAAAGCCTACAAATAATTTGCTTACCTACAGAAAAATTCAAGATTCATATAGCTTTCCAAATTAAAACCATTTGAATTCCAAAGTACTTTCCAAAAAAAGAAATTTCGGTATAGTCCGAGAGAGAACCAATGACACGTCCGATCTCTATATCTGCAATGTGCTCATTTTCCTAACCCTAACCCTAACCATTATGGTGTCCTCAAGTTGGCAATAAAGTTGGGTCTTTTTCTTTTTCTTCTTCGTTTGGTATTATAAATGGCTATTGGTCAAATTTGACTAGTGTTGCCAATTTCGTCGCATCTCTTTCTCTTAATGTCTTGGTAAAAATTAATTATTCGGGAACTTATGGTGTCCTAATCATAAAATTGTAATATCAACTCAGCAAATCCACAACGTTCTTAATACATTCACAAAACGTCCGGAGAATGGATATCTTTACCTTAATTTCTTTCAACTTAATCAAATACTGGTCGATGAAATCTTTTGGGATATCGGGCTCTACATTTTTCTTGTGAGCTTCAATATGGTCCTCGATGAAAGCGTAGAATTCCCTAGAATTCGACATCATAGTCTTGATAACTCCGAAGGGAACCTTTGAAATGCCTGGTATTGGAATAAAAAAACAACCATCCTCCTACTCCCGATCGACTTATGTTGAAGTTCAACAAGTAAAGAACCTAATAAAAAATAAATCTCGAGTATAGCAAATGGGTTTTATGTGTTTCTGTCACTGAGGTATACTTATTTTATGTATATACATACTAAGAAATAAAGTTACAATTCTGCTACAATAGCAGCACCCTCTGCCAAATACGCATAAGTGAATGTAAATCTGCACCCCAATTGCACCCTTCCAGTCTTCCAATCCAACCTGAGCGGTATTTTATACAGCGCACATTTTCCCACATGTTTTGGTCGCTTAAACAATAACATCAGTTAGAAAAAAAAAGTCAATATAATCCACTGCTCTTTAACTACATAAATGGGACCTCAGAGGTTACCTTAATTAGTCAACAGATGAAGCAGTCTTCACAGTAGTAGGTAGCCGGTTCCACAACTATGCTGCAACCGATGTAAAAGACATTTGTCCTATTGTTTTTATTCTGAGTTTGTTTGGGAATTGGTTATGAGACAAAAGCTCTTGGGGTAAGTATATGGATTCAAGAAATAGTCAATATGTTGCGGCTGGTATGTATTTATCAAATGATTCCATCCATTCAATTACACCAGCAGCTCGCATACATTACAACCTTTATTCTTTGAAGCCTAACCTAAGACAAAAAAGTGTGATTTACCTAGGTCAAGTCCTGTAAAAAAATACAGGTTTGTGTGTAATTAGGATGCATAATCTATTCATAATAATAATGATACCACAATCACCAAAAATCCATGCAATTTTTGTTCAATACAGGAAATAAAACTTCTGTATCACTCCAAAGCTTTAAAGCTGTAATTATTATTTTTTTAAATCCTATTGTTAAATATGCAATTCGCTTCTTAGCCCCATGATTTTTGTATTCATTGAAGGCCATCGATCGTATGAAACAAGAATATTCTGATGAACAGGAAGTAAAAGGCAGGTCAAAGGTGAAAGTACAGGTATGCGTGTCATTACGGAGCATAATCCATTCTGCCTAAAATAATACCACAATCACCAGAAATCAATGAAAGTATTGTATGATGTAAAATTTCTTTACAGGCCGGGTATTTAATGTAGATTATATGTATAATTATGGTTTTCTGTTTTGTAATGGCGACCCCACCACAAGCCCTGTAATTTTGTTAGGAATTTTGCCTCCTTCCAACATAAAATTGTAAATATATTTTCCGTTATTTGCTTATTATGATTTGTGATGGAAATAAATGTTATATTGATACATTCTTCACCCTAACGAGGAATCAATATTCTTCTGTAAAGCTGTACGTAGGATAACTATGTTTAACTGTTAGCAGTTTCTCTGACTGCAATTCTACTCTACTCCTATCTTTAAACACTTTCGACTGTGTTAGTTGGTCCCACCCACCCCCTAACAAACCCAACGTTCCTTTTCAGTGTCGAAAGGAAGAAAACTTTAAATACAAAATTAGTTTGAGATTCTTGACTAAGTTTCTCCATGACTCTTGTCCATATTAATCTCTAATTTTGGAAGTAAACATATTCACATTTTGCGACAAAACCTACAATTGCAGGTAATATGTAGTACTTCAAAATAAATTTTGTCTAACTTTATATTACACTGACCAGGGGGTGTTTCACAAAGACTAATATCGACTTTTAGATACTATTTTTTCCTTCAATAACGAATTATCAAACAATGTAAATTTTGTACATTTGTGACCAGGATTTGTACGTCCCTTGAGAGATCAATGCCAGTAAATGGTGAGAGCAAACAGTGGCATGAACGGCCTGCCATAGTTAAGTCCAACTTAAAGTCGATCTTAGTCTTTGTGAAACACCCCCAGGTCGGGGAACTTGATCTCGAATACATGAACCTTTGTCTCGGGTCACTGGCAAGTACAACAAACTTTGCAGAGTCATTCAAAGCCAAAGAAACACCCTTGCATGTTCTCGTGTGTAATGCTGGCATGGCTTACGGACCCGATGGTAAGCTATATTTATTCGTATTACACTCATAGTTTTCCTAACATCATGAAAACGATATTTTCTGCATTACCTTTTTTTTAGTAAATTTATCTAGAGCTTTAGACAAGGTCTATTCGGGAGCATCGTGACTATCTTTTTCTTCTTGTTGCTAATATGACTCATGTACAATGTATTATTTTGAGGTGTTTCCTCAATGCGCGACATGATTGTAAAGAGTCCCAAAAATAATTGTTCGATCGCCTTGGTGTGTCACCTATTGAAATACGTAATGCGAATATGACTTATAAGCTATAAAATAGGGTATTTTTCTCATATTAAATCTTGAGATAATATGATTTTTCTCGAGTGGGTGGGGGAGAAGGGGGGGGGGTTCTTCGGTGGTTCATTGGGAGTCAAACTATGTATACACAATTATACCGTTTCTACAGTATCAAAGATTCCCTAACAACACCTACACTGTTTCTATGTAACGAGTTTTCTATCTTTTTAACTTTGAAAAGAACCGAGTGTGGGTGGACTCGAGATTCACTTCCAGGTAAACTATCTCTCCCACTTCCTGTTGAGTCTGCATTTACTTCCGGTGTTGAAGAGCTACGGACTCAACGGGCGCGTCGTTCTCGTCGCTTCTATGGCGTATCGATTCGCAAGATGGAAGAAGAGGACATACAGGGAACACATGAGAATAAAACTACGATTTACTAAAATACAAAGTTGTATCAGGTTACCGTTTTTCTTTAACAAAAAGATGCATGAATTACATTATGGCGACGATAAAGACTGAATTAAATTGAAATAATCGAAATATTTTGTAATACCTTTTAACAACAGTCCGAAAGTTCATACCAGGGAGATGACCCTGGCTATACCCTTCTCGTCGCTTCTATGGCGTATAGATTCGCAAGATTGAATGAAGATAACAGAGAGGGGACAAATGAGTAAAGAGGTACTTTTTTCACTTGAAAAAAAACTGAGGGGGTTGCTCGAAACACACACATAACAAAATTGAGGGGTTTAACCCCCTGCTGCGTAGGCGTCTGCGTATCCATTAGTATAATTCTTTGAGATGGTAGTGCTTCATTCATGTGCTTTAATTATCAAACAGCGTTTACAGGTACATAAAAAGGTACATTCATATAATCCGCAGATAGCACGTTAACAAATGCAATAGCAAAACAACAACAAAAACTAAGAAATACAAAAAAAATCACCAAAATGACAACAAATACACTCCTTCAAGAAACACTAACAAAGCAACCACAAACAAATAAAACACAAAAATCTTACGAATAAATCATAAGCTTAGGTAGATCACTTACAAGATGAAGAGAGGAACATAAATGGAATATGAAGTCTTTTGAGCTTCGTTGTCCGACCATTTTCCTTTATCATTATTTGTTCATGTTATCTCAAGAGGGTGATATTGGTAAAAGAAATTAACAGGCTCCGCTCCAATCAAGTGATCATTTTTTCCTTCTTCATGAAACACATAGGGTGGTATTCTCGAAAGCGGACCAACTTTATTATTAATCCGAATCAATCATAAGTCCTCACAAGTTTGCGGTCCCCTCTCTCGTATGTACATAAAAATAAGTTGCGCAACTGTTTATAAGACGGGGCCCTGGTAACCAAAAACCATCTTTTATTTTGCTAGTTTTCTGCAACGTACATTATGTTAGTCACCCGATGCAAACACCCGACCTTGAAAAGGCTTTATGCAAAATCAATCCCCCGGGTTAGTGTGTGCTTATGTAATACTTCTTTTATTGACGAAAGAGTCTAGACATTGTAAATACATATACATGTAATGTATAAGCTGAATTTGTGTATCGGATTGCCGACATGGTTCAATTAAACTTCTCGTAGTTAGGTATTAAAATCTAGCTCCATTGTAATTTCATGTCTCTGAGAATCATCACATCACCTTGCTGTCGAATACACTATTCGACAAATACGTTTTGACGCCGGCGACAGACACAGACCATTGAGAGAATTAAATGCCTGTAATTCGTACTCGTACCCTACAGTGCCTCTGCGTTATAGAGTACGTATATTATGCTTCTGGAAATAATATAATAATATGTGACGCGCCGCTGCATTCTAAACAATTCAGAGCGACCCAAAACTCTGAAATTCATGTTTCAAAAGAATTGGAATGCACATACTCCGTAATACCTTTTCAGAGTTAGTCAGGGAAATCTGCCTTCTATTGTGCAAAGCCTATGTACTTTGCTTGTGTTGATCATTTCATTTTCCGTTTGGGTAGCATACTAGTATTCTTCGGAGCCGACACAAGCATAGCATTTATGCTGTTGTCCTCCATATTTCGCTCTTTTTAACTTAAAGATAAGCTTGAGTTCTGGTAATGATAGACAAAAAATTCTCACAGAATCCCACAAAACTTACACTTAATGTTCAAGATTACAAATAAATGAAATGTGCCAAACGATTTTGGTAGAAAAAGTATAGGGGCTGAGTTATGAGCATATAGAAAGACAAGGAAATCAAGATAAGTAGGCCTGACACTATGTGCTTAACACATGTCACTATAATTATGTGCAAATGAGAGTTTTGGTTTTTATTGAAGATGATTTCCAGCACGTTTTTGTGCAGTTGTTTTGATTTTACTGGTTCAAACAGTCAATCTACTGCAGGATAAACAATCCAGAATAAATTATAGTAATGTTTTCTCGACATACGATGCCAGTACCAGAACTCAACATTAGCTTTAAGCATTATATTCTATGGAATGCGCCTAATAAACTGGATATGCGCCTGCATGCCTTCCTCCAATGTAACATTCTGCCCAAATTAATTCCTTGACTGAATAGACGTCGATACGGGAATTATATCAGATACAAGTCGGGAAATCATCGTGTTTATACAGTACAGCATTTCCGTTCTCCAGTTTAAACTATTGGTGCTAAACGATGGGGACTAGTCTAACGTCACAAAAGCCTGTTCCAGACGTTGATCTAACTCAGAAGACCGTGATTGTTACGGGAGCAAACACAGGTATGTGATTCGAACTTAACTCTTTATATGCCACATAAATAATCTCCCTATGTAAATTATCATTGGGATAGATGCACTAAGGCTTCAAGATTATGTAAAGGAAAAAATAACTTTGATAGCAAACTACTTTAGAAAAAAAAAAAAATCGGACACAAAATGAGAAAGCTATGATTTTTCGGAAAGTTGCAATCATATATTTGTGTACACGACAAATAAAATAAGATAAGATAGATAAGATATATATTTTTTTTGGTTTCCACAATATCTCATCTTACAAAGAGTGTAACAACATATTGAAATATGATTATAATATACATGTAAATATAATACCGGTACACACTATTCAGAAAATTGTCCTTGAGTTGAATCTTAAGAGATATAGTGGCGGAGCCTATGGAAAAGCAGAGCTTGTTGTGGATAGGCTCCTTAAACTACAAATGACCTAATTTAACTAAAGTTACGTTTATAAAATACATATACACGCTAAAACCGGGAAAGGGAGATTACAGAGATACATGAACTGATACTCACAATTAACTACAAGAGACAAGGGAAAGGGAAGGGAATATATCTGCAGCTTAATGAAACAATAGTACAATGTTATTTGTTCTCAACATGAATGGTATATGTACATAGTTGGCATGGCCATATCGTTATTTACTCATTGTAATCAACTAAAGAATACTGCTTGAAGACCAAAATAGTCAGGAATCAGGAGTGACAATATGCATTCAAATAATGGCATTTCAATTTTCTTCTGAATAAATGAGGGAGTTATCCGTCACTATGTCAGAATCCACTGCCAATTTGAGATTCGGGTAAGCTTAGTGAATTCATAATTACAAACAGCCATAACTTTCTTGTTATTGGTCAGATTTATTTCAAACTTTTGCCTTTCTGTTTCTTTGACTTTTCATCTGTCATTCAAATGAACTTATTTCTAGAGTTTGATTTCCCTTTAAGTGTCTTCACTGTATTAAAGTTAAATCTATGCCGGTGTTAAAATGGTTGCCATTGAGCTAATCAAGATCGGAAATAGGTCATTTTGCTTAGTCATTGTGTTGCACAAAGCAATCCCTTCCTATCTTGGTTTCCATTGTTTTGTGCAAAATTGCACATGTTGCAAACGAGCGACTGTGCAGAGAGACGAGGAAAGCAACCAAAGCGCAATTCTCTCCTTACTTGGTTCTCATATTTGTCCCCATTTCGGAGAGATGGGGTGAACAAGATTGGCACGTGACTGTTTTTGTGGACACCTTCACCTAGCTAACTATACCCTTTAAAAAGACCAGTGCTTCCACTCGTCATTTTTTTTCGTCCTGAAATAGAACACCAAATTCCCCTCAAATTTGATGGTATTTCCTGAAGTTTTTCTTTTAGCCTCTTACTGCTTTTTTTTAAATTGACATGTACTTGCTCCAAATCTTGTTTTAATAGTTTGTTCGGATCTACATCATTTTGTCACGTATAGGAAATGATCATTGCAAAACTTTATCATTCAACCCCTGTCCACTCTGTTCTCATTTAATGTTGATATCAGGAATCGGATATGAGACGGCAAAAACATTAGCCCAGCTGGGGGCAAAGGTCATTGTGGCTTGTCGCTCCGAAGCCAAGGCAAATGAAGTAAGTGAGTTTAATCTCATTATGTAAGTACGTGTAAATAATGATATCTGTTTCAAAGGAACATGTGCGCGAAGGTGTGCGCGTACGTGTGTGCGAGTAAATGGGGTTTTAACTAGTGATATCTCCTTTTTTTTAGTTATAGGGTTTTACCATTAACTGACCAAAGCGCTTACAGCATTATTATTACCTCGGTTACTTGATTCAATTACTATTCTGCCATTCTCCACCCCTGGGGAGCACGCTATTCCAGTCAGGAAACATCTAACAGACGCTCACCATTCTGAACAAATTACAATGACTTTCGCATCCTACCGGCTACCCGTTTAACATCTTAATTGATAAGGCGTAAACAAAAAGATGTTGCATTGCCCTTTTTTAAACCGTGCTTTAGAAAAAAATGTTGAATGAATAAAAAATATGTATTAAAAAATTCAAAACTGAGAAATATCAGCCCAAAGAAGGAGAAAAAACAAAAGAAACCAAAAGGAAAAAAAAAAAAAAGATTTCCGACCGACCGACCCATGTTTTGGCACCTAAAGCTATGGTCACAACTCAGAGCGGCGACCGACCGATTTGTAGCCTGCTCGGTCGCCGCTGGAATTTGGGCATCGCCCAACGATTTTTGGAGAAGTCGAGCAGGCTGAAGAGCCCCATCGATGCCAGGGGCGCACAGTGGGCCAGGGAGGAACAAAAGTGCGCCAAAACTCATTTTTGGTGATTTATTTGTTTTTCTTTTTTTTTCTTGCCCAGTTGAAAGATAATACATTGAAGAATACCTCAGTAAAATATTTAATTCCGGTATGCACAATAAGGGTATAAGTTTACTCCTTCAAACAGCAAAATCTTATATATTCACAGTTTTAGTGCAAAAGTAACTTAGTTTTATAAATCTTTCAATTTAACATGGAGTTTTTAAGCTATTGATATGAAATTGCTCTCACATATTCATGATAGTTCATTTCACTGCATGAATTGGTTAAAAATGGATAGAAACACAATCTTCATAATATATTATAAGGTAATTCACTGAAAAAAGGGACTAATTATCTATGTTTTTTTATAAATCCAGAGGAAATGTTTAGATTTCCAGGGATTTCCATTTAAATTTTATTACCAACTTTTTCTCTGATGTCTAAGCTTTAAGTTGATACCAGATTTGGCTGCCCTATTTAGCCTGTTTCTACGTTATAAAACTGTGTTTATTTTGGTCCGCGGTGTCAGAACAAGTGTCACACGCCCCCTCGCGCCGTATTTTATGACCGCGAATCCTTCATGATTCAGCCGCGGACCAAATTAAACACATTTTTCAGGGCAATGTTGCAAGGAAAATCGGGTCTAACATAATAAACCGCAAAAATCCGCAGCCAAATCTAGTATCAACTTAAAGCTTAGACATCAAAGAAAATGTTGGTAATAAGATTAAAGCGGAAATCCCTGGAAATCCAAACATTTCCTCTGGATTTATAAAAAACATGGATAATTAGTCTATTTTTCGGTGAATTACCCTATAATGTATTATGAAGATTGTGTTTCTATCCATTTTTAACCCATTCATGCAGTGGAATGAACTATCAGAAATATGTAAGAGCAATTTCATGTCAATAACTTTAAAAATTCATGTTAAATTGAAGGATTTACAAAATAAGTAACTTTTGCACTAAAACTGTGAATATTTAAGATTCTGTAGTTTGAAGGAGTAAATTTATACCCTTATTGTGCATACCGGAATTCAATATTTTACTGAGGTATTCTTCAATGTATTATCTTTCAAATGGGCAAGACAATTAAAAACAAAAATAAGTCACCAAAAATGAGTTTTGGCGCACTTTGGCTCCTCTCAGTCCCATTGTGGGGCGGTGCCCTGTCGATTTCCCGTCGGTCACAAGTCGACTTTAGGACAAAACTAGGCGAAATCGGGGAGCTTCTCCCCACGGCGTCCCGGCGGTGACCGACTGATGACCCACCGATTTCCGGGCGTTCTCCCACCGGCCACCGGCTGATTTTAAAGAAATTGGAGAAGTCGAGCAGGGTGTAGAGCCCCAGCGATTCCACCGGCGGTGCCCTGTCGATTTCCCGTCGGTCGCCAGTCGATTTTAGGTCAAAACTGGGAGAAATCGGGGAGCTTCTCCCCGCGGCGTCCCGGCAGTGACCGACTGATCTCCCAGCGGCTACCGGGCTGCGACCGATCGTCTGCCTTTGACCTAGCGGCTTCGATTTTTGACCTAATTCGCTCGAAGGCGAACGCTCGATTGGGTCGGTGGCCGGGCGGCGACCGCCCGACACCGAGCGTATTTTGGG
This sequence comes from Mesocentrotus franciscanus, assembly GCA_037976565.1. Lineage (NCBI taxonomy): Eukaryota > Metazoa > Echinodermata > Echinoidea > Camarodonta > Strongylocentrotidae > Mesocentrotus > Mesocentrotus franciscanus. The sequence continues at coordinate 27,672,375 of CP137670.1, read as the reverse complement.
CGGCGAGTGAAAAGTGAGCAGACACCGCCCGAATTTTAACTCCGCGCTTAAACTTCAGCGGCGACCGAGCGATGCCCTCAAAACAAGCGGTGCCCGGGCGGCCGCCGCACGGTAACCGGGCGAAATTGGCTTAAAAATCGCCGCCCTGCCGCCGAGCGGGCTATCTTTTGTGGTTGTGACCATAGCTTTAGGGGCAACATCTTTTTTTTTGCCTTATGGCAAACGTGTATTAATGCCTTTCAAAATGACGTTAGTGCTGGGACGGATTCCAACCCTCCACCCTTGGATCGAGAGTCAAGTGAATGAACCACTTTACCACGACATACTTCTATAAATGTATTTCCGTTTTAAGCAATCAAAGAAAAACGTTCCTCATGGAAAAAAAAAGTTTGGTTTTTCCACTGTTTGTAAAGAAAGAACTAATTTTCAGATGTCATTGTTCTCCTAGGCAATGGAGAGAATGAAAAGGGAACACAGCGAGGAGAAAGCTGATGACAAGAAGTCAAAGGTCAAAATCAAGGTAACTAAAACCACCCACATAATGATAATAGTTCATAATACACCCGAGTATAGTCTATATGGTTTGTCGATGAGGGGGTGGGGTAGTGGTTCAGGAGGCATACGCCCCCTTGAATCAGTACTTCGCCATATAATGTTAACAATTTGTACTTCCCTTTCTGAAAATTTCATTTTATTAACGTTTCTCTGTCAGATACTTTTTTTCTTTTACATAAGAGTGTTGGTAAGTGATGTAAATGTACTTCTAGTTTAAAGACACAATAATGGAGAGAAAAAACTTCTCTGCCTATTTTAAAAATTCCGGATGGCGTCTCAGAACCTGCTGTTGTTATAAACCCATCCCCAGGTTTTGATAGTATAGACATTTGTGTAATTAAACACTAAACCTTTCCTTTGCCATAAGCACCAATCAGCACAGTCGCTTGTTTGCCAAGTGTCGGTTTGCACAAAACAATAGGTATCGATTGACATAAGGTTTACTTCGTGCAACATAAAAGCTTTGCTAAACTACCCATTTCTGGGCCCCGTCTTATACAGAGTTGATATCAGTCGCAACTGTGTGCATAAGAGATAGAGGACTGCAAATTTGCGCTTGATTAGAGGAATTGCGATTGATTTTAATCAATCGCAACTCTTTAAAAGACCGGGCCCTGGTCTCCATTTAGCTATATGGCAACCCTTCTACCACCTCCATAGATGAATTTTACGCTTGAAACATTTCTATAATCTTGAATCCCCTCGTTAATACTATCCCGTGAGAAATGTAAATTGGAGCATGGAGATCATTTTCATAGCACATAACGAGTTAAGGTCACTTTTTAATCTTGCATTATGACGTCACAATTAGTCTTTCCTATCCCTCAACAGGCCGATGACCTTGATGTTGAGTTCATGACCCTTGACCTTTCGTCAATCGCCAGTACGATGGGCTTCGTAGAGGCGTTCAAAGCCAAAAGGCTCCCGCTTCATGTCCTAGTGTGCAACGCCGGCATGGCCTACGGAGGGGAAGGTAAAATACGATCGCATAGATGTTCGCTAAATCATCTCAATTTTAATACCCTATTGTATAATTCATGTTACGTTACCCGTCATTGCAATATACGCAAATTTCTCTAAGGCAACTTCTTTACCCTATTGCAATATGATGTACATACAACAGATTATCATACATGAATGAACCTGCAATTAATGCTATAATATGTTATTCGTTTGATTACAACTGGTTTTTAAATGAAGTTGCAGATATAGTCTGTTAATGCTTCTGCTTATCTTACTTAAACTGTTTGTTTTCCATAAATAATAATTAAAAAAATTGAAATAAATAATCCTTGAGAGTTCTCTTCTTCACTATGACCGGTTTCAATTTTATTTATTCAGATTTTATTATTTTTATTATATATATATATACAAGGTCGAAACAACTTTGGACAAATCATATTCGGATAACGTGAAACTTCATTGTAATGTCCGCACATTTCGATAGGTGATTGCAAAGCTATCAAATTTGCCTTAGGTTCATATTTTCCGAAAGTCTTTGAGATCATATTCATAAAAAGCTTCTATTATTGTTTTTTGGCTAGTTTTCAATTTTGTTAAGGTGATTTCCCTTTGCTCTTGTATTTCACACAGTCAAAACAGCTGACGGTTTTGAGCTCCACTTCCAGGTCAATTACCTGTCCCACTTCCTTCTAACTCTCCATTTACTTCCGGTGTTAAAGGCTTCCGGGGGCAATGCCAAGGTCATATTGGTTTCGTCTATGGCTTATCGCGGTGTTGGATGGCACGAAGACAATATGCAATCGATCAACACAGACCAACTGTCCAAATATGGAAACACCAAGCTCTACCAGGTTTGTTTGGAGAAAAAATTCAAGCAGCACAAATGGTGTCAAATAATGATGATGATGACGATGATCATAGTAGTAGTAGTGGTAGTAGTAGAAGTACTAATAATAACAATAATAATAATAAGTAACAGCTAAAGTTTGTAGACCTCACTTTCATGCCAAATGTTTGTGTAGCCCTCATATGCACAATTCTGTCTACAGTGCATCTGACTTTTCGCACAGTTTGTTTTACAATGCAATCGCATGACCAGAACTAAACTGAATCTTTATAAATACTTTGGTGCTTTCTTCAGCTCCCTGGAGGTCGCTATTTGCAAATGGGGCAATTTCGCACAAAAATAGGCACCAATTGAAGGAAGGATTGCTTTTTGCAACTCAATGGCTTTGCAAGTTACCGGTGTCGATTAGCTCCAGAGCCATGACAACCCTTTTTAACACAAGTAAAACTTAATTTTGAAATGGAAACGGTTTAACTAATCTTGAAGCCTTTGGTAAATTTATCCCAAGTTAAATACAATGTGGCACAGGAGGACTGTTCGCGTAGCATGTAATAATGATAGTAATCTGGATTTATATAACGCTTTATACGAAAAACCGTCTCTAAGCACTTTGCAGATATTATCACCCCGGTCATCGGATTAATTCACGCACAATGTGCACCATTTCCATTCTCTGGGGAGTAATCCTACTATATGGTCACCGTGAGGGCATATGGCAATTACTAACACAAAGGCTTTCGTCATCCTACCGGGTCCCCATTTCTCTCCTGGGAATGGAGTAGCAAATGTAGATCAATGCCTTGCCAAAGGATAATAGTGCCATGTCAGAGATCGAACATACGACCTTTGCATTTCAAGTCAAGTGCTTAAACCACCTCTAAAGAGTTAAATTATGCTTTTCTTTTGTTTTACCTAGATTATGGAGATGTTCACATTAGCGGAGAAGCTGGAAGGATCTGGAATCGGCGTGTTTTCGCTGCACCCTGGTTTTGTCGATACAGATATTGTTAAGAGGGAAAACCAACAAATATCTGGTTCCATGAAGTTTTTTGTGGGCATGCTAAGCTCAATGAGTGAGTATAATTCAGTGAGTGTTTGTATGGATAGATGATAAACAGATAATCGGACTATATTATTACCCCGGTCGTCCGATTCAGGCTTACCCGCACACAATGTATGCACATTCTCCACTCCCTGGAGAGCATTCCAGCCAGGCGTCATTTTAACCTGGCCCCTGTAACAAAAATCTTGTCAATGGATCGGAAGATTGAGTTTTGCATTTGATTGCACAGAGTGACCAATGCAATCAATCGTACGATCAATTGCTAAGCTTCGTGTTATGGGGCCCAGATAACTATATATTTCTTTAAATGTTCTTTACCAGTTACATTAGGGACTTTTAGATTTACACGACGAGAACGTGGACTGCCACGTGTGCCATTCTTTCAAGGCACTGGCCTGTGCCCGGCAGTGCCTTAAAAGGACGTCACCGTGGCAGTCCACGTTCTCGTCGTGTAAAATCTAAAAGTCCCTAATATAACTGACCAAAGGCCTTATCGTTGAAATTCCCCAGGTCATTGCAATCAATTTCGATTCTGCAATTTACAGCCGACCCTCTACACTCCCTAGGGAGCATTCCAATCAGGCGCCATATTATGGGCGCACACAACAGTCATGCTAAACCAATCGCATTGACGTTTGCATCATATCGGATACCCATTCAGCACCTAGGTGGAGAAGAGCATTGTAGATAAAGTGCTTTGCGTAATGACATTAAAGCCGCCATGACTGTGCCGGGGTTCTAATTTCTAGTCATGTAATTTAAGCACGCGACTACAACACCATATGACATTATGTTAAAAATGTCGTAGACTAGTGCATACGTGACCAGACTGTGAATCACATGATTCACGGTTCGAGTCCCGCCGCGGCACTAATGTCATTTAGCAAGACATTTATCTACATATTCCACTCTCCACCCAGGTGATGGTGAATTTCCAAATCTTCGAAACCCAAAGCGCCTTCACAGGTTAGCTCGGCTCGCGCCGGGGTAATAATAGTACAGCGCTTAGAAACGTAAGTATTAGGTGCTATATAATTGTTTTTATTGTTATCATTTATTTAAAACTATTTGTATCCCTCTTTTTCTGCACGGTCAGGGCTGGCACGAAACTCATTTGACGGAGCCTTAACGACTATCCATGCGGCTGTGAACCCGCAATACGATGGTAAAACTGCGCTCTATCTCGAGGACTCGAAACCAACCAGTCTCCAGAATCCATTAGCCACGTGAGTTTTATTTTGTATCTTCCACACTTTTTTCCTCCTTTTTACAGAACAGTCCAAATAATGCTTTTTTCCCCTTCTTAACCAATAACAGTATAGCATCGTTAGGTGACGTTTTTAAATATTTTTTATTGAATGCCCTGCATTGCAAATTGTATATTAGCAGAAAGCGCAAATATCATTTGAGTCCATTTCTGTAATTTTATTATTTTTTGTTGTTGGCTTTTTAGTTTTTCATGTTAACGATATAATATTTTTGGGTGCTAACAATATTCTGAAATAAATTCATAATTCATAGCGTTTGCATATAGTAAATGGCATGTAATTTTCTCTTTATCATCACCATACTTAGAGACAAAGACAAGCAAGAATTTCTGTGGAAGTATTCACTTGACTGCTTGAAGGATTACATCACTGAAGATACGCTTAAAGAACTGACGTCACACTGATGCAACAATGGGCAAAATGATTCACACAACTCGTTCGCATTTATTACATTATCATCTTTAACACAGTATAAGTGTAATGTGTTATGTTATGTTACATTCATTTACAATTTTCTTTTCCAAATTGTGATAAAGGTAATCTTTCAAGTTAATTGTTCTGGTGCCACTTATTTCCTACAATAATCGACATATCTTAGGTTTTATCACTATTTATGTATGTGTTTACCAGTGTTGGTCTGCGCACAGAGTACTTTTTATCAGAATGTTGTCATTTTTATCAGATTTGTATTTTTTTCTTTTGGTGCCTTAAAGATAACCTTGAGTTCTGGTAAATATAGAAAATAAATTCTCACAGAACCCAACGAAACTTACACTGAATGTTCAAGATTACAAATAAATGACATGTGACAAACAATTTTGGTAGAACATGTATCGTGGCTGAGTAGGCTAATGAGCATAGAAAGATATTTTTATGTTTTTATTTCACTGGTTCAAACAACCAATCTACTGCAGGATAAACAATCCAGAATAAATCCTAGCAATTTTCTTTCAAAATACGATTCCCATACCAGAGCTCAAGATTAGCTTTAAACGTTATAAAGATATATATATATATATAATACATAGTTCAGTGCAGAGTGTTTTTAAAGGTCTAAATGATTGAACTTTTCCTCCTCTAAATTGGCAACAATTATATGGATTTCCACTCTCTAATAGTTTAAGAAAATATACATACATATTCAATTAAACAATGTGAATGAAAAGTACAAGAATCTACAGGACATTACCATTCGTACACGAAAACAATGATGATAGATTTCACTCCGCGTTGTCAATTTAGAGACTTCAATGATTATTTCCAAATAACTTGCTCTCATTCATGAATGGAACAATGTACTCCAACAAAAATGAACTACAATTTCCAGTGTTTTTTTTAACACTTTCTGCTGATGTACACTTTGTACTTCAGAACTGATTGCATGGATATGAAAAAAGGGAGAAAATAAATACGTTGCACAGACGAGATGTCAAGCTACTTTAAAAAACATTATCTTTAGGTGTTAAGCTGTTTTAATTGATGTTGTCAAAAAGAATGAAATATGTCTTTTTTAATTCGTTTATATTCTTATATAACATATTTATCTCATACCGACGATATGATATCATTTGGGGGTATCCTGGTATTGTGGTTCATTCACTGGATTCTCAGTCCAAAGGTTCAGGTTTCGAATCCTATTTGCCACTCTCCAGCCAGTAATACTATCACTGGGCCTACTAAAGATAGACTACAAAATGATACACATTGCGACAACATTGCCAACCAGGTGCTAAATTGGTACCCGATAGGATGCGAAAGTCACTATCTGGTTATCTCCTCGCTTTGAGCGTCTGTTAAATGGCGCCTGGCTGGAATGCTCCCTGCATACATCGGTATCCGGGAAAGCCTGAATCCATAGACCGGGGTAATACTATATCTGGAAAGCGCTTTGTCAGAGACATCGTCGATGTTTATAAAGCGATGTATAAACCCAGAATAAAATCACATTACTATAGGTATATATGCTAACCATAATGTTCACCAAGGAAGTATTAACACGGTGTTAAATGTCGTAATATCATTTAAAAAGAAGAAAACGAAAATCATGAAAATAACAATAAAATGGTTCACTCTATTTTCATTATTAAAAGACTTGTAGTTTCAATTTCGTTATTGAACTGTGTTTCTTTGATATTGTGTTGTTTGAATCTCGCTTGAAAGATAGACATAATTATCCAACAGTATGATTGTTGGAGATAATCGTGGTTTATACTTTGCACTTTATCGAATAGCGTGCAGAGCTACATACAAAAAATTGATAGAATGCGCAGATAGCACGTACACAAAAACAACAGCGACACAAGAACAAATACAGCAACGAAATCAACAATACAACAGCAAATACACTCCCTCAAAACATACTAACAAAACAACAAGAACAAATAAAATGTCAATATCAACGAAAAAATCGTAAGCTATGTAAGATCACTTTAGGAAAAGCTGTAGAAAGGAAAATACATGGAAAATGAAAAATATTCTTGGGCTACGTTTTCCGTCCGTTTGACTTTATCATTATTTGCTCATGTTATCAATATATATATTGAAATCATTCTAAGAGAATTGGATAATGAAAATGGGATACGAGTGGGTGGCCATTCAATCACAAATATTAGATATGCTGATGACACTGTTTTATTATCTGAATCATAGAAAGATCTCCAGAGACTCCTGGATGCAGTTGTAAAGGAAACTGAGAGAATGGGACTAGATATCAACTATAAAAAGACAAAGTGCCTAGTAGTCTCCAAGAGGAGCAGTCCAAAATGTAACTTGAAACTGAAAGAACGTACGGGTTATTAAACAGGTCTACTCTTTTAACTATCTCGGCAGCATGATCACCGATGATGCCAGATGTGAGACAGAAATCAAGAGAAGGATAGCTCTCATTAAATCTGCATTTTCAAAGTTAGGCAAAATTCTGAGAAATCGCAAAATGGGTATGAGGACCAGAATAAGAGTACTGAATTGTTACATCTACCCGGTACTTATGTATGGTAGTGAAACATGGACTTTAACCTCTGATACTAAAAAGCGTTTGGAAAGTTACGAAATGTGGTTTTTAAGAAGAATGGTGAAATTCCCTTGGAGTGATAAAGTACATAATGAGGAAATTCTTAGAAAAGCTGGAGTGCAAAGGAAAATGACAGGTGATATGTTGATTAGGCAGTTGAAGTTCATGGGTCACATTACACGTAAATAAGGCCTAGAAAATCTTGCCTTGATAGGGAAAATTGTGGGAAGGAGGAGTAGGGGAAGAAGGATACTTTGGATGAACAGTCTGCAGAAATTGTTAGAAGAGAGAGGAGTAAAAGAACTGGGAGTGGTGCTAATATAGAAGGCTAGGAGCCGAAGATTGTGGAACAGCATGATCGCCAAAGTCAATCGATATGGCACTTAGAGAGAGACTTATCTAGAGGAGATGATATTGGTTAAAGAGATTATCAGGCTCTGCTCTAATGATAAAGTGATCATTTTGTTCTTCATAAAACACATAATTGCTTGGCTTCATATCTCAGTCCTAAGCAAAGTTCATACCCTGACTGTTATACACTGTTACTCATAAAGTTGGAATATTTTTTTTAAATCAAACCCCCTACATTTTCCCATTTTTTACGCTTCAGTAATCATTATATGACAATCTTTGAAATTGTACAATATGTGTCCACTACCAGGTGTAATGAATAGTTGCATAATAATGCATTCCGTGAACCTTTTGTTTGGAGCTATAAGATGCATCGCGCTTCGATATTTTGTCCTTTTCCCTCTCATAGGCATAATGTGCAACAAGTTCACTTTTTTTTTAGAGTTGGCTGTTTCATTTTGAACCAAATTTGGTACAAAGGTTCTCTAAGCTATGCCTCGTCCAACGACATTAGCTATACGCTGAAGAGTGCTTACGCTCCAACAGAAAGGGCACAAACAAGTCGATATTGCTGGTTTCCTTGAGATGTCGCAGAGCACGGTCTCTAAAATCCTCAAAATTCATCGGGAGGACGGTAATTTGAGGCCGAGGCAATGTCCAGGAAGACCACGATTGACCAGCGCACGAGACGATGGCCGGTTGCTTAATTGTGCCGTCAGAAGAGGAAAATCCCAACAAGTCGTCTTCGTCGTCTCTGGAGAAGACACCATGGAATCCACGTCTCCCGCCCAACTGTCAATCAGAGACTGCTTCAACATGGTTATCGGGCAAGAATGACCAAGTGTCCACGCCTGACAGTTAGACACTGAGTTTCCCGACTTCAATGGGCTAGGAAGCACAAAAGACTACAGCTAGGACACTGGCGAGATGTCATCTTCGTGGATTAGAGCCGCTACAGGCACGTACAGGTGGAAGGCAACTGGTGTGTCAACTACCTGAAGAGAACCTAAGAGATGACTGCGTTCAGGAAACGACTCAAGGTGGTGGCGGGTCTGTGATGGTATGGGTCGGAATCAAATAAGGCGGGAAAACGCCACTGATAGTTCCGGATGGAAACGTCCACGCCGTCCTGTACCGGAACATCCTGGGAAACCACTGCCTTTCACACGCAAGAAGGGTCTATGGAAACAATAATCTCTGGCTGCAGGATGACAGCGCTGGGCCACACAGAGCAGCTGCAGTGAGAGAATTTCTTGACGCCGAGGGGGTGCAGCAGTTTCCATGGCCTGCCTACTCCCCTGATATGAACCCTATTGAACATGCCTGGGACGCCCTAGGCCGAGCCATCAATGACAGGGACAATATTCCTCAAACTCTACAGGAGTTAGCTCAGGCTCTCACCGACGAGTGGGACGCTCTGGCCATTGACAGCATCAACAAGCTCGTTGAAAGCATGCCGCGACGTCTCAACGCACTGATCCGTGTCAGGGGTGGTCATTCCAGATATTAGTGTCTGATTGACATTTGAAAGAGAAAAAACAAATATATTTCATGCATAAAAGTCGTTTCAATATATGTTAACCATCATGCCGACCAATTTTGAACATTGTAAAATAATCATTAGTTTTGCTGTTTCCATACCCCTTTTTTGTTTTTGCCTTGATACACCCTTAGCAAAGGGTAACTGTAGTTTAATTTCACTGAAATATGACCTCACGGAATCGATCAATAAAACGTTATGGTTGCATACACCATAGATATGATAAAAAACGGGTAATGTCTTATTTATTGTACGTTAAGTTGTAAACAAAATATATTCCAATTTTAGAAGCAACAGTGTAGTAATAAAGCATTCAATCCAGGGCGCCGAATCAATCGCAAGTTTGCAGTCCCCTCTCTCTTATCTACGTAATTGCGATATATATCAATTGCAAATAAGTTGCGAATAATCGCAACTGTTTATAAGCTAGACGAGGTCCTGGTAACCATCTTTTATTTTGCTGTTTTTCTGCAATGTGCATGTAATGTATGTAATTATTCACCCCATGCATCCGACCTTGACAAGGCTATACGAAAACGATCCCCCGGATAGTTTATGCTTGTGTGACTTCGTATTATTGACAAAAGTAGGTCCGGAGTCTGGATTGCCGACATGGTCCAGCGAGTTAGACATCTCGTAGTTAATTTCACTCCGCCTTGCCTATTTAGAGACTTGAATGATTATTTCCAGATATCGTGTTCTTATTCAGTAATGGAACAATGTACTCCAACAAAAATGAAATAAAAATTTCCAGTGTTTTTTATACACTTTCTGTTGATGTACACTTTCTACTTCAGAACTGATTGCATGGATTTGAAAAAAATCTGCAATGTACATAAAATGTATGTAATTATTCACCCCATGCATCCGACCTTGACAAGGCTATACGAAAACGATCCACCGGATAGTTTATGCTTGTGTGACTTCGTATTATTGACAAAAGTAGGTCCGGAGTCTGGATTGCCGACATGGTCCAGCGAGTTAGACATCTCGTAGTTAATTTCACTCCGCCTTGCCTATTTAGAGACTTGAATGATTATTTCCAGATAACGTGTTCTTATTCAGTAATGGAACAATGTACTCCAACAAAAATGAAATAAAAATTTCCAGTGTTTTTTATACACTTTCTGTTGATGTACACTTTCTACTTCAGAACTGATTGCATGGATTTGAAAAAATCTGCAATGTACATAAAATGTATGTAATTATCCTCCCCATGCATCCGACCTCGACAAGGCTATGCGAAAACGATCCCCCGGATAGTGTATGCTTGTGTGACTTCGTATTATTGACAAAAGTAGGTCCGGAGTCTAAGCTAGACATTGTAGATGCATACACAAATAATGTATAAGCTGGATTTGTGTATTGGATTGCCGACATGGTCCAGCTAGTTAGACATATCGTAGTTAATCATTACAAATCTAGTTCCATGGTAATTACAGGAACAACCTGAGACTAAACGTTTCGCATAGCCATAGTGTGTTATGACGCGACAGCCACACACCATTAAAGTCAGAAGGTTTAGTGAAATTAGGACTTACTAAACGATATTGTAGGATCCCCGGCCCCCCAAAAAATCATATAAATGTGAGGGGTGGGGACGTCGTCCCGGGGCCCCCAAATAATGTATAAGGTAATATAACATTGATTTGTTGTTGTAAAAATGCATTACTTGGTACAGGGCTTCCTTAGGATCTATTGAGCGAAGTCAGGCTTGAGTCCCCCGCCCCAAAAAAAAATATATATATATATATATATTCATATAAGTGTGAATTGGGGCGGGGCGTCGTACTGGAGCCGCCAAATTAAAAATATGGTAAAATAAATTTGAGATTTTGTTGTACAAACGCCATTTTTGGTACAGGTCTTCATTAGGCACCGATGAACGATGTTAGGGTAGAAGCCCCCTGCATAATTTTCATATATGTGTTATTGGGGGCGGGGCGTTGTGCCGTAGCCCCATGTTATATATAATGTAAGATCACATTGGTTTGTGGTTATACGACCGCCTGTTTTGGTACAGGGCTCTCTTAGGACCTACTGCACGATATAAAGGGAGGAGCCCCCGGAAAATGTATGTTATAAGTGTGTGGGGCGGGGCGTTGTCCCGGAGCCCCCGAATGGTATATAAGGTAAAGTCACATGGATTGTTGTTATACAATCGCCCTTTTTGGTATAGGGATTCTGTAGGACCTACAGAATGATATCACAGTAGGAGCCCCGGGCGGGGGCGTTGTGTCGGAGCCCGACTTATATTTTTGTTGTTGCAAAATGCGGTACATTCATGTTAAAAAGAAACTAAGAAAACATCGCTGCTAATAAATGGAGTAGTGGTACTACAGCGTAATAACAATGTACTTATTTGTCCCTCTCTTTTGTTTTACTGATTGGCATAATTATCAGTTGAAGCTTATCAGTGGAAATACAGTTAACTAACGAAATATGCGTGAAAGGGGGGGGGGGCACCAGTACAGTTGGCTACAACACATGGCCACATTGTAGAAAGGACTGTAATACGTACTCGTACCCTACAGTGCCTCTGCGTTATAGAGTACGACTGTATTATGCTTCTGCAAATATTATAATAGTATGTGACGCGCCGCTGCATTGTAAACAGTTAAAAGCGATCCCAAACTCTTAAATTCATGGTACCAAAAAATGGAATGCACATATCCCTGAATACCCTTTCAGAGTTAGTCAGGGAAATCTGCAATCTATTGTGCAAAGTCCATGTACTTTGTGCTGATCATTTCCATTTTCGCTAGGGTAACATACTATTATTCTTCGGAGCCGACACAAGCATAGCATTTATGCTGTGTCCTCCCGCGTATTTCGCTCTGTCTAACTTCAGCATTACATTCTGTGGAATACGCTTATACTGGATATGCGCCTGCATGCCTTTCTCCACTGATATATTCTGCCCAAATGAATTCCTTGACTGAATAGACGTCGATACGGGAATAAAATCAGATACAAGTCAGTAAATCATCGTGTATATACAGTACGACATCTCAGTTCCCCAGTTTAACATATTGGTGCTAAACGATGGGGACTAGTCTAACGTCACAAAAACCTGTTCCAGAAGTCGATCTAACTCAGAAGACCGTGATTGTTACTGGAGCCAACACAGGTATGTGATTCGAATTTAATTCTTTATATGCCACATAAAAATCTCCCTATGTCAATTATCATTGGGATAGATACACTAAGGCTTCAAAATGATGTAAAGGAAAAACTAACTTTGATAGCAAACTACTTTAGAAGAAAAAAATCGGACAAAAAATGAGAGAGTTATGATTTTTGGAAAGTTGCAATCATATAATTTTGTACACGATAAACGATGAGTTATCTGTCACTACGTCAGAATCCACTTAACAAATTGCCAATTTGAGGTTCGCGTAAGCTTAGTAGAAACATCCATAACTTTCTTATTATTGGTGCGATTTATTTCAAACTTTCGCCTTTCAGTTTCTCTGATTTTTCACTTTCATTCAAATGAACTTATTTCAAGAGTTGGATGGCCCTATAAAGAGAAGGTTTCTGGGGAGAGGTAAACAATAATTTGTGAGCGTTATTATTATTGTTATTATGCAAGTGTGGAAGAACATCAGAGGAAAAAAATGTTCCCTGAAAAGCATGGCCCTTCAGATTCCTTCATATTCTATAATATGACATGTAACAGTTTAAAATTGTGGCCCTCATTTTTATTCCACATGTTTGCGTAGTCCCATATACATCTTTCTTTGTATAGTGCTTGTTACTTAACCAAGACTGGGCCAAATTTCTTATGATTTTGATGATTCCAGAACCTTGCAGTACACACCAATAATTATATGCTACATTATCAACTTTTTCTGATCAATTTCACACCGTTTCTTTTACAATTCAATCGCATGACCAGAACTCAACTTTATCTTTTAGTGTCTTCATTTTAAGTTTAATCTATGCCGGTGTTTAAAGCTTATTAAGATCGGGAATAGGTTATTTTGTTTAGTCATTGTGTTGTACAAAGCAATCCCTTCCTCAGTTAGTTTCCATTGTTTTAGGGGAACATTGCACGTGTTGCAAACGAGCGACTATGCAGAGAGATGAGGAAAGCAACCGAAGCGCTATTCTATCCTTACTTGGTTCATATATATTTGTCCCCATTTTGAGGAGATGGGATGAACACGATTGGTGCGTGACTGTTATGTGCGGGCACCTTCACCTAGCCAACTATACAAAGCATTTTTTCAGTGACAAATAACAAAAATCTGTGACAAATCTGCTGATAACCAATCAGAAGCAAGGATTTTAGTAGCTTATTACAAAACATGTTTTGTCACTGATGACAAGTTTTGTGAAAGGGGGCCCTGGCCAGAGCTTCCACTTGTCAAAATAATTGTCCTGAAATGTGATGGTATTACCTGAAGTCTTAAGCCTCTTACTGCTTTTTATTTTTCCATGAATTGACATGTATTCGCTCCAAATCTCTTTTTAATAGTTTGTTCGGATTTACATCATTTTGTCACGTAAAGGAAATTATCATTGCAAACATTTATCATTCAACCCTTGCCCACTCTATTGTCATTTAATTTTGTTATCAGGAATCGGATATGAGACGGCAAAAACATTAGCCCAACTGGGGGCAAAGGTCATTGTGGCTTGTCGCTCCGAAGCCAAGGCAAATGAAGTGAGTTTAATCGCTATGTAAGTTCGTGCAAATAATGATATCTATTTCAGAAGAACATGTGCAAAGGTGGGGGAGTGCGTGAGGGTGTAAACGTGCGTGTGTGCTAGTAAATGGAGCCTTAACTAGTGATATCGGCTGCTTGATATCATAGGGTTTTATTATCAACTCACCAAAGCGTTTACAGCATTAATATTAACCCCGGTTACTGGATTCAATTACTATTCTGCCATTCTCCACTCCCTGGGTAGTATTCTAGCCATGCGCCATTTTACAGACGCTCACAATACTGAGCAAACTACATTAAGTTTTGCGTCCTACCGGGTACCCATTTAACACCTGGGTGGAGAGTGGCAAAACAATGGAGATGAACGTCTTGCCAAAGGACGTTAGTGCCGGGCTCGGATTCGCACCCCGTACCTTATGATCTGCAGTCGGGTGACTTATCCACTAGACCACCACACCTCTACAGTTCCTCATGGAACACAGTTTAATTTCTTTCCACTGTTTTTGAAGAATGAACTAATTTTCAGATTTCTTTGTTCTCCTAGGCCATAGAGCGAATGAAAAGGGAGCACAGCGAAGAGAAAGCTGATGACAAGAAGTCAAAGGTCAAGATCCAGGTAACTAAAACCACCCACGTTATAAGTATAATACACCTGCCTATCAACAAAGTATGTTGATCGATGAGGAGGGAGGTAGGTTGTTTAGGAGGAACACACCCTTTACAATTAGTACTTCGCCATATAATCATGTAAACAATTTATACCTCCCTTTTTGACCATTTAATTATTTTTTCTCTCGTTTCTTTGTCAGATCCTTTTTTCTTTAACATAAGAGTGTTGATTAGTGATGTAAATGTACTTGTAGTTTAAAGACACATCTATAAAGAAGAAAAAATATTTTCAAAATTCCAGATGGCGTCTCGAACCTGCTATTGTGATAAACCCATACCATCCCCACGGTTATATAGTATAGACGTAAGCACTCAACCCTTTCTTTTCCATAAACGCCAATCAGCACAGTCGCTTGTTTGCCAAGTGTGGGTTTGCACAAAACAATAGGTATCGATTGACAGAAGGTTTACTCTATGCAGAATAAAAGCGGAGCAAAACTACCCATTTCCGGTCTTCATTTAGCTACATGACAATCCTTCTACAACCTTCATAGATTAATTTTACACTTGAAACCTTTATATAATCTTGAATCCCCCCGTTATAACTATCCTGAGATAAATGCAAAGTGAAACATGGTAATAGTTTCCATAGCCCATAACGATTCACGGTCACTATCGATTATTGTTACCCATACAAGGCATTTTAGCTGTAAAATAAAAAGTCGTATTTTGCATGCTACTCTGAATACGAAACCGGAGCGGGCAATATTTGCCATATTGCCCTCTACCGGGTTTTCCCCGTAGACCACTGTACTAAATCGGAGGGCAACATTTTGCCATATTCCACTCTTTCTTGTCAGTGCGCTTTTATTTATGTGCATACGCGCAGTATTGTGTACGAGTAAAGTGTACGCGCGGTAACAATTTACGTCACAATTACATTTTCATACATTTTCATCTCTTGACAAAAGTAAGTAAAAATCATGCTTGATACCAAAGTTGTATATCATTTTTAAAAAAAGGCCTTGTATAGGTAACAATAATTATATTGACAGGGCTTCTTTCGGGGTACATCAGACATATTGACCGCGCTAAGACCATATTGCCCTCATCTTCGACTCGGGGCAATATGATCTTAGCTTGGTCAATATTTCTGATGTACCCCTCAAGCCCAGTCAATATAATATCATTGCATTATGACGTCACAATTAGTCTTTCCTATCCCTCAACAGGCCGATGACCTTGATGTCGAGTTCATGACCCTTGACCTTTCGTCAATCGCCAGTACGATGAGCTTCGTAGAGGCGTTCAAAGCCAAAGGGCTCCCGCTTCACATCCTAGTGTGCAACGCTGGCATTGCCTTCGGAGGGGAAGGTAAAACACGATCGCATAGACTTTCGCGAAATCATCTCAATTTCAATACCCTACTGTATAATTCATGTTACGTTACCCGTCATTGCGATATTCGCAAATTTCTCTACGGCAATTTCAATACCCTATTGTAATGTCCTTGTTACGTTAATACTCGTCATTGCAATATCCCCACATTTCAATACGTGATGGAGAAGGCCATTGAAATCGGTTGGCATTACGTAATCAGTAGTAGAGGCATATTTCTAAATAAAAATAGAGACAACCCTAACCTTAAAGATACTATGTCTCTTTTGCAGCCAACATCAAATTCTGTAGAACTTTGCAGGAATTATGCATATGTCCTGTATGTCCTATCTGTGAAATTTAAACGTTAGCAGTGTCCTAATATTCAAATTATGCAAGGAAACCGTTTACTTGCTAGAGTTCACTGTCAGACACTATTGAGTGACTGACTGGCTTTTTTCATCTTTGGTAATAACATGTACATAAAATGAGCTGTAAAGGGTACATGAGCATTTGTCTACATCAATAACCCACTTCTTGTGATGGCCAAAATTAAACTGATTGAATCTTTGCGCAGCATAAAACGTACGTCCATTCGGTACAATGGTCTGAAAGATCAAACTATTACTTACTTGGTCTATAGCTCCTAAGTCGATTTGACAACTAATAGTCGTTATTTTCCCACTTAAAGACATTTTCAAGCCCACTTTTTTTAGGGAAGTTCTAAATTAGTATTGTCTTTCAAATGCCGTTGGAATTTAACCTTTTCATTTTTTGGGCCTGCAAATGGGACATAGTACCTTTAACACTACCTGATGTGCACGGTACTGTACGCAAACTTTTTTTTGTATGCAAATTAGCTACCTTAGCTACATTATTGGCTATTTAAACAATAAAAATGCGTCTAATGCTGATTAAATAATGCCTACCACTGAAAATGCCTCTGGATGATTTTTCAACTTTCTGTGTGATCGTGTTGTAAATAAAAGATAAAAAATCAGCCCACACAACCGATTCTTTATATGCCTCTTGCAAACGAGGCGTCTTTTGATTGCGTCAATAGCTGCGCTAATCTAGCCAGTGAAAACAATTAGCCCATGCGTCAGTAGTTCAAACCATAATGACACTGCTCATTTTGTATTTACTCTTTGCCCGATTGTACTCTAACATGTTATGTCAAAGACTGCGCCAGTGGTTGACGCAGTCCTACATCAGGCAAATAACGCATATCGTGTGCATCGGGTATTACAGGTTGTCCATACAACAGCTTACCATACATGAGTGAACCTGCAATGAATGCTTTAATACGTATTATATACCTCTCTTTAATAGTATGTTGAATAAATATAGTCATCTGATTGGTCGAAATTGGAGTCGTGGTTTTAGCCATGCCCGCACAGAAACGAAATATTGCCCGTTGCCCGGGTAACGGTCATTTTGCTGAGATCCCCATTGGTTTACGTGTAAAAAGTTTCTTTGTGCGAGCGCGGATACCATACAGAGTGTGTGCGATTTCCGAATGATCGTAACATTTAGGCATTTCCCAGCGAAAATTAACAGACGTGCACACAGCATCCCAGATTATCAGTGATATTTTAACCAATCTTTACTCAAGAAAATGATAATACGGCAAGAATTCTTAGAATACTATTTTGTGAATTCGGTATATAAAAGATATATGAACTGCTTTAATATTCGAGGCATAGCTGTTTCTATACTGGCTCTCGGGGACGTTACATCTTGCTATGAACCCTCGGCGCGCCTCGGGGTCATAGCAGGATGTAACGTCCCCTTGAGCCTATAGAAACAGCTATGCCTCTCATAGCAGTCAATATAATATATCTAAATCCTGGAATTAGCTCATGCTGCAATCATAATCATAAACCTTTGATCAGTCAGGAATCCCATGACGTTTACAAGCCGATCGCCTGTCTGATTATTACGATATTTATGATTAGAATTCGAAATTTCAAAAACCGTTTTCCCAACGGTTTTTTTTATAACACTACAGTCTATCGGGGAATATGAGTATGGTAAAACCGGTCACTCAATTTTTTAAAACCTTTTTTGAGGCACTTCATGATCATTTTGAAGCGCAATTTGTTTAGGGCTTCAATATTACACTATATCACAGACACTGCTAACACGCAGGGCCATGCACATCAGATTTGGCATTGTTAAACAATTCCTTTAAGGTGATTTCCCTTTGCTCTTGTATTTCACACAGTCAAAACAGCTGACGGTTTTGAGCTTCACTTCCAGGTCAATTACCTGTCCCACTTCCTTCTAACTCTTCATTTACTTCCGGTGTTAAAGGCTTCCGGGGGCAATGTTAAGGTCATATTGGTTTCGTCTATGGCTTATCGCGGTGGTAGCTGGCACGAAGACAATATGCAATCGATCAACGAAGACCAAATGTCCGTATATGGAATCACCAAGCTCTATCAGGTTTGTTTGAAGAAAGTTTCAAGCAGCACAAATGATGTGAAATAAAGATGATGATGACGATGATGACAGTAGTAGTGGTAACAGTAATAATAATGGAAATGATTATGATAATAATAATAATGATGATAATAATAATAATAATAATAACAATAATAACAATAATAATAATAACATTAAGTATGTGTTATATAACGCCTCACCACTTACTGTGTAACTGACCAAAGCGCTTTCAGTATAACCACTGGATTCAATTACTTATTCAATAAAACCACATTGACGTTGTAATCTGTAATACCTTTGCCAAACAAAGTAGAGATGTCGTGGTCGAGTGGATATGTCACCAGACTGTGGATCACAAGGTTCGCGGTTCGAGTCGCGCCACAGCAATAATGACCGTCTCTAAGCACTTTGCAGATATTATTACCCCTCTCATCGGATTTATTCACGCACAATGTGCACCATTTCCATTCCCTGGGGAGTATTCTTACTATATGGTCACCGTGAGGGCATATGGCAATTACTAAAACAAAGGCTTTCGTCATCCTACCGGGTCCCCATTTCTTTTCTGGGTATGGAGTGGCGAATGTAGATCAATGCCTTGCCAAAGGACAAGGGTGCTGTGTCAGGGATCGAACCTACGACCTTGATATTTCAAGTCAAGTGCTTAAACCACCTCTAAAGAGTTAAATCGTGTTTTGGGGGTTCTACCTAGATTATGGAGATGTTTACATTAGCTGAGAAGCTGGAAGGATCTGGAATCGGCGTGTTTTCTCTGCACCCTGGTGTGGTCGATACAGATCTTATGAAGAAGGAAAACCAACAGGTATCTGGTTCCATGAAGTTGTTGGCGGGCATGATAAACGTAATGAGTGAGTTCAATTCAGTGAGTGTGTGTATGGATAAATAATAAGCAGGTACTTGGACTAATTGTGTATTCGCATTTAAAAAAGAGAAAGAATGGTGCTGACCATTCTTTTTGTACGATACCAATTATTATTAGGCCTTGTAAAAAATCTTACGGATCGTATGAAGATTTTCTCGGGTGTTATCAATTCGAATTAACGTGTTCATCAGTGCTTCCTCTTCATCAGTTTTTAGCAGAAAATACATAGACCGGAAGACAAAATATATTTCGACCGTAGATATCATATTCCTATATATATGACGATAATGTATATCAACCTGGGCTCCGTAACAAAAAGCTTGGCAATCGAAAGATCGAAAGATTGAGTTTTGCATTTGATTGCACAGAGTGACCAATTCAATCAATCGTACGATCAATTGCTAAGCTTCGTGTTATGGGGCCCAGATAACTATATATTTCTTGAAATATTCTTTACCAGTTACAATATAACCGACCAAAAGCCTTATCGTTGAAATTCCCCTGGTCACTGCAATCAATTTCGATTCTGCACTTTACAGCCCACACTCTCCACTCCCTAGGGAGCATTCCAATCAGGCGCCATATATGGGCGCACACAAAAGTCATGCTAAACCAATCACATTCAAGTTGACGTTTGCATCCTATCGGGTACCCATTCAGCACCTGGCTGGAGAGGAGCAAT
Source organism: Mesocentrotus franciscanus (assembly GCA_037976565.1). Taxonomy (NCBI): domain Eukaryota; kingdom Metazoa; phylum Echinodermata; class Echinoidea; order Camarodonta; family Strongylocentrotidae; genus Mesocentrotus; species Mesocentrotus franciscanus. The sequence continues at coordinate 27,652,103 of CP137670.1, read as the reverse complement.
GTAGATAAAGTGCTTTGCGTAATGATATAATGCCGTCATGACTGCGACGGAATTCTAATTTCCAGTCATGTGATTTAAGCACGCGACTACAACACCATATGACATTATGTTACAAATGTCGTAGTCTAGTGTATACGTCACCAAACTGTGAATCACGTGGTTCGCGGTTCGAGTCCCGCCGCGGCACTACTGTCCTTAAGCCAGACATTTGTCTACATATTCCACTCTCCACCCAGGTGATGGTGAATTTCCAAATCTTCGAAAGCGCCTTACTAGGATTGCTCGGCTCGTGCCGGGGTATTAATAGTACAGCGCTTAGAAACGTTAGTATTATTGTTATCATTTATTTATTACTATTGTATCCCTCTTTTTCTGCACGGTTAGGGCTGTCACGAAACTCATTTGACGGAGCCTTAACGACTATCCATGCGGCTGTGAACCCGCAATACGATGGTAAGACTGCGCTCTATCTCGAGAATTCAAAACCAACCAGACTCCAGAATCCAGTAGCTACGTGAGTTTTATGTTGTAGCTTCCACCCTTATTTTCTCCTTTTTTAAAGAACAGTTCAAAAAAATCTTTCAACTTGGTTTTTCTTAATCAATCATGGCAGTTTAGTGTCATTTAGTGACTTTTTATTTTAATTTTTTGATCCAGAATGCTGTGTGTCGCAAAATGAACTTGAGCAGAAAGCGCAATTATCGCTAGAAAATTTGAGCCCGTTTCTGTTGCAATAATTATATGGTGCCCTCATGAATAAAAACGATTTCTCTAAATAATTTTGTAACACAGAGTGAGATTAATAATTATTATTTTCGTGTACAGTAAGTTACATTTAAACTGTTTCATTACAAAAAAAAGCTATGGCAGAGTGGAAAATAAAAATACTTTTTGCCAATTTGAGGAGAGAGACAAAAATAGAGATTCCTTTAGACCAATAATAACAAAACTCTGAACTGCTCTATGGCTTATTATAGACATATTGACTGCTATGAGAGGCATGGCTTTTTCTATAGGCTCAAGGGGACGTTGCATCCTGCGATGACCCCGAGGCGCACCGTGGTGCCTCGAATATTAAAGCAGTCCATCTTTTATATACCGAATTCACACAAACAATCTACAAACAGTTCTTGCCTTATCCTTTTCTTGAGTAAAGATTGGTTAAAACATCACAAAAAATCCGAGACACTGTCTGTTAATCTCCTCTGGAATGTTGCCTGAATGTTACGATCATTCGGGAATCGCCCACACGAAGCGACCAAATCGGACACACACTGTATGGTATCCGCGCTCGCACAAATAACATTTTTACACGTAAAGCAATGGGGATCTGAGCAAAATGTAACCATTTTCCCGTTACCCGGGGCAACAGGAACCTTACTCATGACTTATTGACCGTTACTGGCATTGTTCGTTTCTTTACGGGCATGGCTCAAATCACGACTCCAATTTCGACCAATCAGATGACTAGATTTCTAAAGAGAGGTATTATAATATAGAGATATCGACTGCTTTGAGAGGTCTGGCTTTTTTTAGGCTCAAGAGAACGTGCACATCCTGCCATGAACCCGAGGCGCGCCTGGGTGGGCGGCGCACCGATGGCTCATGGAAGGATTGTGCACGTTCTCGAGAGCCAACAGTCAGACCTCGAATATTAAAGCAGTCGATATGTCTTTTATATGCCGAAATGAAATAAAAATCTACCAAAAATTCTTACCTTATCCTTTTATTGAGTAAAGATTGGTTAAAACATCACGGAAAATCTGAGACACTGTCTGTTTAATCTTCGCTGGAAAAATGACTGAAAGTTTCAATCATTTGGGAATCGCAGACAAAAAGCACTGCATGGTGTCCGCGCTCGCACAAAGACAATGTTAACACGTAAACCAATGGGGTAGGCGGGTTAGGGGGCACTTTTCAAAAAAACTTTTGACTGGTAGGCGGGTACGAGGGCACTTTTTAAAGACTATTGACTGGTAGGCGGGGCATGGCTAAAATCACGACTCCAATTTCGACCAATCAGATGGTCAGATTTCTAAAGTGAGGTATATAATTAGTACTAATGCCTGTTACACACGGGGTGCCGTTTCGTTGCGTCATTCCATGCGCTAATCAATAAACACATATGAATTCAAAACATTTGTCATGGTATGGTAGTTGATTCACGTCACTCTCAATCCAAGAGTTGAGGGTTCGAATCCCTGCCCGACACTTATGTGCTCTGATTTTAACTGATTGTGCGTTATATTTTGGAGCAAGCGCCATGAGCTCCTACCCGGTGGATACCGGCGCTATAGAAGACATCGTTACTATTATTGTTCTTTACTTTAAAAATGAATGTATTCCTCTTCTTAAACCAATAATATACACAAGAATAAGAAGTATATGATATCATATTACGTTTTAATATTCCATGACATGATTTAACATAATTTTACTAATTAAATTGTATCGATGGATAGATAGATATTTCAATAATGGAATTTTCAATAATATTGCTTTGATCTATTTATATTTTGGCTTTTGAGATTTTGGATTAATTTTTTTATTTTAGTTGCCAAAAAATGTGTTCTTGTCCAAATTTAGAATTCATGACGTTTGCAGATAGTTAATGGCATGTAATTTTCTTTTTAAAAACCATACTTAGAGACAAAGACAAGCAAGAATTCCTGTGGAAGTATTCGCTTGACTGCTTGAAGGATTACGTCACTGAAGATACGCTTAAAGAACTGACGTCACACTGATGCAACAATGGGCAAAATGATTCACACAACTCGTTCGCATTTATTTCATTATCACATTTGACACAGTATACATGTAATATGTTGTCAATTGTTGATTTAACTTAAATTCATGTATCGATAAAAGTCAATCCATGTTCCATAATTAGATGACGCATTTCTTTTCGAAATAGTGATAAAGATAATCTTTTAAATTAATTAATTCTGATGCCGTATATTTCCTAGAATTTACATACTAACCATAATCGAGATTGTCTTAGGTTTAATCAATGTTAATTTACGTGTTTATCAGTAATGGTTTTCGCGCAGAGAACTATCGATCTGAATGGTGTCGTTTTTATTACATAATTAAGACTTCATTTTCGGTGCTTTAAAGGTAAGCTTGAGTTCTATTAAATATGGAAAAAAAATCTGACATAATCCGACGAAACTTACACTGAATGATCAAGATTATAAATAAATGATACGTGCCAAACAATTTTGGTAGAAAATGTACAGTGGCTGAGCAATGAGCATAGAAAGATAAGGAAATCCGGACAAGTAGGCCCGACACCATGTGCTTAACACAGGTCACTATGTGCGAATGGGAGTTGTGGTTTTTATCGAAGATGATGCCCAGTAAGTTTTTGTGCGTATGCTTTTAATTCACTGGTTCAAACAACCAATTTACTGCAGGATAAACAATCCAGAATAAATCATAGCAATTTTCTTTCAAAATACGATTCAATTCAATTCAATTCATTTATTTTCCATTAAAATTCAAAGTAAACAATACATTAAAAATGAACAGCAAAATCGGAAGGACCCCAAGATAAGCAAAGCTTGTGAGAATGGGGCCCTGTACAAAAATAAACAAACAAGCAAATTATAATAAAATATTGTAAAACTAATCAGAACAAACATACACCCAACCTCATTCATTCACATGCACACGGACACACCAACACACACCGCAGGCAGAACATTGTACAGAGAAATCTACTCAGCGCACATCATGCGTTTGAAAAATAACTGTTTACATGAATATTTGAATTTCGTTAGAGTTGAACTGCTTTTTACATTGTAAGGTAAGGAATTCCAATCATGTATACCCTGGAATCTTAAAGTATGTTGGGTCAACGAAGTGCGTACAAAAGGATAATGATAGTTCGATTTATTTCTGGTTTCATAAGAATGAAAAAAAGAATTTGTTTTAAACATGTCATTAAATATTAATGGGAGCTCTTGTTTATGAAAATTGAACATGAATAATAAATTGTTTAATTTTATGAGATCAAAGACCGGCAAACATTTCAGATCATAAAACAAGGGAACACTTGAAGTCATATAGTTGGAATTGGTAATAATACGAACAGCACGTTTTTGAAGAATATGAATTTTATATAAATGAGTCTTGTAAGTATTACCCCATATAACATTACAGTAGTTGATATGTGGTAAAACAATACTGTTGTAAATAGTTAATAATATATTTTTCGGCAACGTCTTTTTAAAGTATGACATAATACCAACCCCCCTTGAAATTTTAGAACAAATATGGGTAATATGGTGGCACCAGTCAAGTGATTCATGTAGTTTGATACCTAAAAATTCAACAATGTCAGTTTTCTTAAGAACATCATCTTTAATACACACCGGGGCAACATGACTAGGAATCTTTTTTTGTTTAGAATGAAAAAATACGTAGTGAGTTTTTTTAGCATTAAGAAATAACTTATTACAAATATACCATTCACTTAAATTCCTTAATTCAGAATTTATATATATCTATTAGTATATTAATATCATTATGAGAAGAAATAACAGCAGTGTCATCAGCAAATAATGAAAATGTTTAAATACTTGGGGAATTTAAGATATCATTAATGTACAACAAAAATAACAGTGGCCCAAGCACAGATCCCTGTGGAACACCAGTATTAATACACAAACTATTAGATTCTGTACCATCGACCATCACATACTGTTTTCTTCCTAATAAATAACTCCTAAACCATTCTAGAGATACACCTCTTATACCATAATAATGCAATTTTTAAGCAGGATGTGATGGTCGATGGTATCAAATGCTTTGGAGAGATCCATAAACACTCCACAACAAAATTTCCCTTCATCAAATTCACGTGCTATATAATTTGTAATGTTTAAAATACTTAAAGACGTGGAATGATTTTTCCGGAAGCCAAATTGCTCTGAAACTAGGGAATTATTTTAGACAAACATTTATAAAGTCTTTTAAACATAATCTTTTCGAGTAATTTTGAGAAAGTTGATAAAAGTGCAATTGGCCTGTAATTTTCTATATAATCTACTGGTCCTTTTTTGTGTAATGGAATAACTTTGGCCACTTTAAGTTTGTTTGGGAATACTCCTGAGACAAGAGATTTATTATAAATATTGCACAATGGGTCCACAAAAAGTGTATACATTTTTAAACACAGAAGTTAATACATCATCTGGACCAGTTGCCTTAGACATTTTGAGTTCATGACAGAGACTAATTATTTCATGAGGAGAGGTTGGATTCAGAAACAAAGAGGAAATGCATGGTGAAGTCAAAAAGTCGTTGAATGATTTAGATGAAGTTGGAATTGACGCTGAAAGATTTTTAGCCATATTGGTAAAAAGAGAGTTGAAAGCCTGCGCTTTATCTTTTGATGAATGGAAAGATGAATTCCCATAAAACATTTTTTGTGGTAATGAACTATGTTTATTTTTTCCAAGTAAATTATTAATTTATCTCCACGTTTTAACCATGTCCCCTTTGACTGAAAAGAATAACCTAGAATAATATTCAGCTTTTGAGGCTCTAGTTATAGAAGTTAACCTGTTCTTAAAATCATTATATTTTATTTTTGTCCTTGTATTTAATGTATTAACTGTACCTTTATGCATTCTATGTTTACGCTTAATTGATCTCAAAATACCATTAGTTATCCAGGGTTTCTTAAATTGTACTTTACGACTAAATTTGCGTGATGTTGAAGTACATACAGGAAAACATTCATCATTTAACGTACGAAACTTGTCAATAAAGTAGTCATAACATTCATTTACATAATTGTTATCATATACTGTGTGCCAATCAGTTGTACCAAGTTTCTCCTTGATATTAATATTCCTCTGTCATCGACTAATCTTTTCTTATAATTCTTATTGTTAGTTGGAACAAAGTAATTTTCTTTATCTTTACATAAAAAATATATTGGGAAGTAATCAGAGAGATCTGAATAAACGAGTCCTGAATATTTACTTTTGTGGATTGTATTAGTAAAAATATTATCTATTAAAGATGCTTTATAAGGTGTAATACGAGTGGGTTTTGAAATTAAAGGGTACATATTAAAATAAAACATTAAATCTAGAAAATCAGTAGTTTTGCAATGTGTGTTATAGTTCAGTAAGTCAATATTGAAATCACCCATAATATAAACGTCTCTCTGCTCACTTTCCAGTTTTACTAAAATTTCATTCACTTTATCATAAAAACAATTTATATTAGTATTTGGAGGTCTATATACACATCCAATTATAATTGGTTTTGTTTTTCCTTGGATTTCAAAAAAATAATTTCATATTCAGGTGTATTAAAAGAAATGTCAGATCGCAGTGTTATATTTAAATCTTTTTTAACATAAAGGGCAATTCCACCACCTTTACGTGTGGTCCTACATGATTGTAGAAGAGTATAATTATCCAACTTAAATAATGACAACTCTGTACTATTACTGAACCACGTTTCAGATATACCTATAATACTGAAATCATAAGAGAAGATAACAATATTTGAAATTCATCGAAATTTTTCTTTAAGCTCCTAGCATTTAAATGTAGCATTGAAAAATGTGAATGTTTATATGAGAAATTACTACAAAAATCATCAGCAAATACATATTTACAAGGATTTACAACAGCATTTATAGAATTAGAATCACAATCAGAAAGTTCTTTCCTAGTTGTTCCCATGAAATCTGTATCAAATGGATTAAATTTCAAACCCTGAAGTATTAAGGTCAACATGTGAATTCATAATATGCAAATTCGTATTTTGAGTTCCAAGGCCATTATATTAATGTCACGATATACTTAACAGCCTAATGAGACATGGAATCATATCACGAACCCATACTCTATCCAAATATATAACAATATTGTTTGGTCAATGGGCATCCTAAAGAGCTATTATTGGATTTTGTAAAGGCATGTTTTGGCCCATACATGCTATGTATTACAAGAGCTCGCGCGCACGGACATGTATCTTGAACGGACGCTCATTCCGTTATTAATGGTCATAAAGAGATAAATATGGTATCAAATTGTTCGGCAAAAAATGGAAAATATCATGAAACAAAAAACGGTGATTCTTGGTTGCCTACGACCATTACGAACGAAAACGCGCGCGCATTCGCGTGTGCACGTTTTTTGCGAAATGCTTAAAAATGGCCTGAAACGTACTCTAATATCAATAAAAAGTGATTTTGAGCATTTTGAAATTTTGCGCGCGCACTGACGTGTGGACGTACGCGTACGCGCGCGTTTTTTACTTGAAAATGACCGGACGGATATTGAACTTGATATTGATAAATATGAATGAGAAATGAATTTCCGTTATGAAGATATGATCATCAGTTGATTTTCACAAAATGGCGCGTGGATGACGTCATGATGGATTGATGAACTTGAAAATGTTCCTGTCACGTTTCATGACAATCACCTATGACCGTGCAAAAATTGAAAGAAATTGACTGAACAGATCTTGAGTAATCGCTTGCACAACAAAGTGGAGAAATAAAAAAAAATAAAATAAATAAATAATAATAATAAAGAAAGAAAATTCTGACGAAATCAATAGGTGGTCTGGCGATGACAGACCACCTAATAAATAATAAACAATAAAGAAAGAAAATTCTGACGAAATCAATAGGTGGTCTGTCGATGACAGACCACCTAAAAATGTCAAAATCAAACCAAATAAAGAGTAAGAACAAAAATTGCGAAAAGAAGTGGTATTTCTTTTAAAATTGAAATATTTTTTTTGAAGAATTTGAGATTTTACAGAATGGTCAAAATGTTATTTTCTTCCTTCAATCTGCTTTAAAAAATATTTGAAGAGATCACTTATGTGGATAGAGCAGGCAAACAACTCCACATGGTTGGGCAGGTAAATCTTAAATAATGAACGTGTAATGAAATATTTATTTCCTAAAATTTACAGTGGTGTGGTTTATTTTGTTGCTTGTGTCGTGTGAATGCACATTTGTATTTTTAACCAACTTAAAAAATAAAAATAGAAAATAAATAAGGATTCCAGATTGAATTTGCTTTTGAAGGCTGTTGCAATAACGGCATTACACAACAATATGAAAACTCTGCATGCCGTAAGACCAATATTGCAAATAACCCCTTGCATTGTCCGTACCGCTACACAATAAACTGTCATGATTCATGTGTTTCCCTCCCACTCAAAGTGCAGTTATTCACGAGACGAAGTGCCCCCTTCTTTTCGAATTCAAGGAGAGTTTTATATTCTCGAGGCATGTTGTGATGAACTTCGAATTCTTTTAACTCCGGTTCGAAGTAGTGATGAAGTATGGTTCTATTATAATCATCCGTGTAGAACGGGTAGAATCCAAATAGAGTTATTTCATCACACAACTGAGTAGCGGCAGTGTACATAGCGAGGCCTGTAGTCGGAGCCTTGATTTTCCACAACCTGCAATTGTAAAACAATAACAGAATGAAAAGTAAATGATGATGATGATGATGATTATAATATTCCATCTTGAATATTTCATTACACACAAGAATATGGTATACACGTCTGTATAGGAGGTTCCAAATGGCTTTGGATTTCCCCGCGACTTTTAATAGCCCCGGCAACTACTTTAACATTTTTAAGGGAGTTCAAGGAATACAAAATCTACTTGGCACCTGTTTACTTCACCTAGGTCGAGAGTGGCAAATATAGGTTAATGTCTTAGCAAAGGATACAAGTGCCGTGCATGGGCTCTAACACACGACCTTCGGATTTAAACAACTCTATAAGACTACAACGACATCTCTTGAGAAGCTCATTGATACAGATCTTGATAAAAACAAGATCCTCTTCTGATTTTTGTATTCCTCTTTCATTTGGGCTGTATATATTATGCTTTTTTTCCCTTTGGCATTAAGGTAGATGTCATGTTTGTTCTGGCGAAAATGGAATCGTTAAGGGAATGGTAAAACAAATATGCGGCTGTAATTATACAGGATTACAGGCTATATCTTGCACGAATATGGGTTGAAATCTTCAAATTAAAAAAATAGAACTATCATGATAAAGCTTTTGGGCAAAATGACTAGAGAATTGTGTATCCTTGTTTCATACTTTCTTGTAATCTATGCAGACAGTGCGGTGATTTTAGGGTCGCCCTCAATACTACTTTTAATTATCTCTGCGGCATTACTTTATCTTGTTATTCAAATCATTTTAATATTTTCATATGATTTTCATCATTATTACTTTATTGAAGGGCGGATGGGGTCCACGGGGCTGTATGCAAACTTGAACTTCAGGCCAAATCTCTTTCTTAGAAGGGACAGGACCTTCTGTAGACCTGGGAGACGTTTCTTGAAGAGCCACAACACGTCATCGTTGAGCAGTCTGAATCTCTTGATGAAAGTGTCACATTCAATAGAAAGGAATGGGATCGTGGCGTTTCCCAGGGGCACTTTTTTGCCAGCATTAGTCGTCACTTTCGAAAAGCAAGAAAAGACTTGACGCAGTTGTTCCATGTTTATGGTAGTGAAAGAGACCTTTGAACCTACATCTGATGAATATTCATGACCAAATTCTGCCAGGTTCATCCTGATGATGAGGTCCATGTTGTCTATGGTGTGACCGCAATTGCTGCCCAGAATAATTCCAGAATTTCCAACTACAGCACAAGATTTTACCCGACGCTCTATCCAGTCAGTTTTATTCGATCCCCGCAATCGCTTAATGTTAGTACACCAGTGCATGTCTATTGGGTCCACAGTAGGACGATATATTTGGATGGTCTGCCACGGTTGCATTATTTTCGCCACCTTCTTCCTAAATACAAAATAATGATAGAAAATGTGATAACTAGCAGTTTTCATTAAATTTGTTGATAATATCATGCACTATGCATCGCTTACAGCCCTTGTATAAACTTACCACAAAGTACCACAACTGGGAAAAATAAATTCACGCTTGCACATGGGGGGCTAAGGTTTGGACGGCAGCCCAATCGTTTGACTACAATTGCTCACCGATTTTCTGTTGCAACTGCCACATTGATGTAGTGTTTTGTGTCCTCATCGTTGAAAATTATAGCCTCTTTCCCTGTGTTTTCTCTTGCAACTGTTCCATTGTAATGTATAGCATCCTCTTCGTTGAAAATGAGAGCCTCTTCCCCTGTGTTTTCTGTTGCAACCGTTCCATTGTTGTCCTGTTTATCATCCTCTTCGTTGAAAATTAAAGTCTCTTTCCCTGTGTTTTCTCTTGCAACTGTTCCATCGTTGTAGTGTGTAGCATCCTCTTCGTTGAAAATGAGATCCTCTTTCCCTCTGTTTTCTGTTGCAACTGTTCCATTGTTGTAATGTTTATCATCCTCTTTGTTGATAACGAGAGCCTCGTTTCCTGTGTTTTCTCTTGCAACCGTTCCATTGTTGTAATGTTTACCATCCTCATTGTTGAAAGTGAGAGCCTTTTTCCCTGTATGCAATGATTTACACACGAAACAGATATTCATCAACAATGAACTAACATTATGCATCCTCCATATAGACTTTTATTCAAAGAAACAGCATAGTTATAATCAGACAAAAGAAACTTATGAATTTCGAAGTCGCGATTACTGTCAGATGAGCAACCAGGGGCCTTAGGGCCCCTGGTGGGGTCTAGAGGGCGGAACCCCCTCAAACTCAGGGGTTTTAGACATTTAATAACGGTCAGATGAGCATATTTTGATACCTCATTTGTGACACTGGCAGGTCACTATTATCAAGTTCTTTCTTTCTTTCTATTTCTATTTAACATATATTTTCCTAAACTATGAGGGGGGCTCGGAACCCCAGCCCCCAGCCCGCCGTTCCGCGGGCCCTGACACGTAGGCTTCTAAATAAGCATATGTTATGCCTGACTGTATATTTGGGACTTTGTCATTTCCCAACAAACGCAATAAAAAGTATGATTTACAAAAAAGTGAGAGAAAAAAATCCAGGAAAATCATATCATTTTAGCAACATTTGTAAATTACTGGTATCTAATTAGAAATAAACAACGTTTGAATTTTATTTGGGAACTCCCCCATCAATACGCCAGTGGCTTCACCCTCCCAAGTGACATTGGCCCAGTGACTACAAGGCATTCTTCGTATTTTCGTAATGAAAACAACGAAATATGTATGCACAAAAGGTTTCATACGCAAGCACTCCTGTTGTATCACACCTAGCAAGTGCCACTCCCTGAAGATATTTGACTGAGAAAATAGCGTTGGGCATTGTGTTGATAGCAAAAGGTTCAAGGTTGAAATCAAAGACACTGAATAGCTAGGCCTATATACTTTTTTCTCACAGCGTATGGAATTTAGAATCAAATATGCCCGTGAGTGCATTAATGGCAGAATGATTATGAATTACAGTGCTAGGACTTCTTTTCCTCTATTACTTTAACGGTTTAAATATATAATCAGACAATATTTACCTTAGCCGAGGAGACATATCGGTTTTCGTTTTTTTGTTTTTCGTATGCACAAAAACCCCGTCATATAATTATGATGACGTATGAGAGAGGAGAAAACGAGTATTTTAACGGTGTATTCGTATCTGGCAACATGATTTTGAATAATTAAATGATTTTATTACTTGGGTTCCCTTTTTCCCAGGGGCATGGAGCAGTGGTTATGTGACATCAGGGGATAGTGCATACGGGAATTAAGACACATCTCTTGGAGTCGAAGAGTTTCTATAGATCATGATAGATGCATGGTAGATGGCGGTAGTGGTAGAGTTGATCACAATAGGTCTAAATTTGCGATGAAGAAGTTTATTTCACAAATAGCTTAGGATTCATAAAGTTGAAACATATGTTATAATTTTAATATGGATTTTGCGTTGTGGAAAATTACCCCGAGTAAACGGCTTGAACTTGCAAGTATACAGATCCGACCCTAGGATCCGACGACCAAAGCATTTAACGCTTTGCAAGAATAAGATAGATACTTCGCGTGGAAAGGCGAGCGATGAATGGAACATTAGTAACTCGATATGCTTACCTTCGTGATAAGGGTTTCTAATTATCAAAGAAGAGGATTTGAACCACCACAACGAAACACAAGTTGTAACCAGTAAACACAAAAACAGTTTTTTACTTTTGTTCATGATTAATGAAGTCTTCGATCCGATGAATATCAAAAAAAGCAATTGTTATCTCACAAACATAATGGTACATGGATGCGGCTTGGAATTTGCTGGCCTATTGTACTACGGTAGTACGGTATATAGTATATACCAGTCACTGCCAGTAGCTCATATTCTTTATGCCCTGCCCACCGAAGAGGGTGCTGGAGGTATTATGCTTTCGGGTTCTCCGTCCGTCCGTAAGTCCATCTGGCCCCTTGTTGACAATATATCTCAAGAACAATTTGAGTTATTACCTTCAAACTTGATGGTAGTGTGTATTATATTTATTACCTTAAGATGATGATCTGAGTGCTGAGTACATTTTGGTTTGAGTATAGGCCAGAGGTAATAGAGGGTAAGTTTTTAAGAAAATACAGCTATTAGCCTCATTAATCTCAATAAATGTTAAGGACTCAGTGAGCCAGGAAACTGATACAGGTGGGGGCGGCGAAATTGTTTTCTCTGAAACTCCGCACAATCCGCCATAGGGGCAAAGTAAAAAGTCAGAGACTCATTATAGGCTGTGTAGGTGTATAAAATAGGGATAGGGGTGTTTCCATCCCCCAGTAATCCCCCTCCCTACCCCTCGGTGTCGCCCCTGTGCAAAATTATGTAAATATAAAAAAAACACCTAAAACCCGAGTAGGGTCAGTGTTTGATAACCAAAATCGATCAGGATAATTGTAATTTTTTAAAATAAAACTTAAGTTAATAATCACTTTATGTTAACTGTACTCTTCATCTAAAAATAAACATTTTATTTTATGTCAATTTCAGAACACCGTGAACAGTGGATTAATGATCGCTGAAACCTAATCGAAACACCGTATTGTATGTGTAGATTTGGACTTTAAAGGAAACCTAACCCCAAAGAATAAGTGTAGGTATTCTGAAAAATGAGATGTATTCCTGCCCTTTGATGTACAATAATTCTTACGAAAATGTACAAGAGATATATAAATGAAGATATTCCTGGCATGATGTAATGCATTTTAGCATGACATGGGCGCAGCCATTTTCTTGAAAATGTGACTTACCAGTTGAAGTTGTACATGTATCATGCACCAAGCTTTAGTTGGAAAGAATTTTTAAATCAATAACGAAACCTTTACTTTTCAATGAAAAACAAACCATAACTGAGAAGATAGAAATTATATTTCGTGAAAAATAAATAACAGAGGAACAATTGTAACTAAATTCATGTATAAATACTACACTATAGCAGTTGACAAATCTATTTAATTTATGAGAAACCTTCACCCCAGAAGAGCACCAACTTATTTATGCAATTTGCGTTCTGGCAATTGTAGTAAAAGGATAATAGCAGGTGAATGAAATGCTTCATCACCACACACGTCTGGGAAAGAAGCATCCATAAATTTGAATGTATTTACTTGATAAACGACTTTGCATAGTACGTCACGTTTCAAGAAGATGACGATGCCCATGTCGTGCTGAGAAACTGTACATTATTCTTGCTTTATACCTCTCTCATACACTTTGGTGGGGGATCTTGTAAATTTATGGGCAATAATATAATAAATCTCTCAGAATAAGTAAATTTATTTCTTGGGGTTCGGTTTCCTTTAAATGCTTACTGACAAAACTTCGTATAAACAACCCGTAGAGGGCGCCCGTGCTCAGTGATACTATGTATGATCGAATCTCTTTGAGTGAAATCCAAAGCCATTCATGGTTCTGGCGGAGTTGAGGCAAATAAATGAGGATCGTTTTTTTTTCCTCATCCAGTCGATGTTTATGATTCTGATATACTACTACTATCACCAAATTCAAAACTACCATAAGTTTGAAATCATGAACGATAATCATGACTACATGATATTGATTTCTAATTTATATTAGAAAACAATATTGTTAATAACTAAATTTCAAAATCAGTACAAAACAGACGGTTTATTAAATTTGTAGATTTTTAAATTGAATTGAATGCAATGACAAAAAGTCATGACCCTGTTTCTATAAATGCGTTTAAAAAAAAAATCAATATCATATGAATAGCAACTAAATAGCAACTGAAAATAAAAGATGGGGAAAAGTTAATGATACATTTAATCAGCAATGTACATGAAACCCTACCACCCTCCCCCGCGTCACCACCTCCAACCTGAAATGTTCAATCAAAGCAATCTGATACTACCTGCATAATGATACAATAGTAAAATAAATCATACCGTTTAATCATGATGATAATAATTAAACTCCATAACGAAATGACATTAATAGTGCTACCACCAGTGAGTGCCTGTACAACTTTCTTTCTGAAGAGAATCTATAATTTTGTCGGTGCTTCTGAGAAATGCGTGGAATACATGTATTTGGATTATATCCATTATCAGAAACAAAGCTACAGGGGGGTGTTTCACAAAGATCCTAAGTCGAACTTATCTCTAAGTTGGACTTAACAATTATGGAAAGCCGTTAGCATCTATGAAAATATTTTGTAAAAGTTATTTTAAAAGGCATAAAATGTTGATTCTAATCATTCATATTTTCTATTATCAAGGAGATTTCATGTTCTTGATGTGGAATTTATAAAAAGTCTAAAATGCTTTAATACTTTAATAATAACATAATTTTCGCATTTGAATATATTTTATTTTAAGGCTACAAATGGCTCTCCATAGTTTTAAAGTCCAACTTAGAGTTAAGTTCGACTTAGGATCTTTGTGAAACACCCCTCTGATCTACAAAACATTTCTAAATGGCTTTACGGTATGGATTAAACCAACGAAATTATAACGAGAGAAAGTGACAAGGCTTGGAAATTGTATCTCGTCTTTCTTCCTCCGATCATTGGCGTGGAACCTTTTCTTTCTTTTTCCCTTCTTCTGCTTCTTCTTTTTTGTGGGGGAGGAGAAATGGGGGCAGAGGGGAACCCGGCCGCTCTAGTCACTTCATCAGCATTTCGAGAGATGCGTGAATATATACCAATATGTACATGTATGAGTGAGTAGACTTGTATTTTGGCCGGGTCGATCAACAATAGAAATACGAGAATCTGATCTGAACAAATAAAATCAGTCAATACTGCTTGGATGTTTAGTGTACGCGGTCGATTATACATGCGCGGGTATTAATGCTGAGTCATTTTCCTACTACTGTAAGTATTGCTGACTGAGTGAGTGCCGGTTGTTTTTTGGTTTCCGGTTCTTTTTTAGGTCTACATAGATATCTCTTCTACAGCTATAGCCATTTCCGTGAAATCCTGCATTTCTATACAATCTCGCACGATTATAATAGGGCTCAAACACACATATATACAGAGATTGATCATCAAGTTCACAAATCTACATTCCTCAAAAGCGTATAGGTGGGACTGCACTACAGCTTAAATAAGTCGTCTGCTCTCTGCAGTGGTGTATAATCAGTTGATTATTCTAAAAAACCTGACTAGGCGTAAATAGTCAAACTTGACTGATCGCCAAATCTACAACCAACAACAACAACAACAACAGTGGTGCATAATAGTTTAGTGACCGTGAGTATAATTATCTTCTGACTTCTTTACATATAGGCCTGCATGAAGTATATAGCACTTGGTAATTTTATGTAGCATATACAATTGTGTACAAAGCGCAGATCATTGCCGTCCTTGTGTAGTGCAATTTCCCATGCAATATGCCGATCGAATGCAAGAGAGTATACCTCGCATATAATGGATGAGTGACATTGTGTGACATTTGTGATGGCTAGCAAACATGTTTTTTTCAATTTTTGTGTTCAAAGTGCAGATCATTTGCCGTCATTGTGTACATAGTGCGATTCCCCATGCAATATGTCGATCAAATGCTAGAGAGTATACCTCGCATATAATGGATGAGTGATTGGTATATATTCTCGTTTGTGACATTGTGTACATGTGTGATGGCTAGCAAACATATACCTGTCCTATGTATGTGCTCAATTCCTATTTATATATCTAGATGACTACCCGTCTGTTTCATCTATCTGTAGTTTAAATTACAATTCATGGCATGTGATTTTATTCATGAAGATATATATTTGTTTCGTCTGTATATTGGCGTTCTTTTATTTTCTTCGTGATGGCTAGCAAACATATATCTATGTTATATGTTCTCAATTCCTATTTATATATCGGTATCTAGATGACTATCCGTCTGTTTCATCTAACTGTAGTTCAGGTTACAATTAATGGCATGTGATTTCATTCATGAAGATATTTCGTTTCGTCTGTATATTGGGGTTATATTTAGTCTCTTGAAATTTGGCATAAAGCTTGCAGTAATTAGCAAAGAGCTTAAAGGTAAAGACCAGTTTTGGAAACGCCCCTCTCTCAAAAAATGAAATGGAAGCTCTCATTACCAATCATATGAAAGAATATGTTTTGACAAATACGTGATGATACACATTTTGCCGGGAAACCGCCTACTATTGATATATTTGGTAATTATATTGGGACCAAATAGATATCGCGCACGTGGTCGCGTAGTCCCATATACATCTTTCTGTGTACAGTGCTTGTAACTGTACCAAGACTGGGCCAAATTTCTTATCATTTTGATGGTTCCAGAATCTTGCAGTACACACCAATACTTATATGCTAGATGATCAACCTTTTCTGATCGATTCCACAACGTTTCTTTCACAATGCAATCGCATGACCAGAACTGGTCTTTATCTTTAAGCTAGCACACTAATTCTGCTAGTTTAAGTTTAAATAATGTAATTGCTGTTGCTCTTTTTTGTCAATCGGCGCTGTTGTTTACCATGATATAATCCACATCTACCTTCTCCTACTTCGTCCATTCTACATTTGCAATACATGTGTTTTGAAATGAAAAAAAGAAGAATATAAGAAAAGAAAAGAAAAAAGAAAAAAGAAGAAAGAAGACAAGGAGTAAATTTCCTTTTCATTACAAAAAATGTACTGAAAAGATTGTGACATACATGTATGTATATACATGGATAGGGAGAGAGAGAGAGAGAGGGGGGGGGGGTGGTTGAAGAAGGAATTAATTCTGATCTAATTTTCTTTCAACTGAACGTTGATTCAGATAATGGTGGCACTGAGCAGGGCATATCACTCCCCGCCCCTGCAAGTAACCTTAAATTTCACTGATAGAAAGAAAAGTAACATACTCATGTGATCTCTGCTTCAACGCCTTCGTTTAAAAAATAACTAAAGTTGTCCACCCATTTATTTATTCCTTGGTGGTGGTTTTGGTTGATAAATATTTCCACAATTTGTAAATGTTTTAATTTTTCGGAAGTAGGTCATATCTTTAGAACAAAATTTTCATCAGCATCGTAGTATTTGTCATTGTCAAATCAGTATCACTTTTATTCCCAAATCGTACACTTCATGCCAAAGGACACCATGGGGTCACAACCTAGTCTTCCAGAGGTCAATCTTGTTGATAAGACGATCGTCGTAACAGGAGCAAATACAGGTAATATAATTGCACATCACTGATTTCAAAAGATACATCTTTTCTATTTTCATTCTCTTCAGCCACATGTGTTTTATAAATTTTTAATAACTTTCCTTTTTCAATTTGAGAAAAAACACCAAACTAGATGCCGTTATATCTATTCAAAGGGGAGTATTTTCGATTTAAAGCTATTTCTATAGCTAAATTCAGAAATACCATGATCTACATGAAATTGATTATAAGAAGTTAATATGACAGAAAGAGATAGCTGTGGCTTTGGACCATACGTAACTACCATCCGCAGCATACAATGGACCGTACCGTTGTGAATAGAAAGAAAATGGTTTTCGACAATTTTCTTAATGTTATTCATTGATAATATATATGAGGGGGGGGGGGCTCAATATACCACGCAATATATTAATCCCCAATTCTGTATACGTCAACATTCATGGTATAAATAAATGATCTAATACTAAATGAGTGCTTATAGCCATGACAAGGATTGGCAGTGTGAACCATACTTTTAGTAAACAGCTAAACAAACAAAATTGAATTCTCTAGACTATGAGTCATTGCCAAATGCATGTACAAACTACCAGGGACTCGTTTCACAAAGCTTTTTTTCAATGACAAATGACAAAAATCAGTGACAAATCTGCTGATAACCAATCAGAAGCACGGATTTCAGTAGCTTATAACACAAACTTGTATTTGTCACTGATGACAGGTTTTGTGAAATGGGGCCCTGTTCTACATGCGTCATCACATTGTGGCTGTGAGGCCGGAACTACAATTCTCATTGTAATTATAACAAAACTTTTTTTTCTCTCGTATTTCACTGACTAGTTGTACACACACATGATTTTGTTTTAAATATTAACAAATTGATTAATGATTGCTTTCTATTTGTATTCTAACAGGGATAGGATATGAGACGGCCAAGGCACTAGCTCAAGCCGGGGCAAAGGTTATTGTAGCATGCCGATCAGAGTCGAAAGCAACCGAGGTGAGACGTTAAGATAATCTGCACTTCGGCCCATTTAGATTGGGCTTACTTTGAATCATCGTGTGATCACGACGGGTCGGGTGGTCGCGTTACCCTACCTTTTGTAAAAACATGCCCATTTGTTCACGAAATGCTAGGGGTTTGGTTTGTGAAATAAATCCTTCTCGTCTACAAATGGTCTGGTCCAATCGACATTATGCGAAAACCCTACTGCAAATCTACGAAAGGCCGCGTGATCTTTCGCATTCGTTTCACGAAAGTTCTTCTTTCTTTCCTCCTTTCCCCTTCTTCCTGTCACTTTTTCTCTTTTCCCGTTCCCCCGTTCTCTTTTTCTTTACAACAGTCCATGGGGGGTGCCCCATGTTCCCTATAGCAACGTCACTGAAACTATAATAATGTCTTCTGATGTTTAATCGATGGTCGCTATTATGTTTTGATTTTAAACATGTATTCAATAATTTTGGGCCAAGCTGAATAACCTAAACCTAGGTTACCGATTCATGTTTGAAATGGGCGAAAACAGAACTTACGTATATGTCATACTGTCTTTACTTTGTTAAAAGTCCTTGGTAATATCGGGAATGTGAGAAAATGTAGATGAAAATGAACATCTGAAATCATTATTAACCATCATTTATTTCATGATTATGAGACCACTTCCTTATTTTGACCGCCATTTCTCGGGCACTCGAGCACTTGATGATATTATAATGGTATCGTGGTCGAATGGATATGTCACCGGACTGTGAATCACAAGGTCCGTCGTTCAAGTCCTGCCGCGGCACTAATGTCCTTTGGCAGGACATTGACCTACACTTGCCACTCTCCACCCAGGTGTTAAATGGGTACCCGGTAGGATGCGAAAATTAATGTGGTTAGATGAGCAAGTGTGCGCTTGTAAAAATGACGCCTGGCTGGAATGATCCCCGGGGAGTGGAGAACGTGCATACATTGTGCGCGGGTGAGCCTTAATCCGATGAACGGGGTAATAATAATCTGTAAAGCGCTGTGAGAGGACCTGCGGTCCTGAAAAGTGTTATATAAGAACGAACTATTATTATTATTCAATAATGGACGTGAATGTAATTTGAGCAGCTCACTAGAACAGCTGAAGAAAATTATGGAAAACCTGTGTCTCAAAGTCCATTTCACTGTCGCCCCAACGGCCTCCATGCTATGGGACACAGCTAGATAGATAGTTGCTATTGTTAATTCGATATTTGAAAATTCTATTTTGTAGGCCATTGAACGAATGAAAAAGGAGCATGATGAAGAGAAAACGGATCCGAAAAAGCAGAAAGTACACATAAAGGTAAGTATACGAGCAATGAAATGACGATGGATGCGTTATCTGTGTGTGTGGGCGGTCTTGGTATGTGTGCGTGTGGGGGGGTGATGAAAGGAATTAATAAGCGCACATGTCGTTATTATGAATACCCATAATGTTATACTCATTAACACTTTTTGTTATCTTTTTCTTCTTCCTCGTTAAGTGCTACTTCATGTAACTTTAGAAGTAATGTGTACAGAATGAGAGCGATTTGATGGTCTATATTTAACAAAAAACATCAATCATGACGAAAAGGGTTGAAATTCAACAAATACTATTATTATTTCTTTTAAAATAATAAAGTAAGAACATTACATGAATACAGTAATATCAGACTGAAAATATATTTTGGCAATGACACTCTTTTCTTTTTGAACTTTTAAAATGTCTAACCTGCTCAATAGGTCGATGACCTCAACGTTGAATTCATGGCCCTTGACCTAGGGTCACTACAAAGTACAATGACCTTCGTTGAAGCATACAAGAGCAAGGGTCTTTCTCTACACGTTCTTGTGTGCAACGCTGGTATCATGTGGGGCCCAGAAGGTAAGAAAACTTTGATGAGTAGGTTGCGTAACAAACTAATCTCATACATAAGAATGCACGATAAAAGCAATGATAGACATGTAACATAGAGAAATAATAGTATACACATATACACTGCTTTGATAGGTTCTGGTTAAAACTAGTGGAGTCACCGAGCCCCATAGTTTTAACCAGTACCTCGAAAAGAAGGTAGAGTGTATTTCTTTTATATCCTGCATCAAAACAAAAAAAAAATCAGAAAAGAAAAACGTATTAACAGTTTTTAAAATATTATTTTTTTAATAGCAAATTTTTGTATTAAAATTTAAAAATTGAAAAAATTACCCCCCAAAATTAAAAAATCTTAAATTTTACCTTTTTAACTTTTTACAATTTTAATAACATAACAAAAACAACAACAAAAAATTATTTTAAAAAAATGTAACTCCCAAATAGCACTCCCAAATAGTACTTTTTCAGAGCAACCTTAAAATGGTTGAATTATTTCTGGTCACGTGAGGTGTTCACAACCAATCAAAAACCAATACATTTTGTATGCAGGATATAATGTGAAATATGGGGAACCTATTCAGAAAAAAAAGCTTGTATGTTAAAGAAGGTTCGTTATTCTAAATGATGCGGAAAAAATGCGGACTCACTAATCTTGGATTGCCCTTGAAATGCCCATATATGACAGGAAGAGTCGTTGTATAGTTGTTCTTTCACTTGACTCTCAATCTAAAGTTTGAATCTCACGCGTACACACGTTCACACGTATTATGTACCACGTAATTAATACCTTAGTCACACCGCCAAACCGACTCCACACCGATTCCAAACCGATCAATTCTTGACCAGTAAAGCTAATGTAATATTTAGTTCGATCTGGTGTCGGTCTGGTGTCAGTCTCGTTGATGTGACTGACGTACAGTCAAACCTGTCCATAGCGACCGCCCAAGGGAAACACAAAAAGTGGCCTTTATAGACAAGTGGTCTTTGTAGACAGTTTCCTTTAGTACATGTTTCAATGAGAAACCATTTTCAAGGGAAACAACAAATGTGGTCTTTGTAGACAGGTGGTCACTAAAGCAGGTTTGACTGTATAACACTTTGTTACTTTCGTTGTAATCAATACTTCTATCTCTTTTCTTTAGAACTGACGTCTGATGGATACGAGCCTCACTTCCAGATCAACTATCTCTCTCATTTCCTTCTCATCCTGCATCTCTTGCCAGTCTTGAAGACGTCTGGTCCTGGTGCCCGAGTCGTCTCGGTGTCCTCCTCGTTGTATAGCTTTGCCAACTGGAATGTCAGCGATCTGCAGTGTTTGAGAAACAATGACAGAGGAAAACGATACTCCAACTCAAAATGCTATCAGGTAGTCAGTTCACTCATGAAAACATGCAATTTGACATCATATACCCATATCATATATAATAAAAGTAGGGGTTGATCATATAATACGAAAAACATAGGCGCCTCCGTTATGTATCGCTTCGACAGATGGAATCACAGCGATCTGTAGAATTTGACAAACAATGACAGAGGAAAACGATATTCCAACTCAAAATTATATCATGTATTCATTTCAGTCATAAATATGCTATTTGACATAATATATCCATACATGATACAAGTAGGAGTTGGCCATAGAATACGAAACAATGTCTCCTCCGTGATGTACCAATCTGCAACCTTCAGTGCATTAGCCCTGCAAAACCTGAATAAAATATGCGACATGGGTTCAGTAAAAATGTACCGTTCAGCTGCGTTTTCAATGAATACAAATGTGATCCGCAGTATTTCAAAAAACGACGACATCGGTAAGCGAGTCGCAATTTCCAACTTCTGTGTTAGTCAGAAATATCTATTTCCCCATCATTTGTTTTCTATATGAACAAATTAAAGTAATTACTTAGGTCTTGATACTATCTGACAAAGGCAAAGAGCCACGATACTCAGTCTATGCTAATTTTAACCGAATCTCATTCAAAGACGGACAGGGCACCGTTTCACGGAAGTTTACCGAAATCTCATTGAAACGTGTTAATAGTAATATCCACAATTCACAGAGATGTTGGCAAACTAGCTTGTACTTATGAAAGTTTTTTTGAAACGATGCCCAGTATTTCAACCCACGAGGCTACCGTAATTAGATAGGACAATATAATTTTGTAAAGAGCAAATAATGTCTCATGAATATCTTTCTGTTGAGAGCTGGAAGGTTGTTAACTCATATACTTTAACAAAGAGTTAACGGCCTATATTAACAACTAAAGTCATGCCCCTACCAAGTTTTGTAATTTTGTAATTATGTGAAAATTTGATTTGTACCGATTCATGTTTCTTAAAAATTTAACGTATTGAAGCTTTCATCTAAAGTAACGCATTCAACAAAGGCCACAGTGCAACAAATCCACTTTCCATTCTTGGGTTACAAAAGGCACAAAACAAATTTACAATTTAGTTGTTAAATTTACACATGTTCGTAATATTACGGCGTGTATGGTTTAAACAAAGAGATATCACAGCGAGCTGGAGTACGTGGACAGTTTGGTTAAAACGATCTAACGGATCATACACATTGACCACTCCCACACAAACACATTGTGTGTGTGTGTGTGTGTGTGTGTGTGTATGTAATTGGGTTTTTACAGCCGTGTATCAATCAGATATGATTATTTACGTCTGGGGACCGACCTTTAACGTCACCATCCGAAAGACGTGACTCAGTTTCGAACCTGCGTCCTCGGCTGATTCAGTTTGTAACTTTCATTGTTAGCTGGATTACAGGTGCACGCCAGAACGCCCAGGTTATTCTCAACTACGGAAAAACAGTACCTGAAGTGCTTTACTTATACACTGTATATTCATGTAATATACTGGTTAATAAAATGTTCCCTTCACCAATTCTGATTCCGTCTCCAGAACATTTACATATTCATAACAATGCATAAATTTATTACTAAATATATGCATAAATGTAGTCATGAATATGCATAAATGTATATTTATAAATATCGTAAATATGCATAATAAATGCATTCTTAAAGGGATAGTTGAGTTTTGTTGCAGGGGGCGCTACACTAAATAATTTGTGAGATAATGCAAAACCGAGTGTCAAATTTGTAAGAACATACAATTTAAATGACAAAATCATCTTTGTTTGATCAATATCGGTTCAGAGACGGCTGATATATCCATAAATATAACCATTTGTGGGCCACCACAAATATTCGATAATTTTGAACCAGCCGTTGAAAAGCGAGATAGCGCCTTTATAAACGTTTTATTCCAGCGATTGCCAATGTCGGCTTTATATTAGCCGGCCCGTGTATTGATATTATTAATTAACTAATTAATTAACGGTCATTATATTTATTTGAAAGTGGAGCTGAATGGGTACTCGTATTTAATCTAAATTTCACACATTTTGGGGTCTAAAATGATCTTCATAGCAATTCTAGGTCCTAAAAGTGCACTAGAAATGTCATGAATATGAATTAGATCAATAACCATGCACTTTGAGGGCATTTTTGGTCCTAAACAAGAACTCAACTATCACTTTAAATATGCATAAATGTATTCGTAACAACAATTACCACGAACATTGTGAAAGATAGCATTTCAACGTGTCTATCACACACGCCCACAGGTCATGCACATGTTCTCATTGGCTCAACGGTTAGAAGGGTCAGGGGTCAACGTGTTTTCGCTGCACCCCGGTGTCGTCAACACAGAGCTTGCATCGCGTGACGGGCAACAGGTACCGGGGTTCGTGAAACTTTTCGCCAGCACGGGAAAGAGTAAGTATTAGATGTGTTATTCTTCAAACTAATTAAGTGGAGATAGAAATTAAAGAAAAGTCCTTTCACTTTTATTTTTACTTGCAACATCATGAGTGGAATAGTTGTACACTTCCTCTGATTATACTTTAGAAAAAAAAAACATTCCTTTTTGTAATTGAGTTTAGGCTTTCCTCATTGCTATTGTATTATAAGCAACATGGAATATGATCAATATATACCGCATTTGAAACTAACTTTGCGTTCATGAAGAAACCAGGAAAGAGTACATTATATTTTCTTCTGTCATTGTTTTTAATTAACCCCCATACATAATTAATGTCGAATTCATTTCCCCAATTACATTTGTTTAACTACCACGTTGTTGATTATCATATTGATAACTTAATACAACACTGACGTTTAGTATTTTTTCGTGATTAATTAAGAAATGTTGCGGACTCCATTCGACGGTGCATTGACATCTCTCCATGCCGCCGCTAACCCGGCCTACGACGAGAAGACTGCGCTCTACTTTGACAGTTCAAAGCCCCACAGTGTTAATTCCATGGCAAGGTATAACATAAATGTCGTTTGCATGGCTTACTTCGAATCATCGGGTCATCACGTCCTGTCGGGTGGTCCCGTTACAGGACCTTTCGTACATTTGTTGTAGGGTTTTCACAAATTGTTCTGTAAATTCGACCAAACCATTTGTAGATGAGAGGGTTTATTTAAAAAAACATTACCCCGACATTTCGTGAATACAGGGGCATGTATTCACAAAAGGTCGGGTAACGCGACCATCTGACCCGACGCGACAACCCGATGATTTGAAGTAAGCCGTCTGCATTGCCCTTGATCGTAGGCTTTAACCCAAATGTTAAAGGTAATACTGAGTTCTGGTGTTGAACATGTCTAGGCTTTTGTCCCGTACATCACAAACTGCATCTAAGATTTTAGTAAATATCTGATGATTGTATTTAGAGGTTTTTATCAGTCCAAAGATGGAATGAAAAGACACATTTCATGTCATTATTATGTTCAGAGCTGTACAATACTTGGTGACGTATGGGACACAAAATTTACAAAATACCGTGGGCTTGCCACCTTGTACATGTAATTACATTGTGAAAGCAATTGGAAAAACTTGATTCATGTAGTCTGTGATGTTTTGAATCATTAAAGCCCAAGTCCACCCGATTTTCAAAAATTATAACATGTTGTAAATAAATCAAAGGTTAAAACTGCCAAATATCACGGGCGTACTTCAATCAGGTGATTTTTAAGAGCGATTTTTGTTTCGGGTATTTCGAGCAAAACATTTATATTGCTGTACGGATGTGACGTATGCTCCTCACAACGAAAGTGCCAGCGGTATACATTCTGACTATTTTCGTAATGTGACCAAATTTAATGCATACGTCTTTGTGAAGTGCCTCTATACAAACTATTTCATTCACCTGATAAGAATAATAGTGTTTCATTATTCTTATCAGGTGAATGAAATAGTTTGTATCGAGGCACTTCACAAAGACGTATGCATTAAATTTGGTTACATTACGAATCTGTGTTGTGAGGACCCTACGTCACAACCGACTCGCTCATTAACTTGTTTTTGCTCATTAAAAAAATTATTAAAAATAAATCTGAGCACCATTTTCCAAAACCAAGTTATATTTGGGCTTTTTAGATTTTTGTCTATCTAATCAGCTCAACTTTTCAGTGGAGTGGACTTGTACTTTAAATTTGATAGGAAATTGACTATTTCTTGCTAAAGAGAGGTCACATACACAGAAATGTATGTATTGGACTTCATACACATATGGCACGCAGGTTGTGGTCCAGCTCTTTAAACAGATAATGTTGGCCATATTTCGAAACTGAAGGCATTTGAGATCAATCCCCATCTCAGGGCAAAGACCTATTTCCCCTTTCATATTCTTCTAAACTGACTTGTGACAGAATCCGAAAGCTCACAAAAGTGGTTTTCATATTTTCCAGATCTCAATTTTCCTTTAAAGGTACTATGTCCCATTTGCAGGCCAAAAAATGAAAAGGTTAAATTCCAACGGCATTTGAAAGACAATACTAATTTAGAACTTCCCTTAAAAAAGGGGGCTTGAAAATGTCTTTAAGTGGGAAAATAACGACTATTAGTTGTCGAATCGACTTAGGAGCTATAGAGCCAGTAAGTAATAGTCTGATTTTTCAGACCATTGTACCGAATGGTCGTACGTTTTATGCTGCGCAAAGATTCAATCAGTTTAATTTGGCCATTACAAGAAGTGGGTTATTGATGTAGACAAATGCTCATGTACCCTTTACAGCTCATTTTATGTATGTTATTACCAAAGATGAAAAAAAGCCAGTCAGTCACTCAATAGTGTCTGACAGTGAAGTCTAGCAAGTAGACGGATTTCCTTGCATAATTTGAATATTAGGACACTGCTAATGTTTAAATTTCACAGATAGGACATACATGACATATTCATAATTCCTGCAAAGTTCTACAGAATTTGATGTTGGCTGCAACAGGGACATAGTATCTTTAAAAGGGGCCAGTTGACTGAAAAAGATAATTGTAGCAATGAATTTAAATGGTAAATCATAACAAAATATTACCACCCTAACTCAAAACGTAATCCTGAATTCTGCACTTGACATGAATGGTTAGTGAAAAACACGTAAAGACCGTACTTCATCGAACTGCAGTAGAACCCAAGTTCGATCCGTGCGCGTGCCTGCGAATACGTGCACGTGCGTGTGCGTCGAGAAATCTAGAGAAGAGTCAATTTTAACTTCATATAAGTTAATAAATATTTTTTAAATTAGAAATTCATTCCAAAAAACGTGAACTAAAATTTAAAATATAATACAATATAATGAAGTAGAGGGATTACAAAAGTATGAATACAAAAGTATAAATACTAGGTTATGCCCTTGAACAATATCAAAGTAGATATCGACCTTTACACGACATTGAAAGAAAGTATGCCCTACCTGCCATGACTTTATTCATTTCCTTTTTTCAGTAACAAGGAAAAACAGGAGATTCTGTGGAAATATTCATTGGAATGCCTAAAGGATCACATCACAGAGGATGTGATGAAGGAACTCGCATGAACATAAGCAACCTGGACCCTTCGGACAAATGTCAATAATTTTTTTAAAGTGAAATAATGCAATAAAGTCTCTGAAAGTCTTTGTGGTGACTGGATAAACATTGTCGATAAATGACCCTATGTTACATGAATCCCCGAGCCACTTTTTTTGATTATTTTAATTTCACCTGACTGCTAAGAAACCATTTGTATGCTTTAAAGCAACTAGGGAACCGACGGCTTTAAGTCCTCTCCGAGGGACTTAGTAATGAGGATTAATGGCTTACCAAAGGGTACTAGCGCATCAAATTGGTTGCGAGCCCGGAACCTCCCGGTTACGACGCCACCGCACTACCACTGAGCCATCGCGCCTCCTCGATATATAGATGGTATATATAATATTGAAATTTAAATGTACAGTGCAAATAAACATATAAATTATAAAGGGTGAAATATCGGATTATGTTTCGATATAAACGCTGTGGCAGATATGAATTTATCCATTTACAGTGTATCTTATTATACCTATAATATATACATGTCTAGTGCGAATCCTGAATATTTTGAAGTAAATTGTATACAAATATACAATGACACTCGAAGGAACATAAAATATGTTCCTGAGTGCGAATTTTTAAAGATTGTTCCGAGAATGAGTCATTGTATTTTGTTTGATATCCCTTCCACCTGTATTATTTCTTGGACACTTCTGTAATAACATGTACCGTACTCACATTCAAAAAAGAAATAAAGAAAATTGCACGGCTCAAATGAAACATTGAAGGATGTAAATATGTTAAGATGGCGCTAAACAGGTACTGCAGTAGTGTAGTGCAGTAACTGCGGCTCAGCGTTGCCCGCTGGAGGCATTTGAAATCCTGTACGCTCGCTGAATTTTGCCATTTTTTTTTGGGGACGAATAGTTCACTTTTCCGGGGAAAAGCTGAACTATTCGTGACGGCAGGAAACGTCTTTCCTAGTAAAACTGTTTTTGTTGTGTACACTCCTAATGCAACAATCTTACGATAAGGGATATAATAACTAATACTGAAATAATGTTATTACTAAGTGTTATAATGATGATGATAACAATGATAACGATAAGGTCAAAATGGGCTCAATACAAATTTGAGTTATATATGGAATGGATAAGAAGAGAAGCTATATATATATATATATATATATACATATGAATGTATTCTGTAGTGAAATAGTTGTTCTAATTGAATGCCTGTAAACGATTGTGACAATGTGATTTATTCCTAAAACGATAAAGGTTATATCTTCTTGATCAATTTCTAAGACTCTTTAGATTGATCAACAAATTTCGAGAATAAATAAACTATATCTATCAAGAATAAACTATATTTTCACAATCATTTCATGAAAAGAGGAAAGAAAAGTTATTCCAACTTCATTGACAACGGTGTATTCATGTATACATGCATACATGCATAATTGCCAAGAAAAAAGAAAAAAAGAAAAATCGCAATTAGTATTGTATTGGTACTGGTAAGTACTGATACTGTAAGTATCATAGCTTTTGTGTTAACCACAAATAAGAAAACATTACCAAATTTGGATTATACATTATTTTTGAACAGCAAATGTCTTACTTTGTTGAACATGAGAATAAACTGCCGGAAAAAAGTTGATAAGATAATTATGCCTTGTAGGGTAGATGAATTTTCATATTAAAAATTGTATTTAAAACACCATGATGTACGATATCATCCTCTTTATGGTAATTAGAAAATCATTTTTCTAAAAATTGTATGAATTGTTTGCAAAAGAGAGACTAAATGGAAGTAAATATGATCTGCAACAATTTTATAATAAATCTTGTTATAACCAATATAAATATCTGGACCAAACTCAAACTACATATTTCTTCTCTAGTCTGTGAGCATTACTCAGTAAACATGCAATCACGTTGTATATATATATATAAACCGCGATAAAAGTAGAAATGAGGAAATGACTCATGTACTGACCATAATGCTATTTTTTATCGTTGAATCGTTTCTGCCTTTTTTAAGAAACCTACCCTTCATAGCAAACTACTCTTGATCAAAAGCAGAGAAATCAGAAAAGTAGACTGATGAAAGTTTGGATGAAATCGAGAAAAAAAAGAGAAATTTATGAATTTCAGAAAATTACAATCCCTATTGGTATGGGCTCTTCAAAGTGGCTGAATTAGTAATGCCTTTGTGATGTAGTGACGGACAACTTTCCCCATTCGTTCCAACAACAAAATAAGTAAAATTTCAATTTTAAAAAAATATATGACCCAGGTGGGTCTTTTCTCTTTAGTGAACTTATAATAATATGCTATCGATAATATATTTTGAGTATCACATCAAAGGAGAAGGAAATTAGAAGAAAACCAAATACTAGGCCTAATAATTATATTTTTAAATACGACAAACGACAAACGGGAGAATAATATGTTTATTTTGTTCCGCGGTGTCCAAACAAATGTCACGCGCCCTCACGCGCCATAATTTATGACCGCGAATCCTTCATGATTTAGCCACGGACCAAAATAAACAATTTTTCCGGGGCAATGTGGCAAGGAAAATCGGCTATAACATAATAATAGGCAAAAGGCGGCAGCCAAATCTGGTATCAACTTAAAGCTTAGACATCAGAGAAAACGGTGTTAATAAAATTAAAATAGAAATTCCTTGAAATCTAACCTTTTCCTCTGGATTTATACAAAGCATGGATAATTAGTCCATTTTTCGGTGAATTACCCTATAATATATTATGAAAATTGTGTTTCTATCCATTTTTAACCCGTCAATGGAGTGAAATGAACTATGAGAGCAATTGCCTATCAATAACTTATAACTTCATGTTAAATTGAAAGATTTATAAAATAGGTCACTTTTGCACTAAAACTGTGAATATGTAGAATTTTGCTGTTTGAAGCAGTAAATTCATACCCTTATTGTGCCTACCGAAATTAAATATTTTACTGAGGTATTCCTCAATGCATTATCTTTCAAATGGGCAAGAACAAAATATAAAAAGATAAATCACCAAAAATGACTTATGGCGCACTTTGGTTCATCCCTAGCCTTTCCGATATGCGTCGGGCTTTCTGGCAAGTATACTAATCGCGTTCAATGGAGACGGACAATCGGCGAGAGCGCCAGCCCGACGATTGTCCGTTTCCATAGCGCGATTAATTAGTATACTTGCAAGAAAGCCCGACGCATATCTAATAGGCTAGTTCCTCCCTGGCCCACTGTGTAGCGGGACGTTCATTCGTAACTAACATATAATTAATCCACGTATGCATGGAAAAACAGAAACATTTGAATCAATGAGAAGTTGTTTCTAAAAAGCTAAATAAAAAAAATATAACAAAATAACCCAATTATGTTAAAACCTTTCAAGAATTTACCATTGAGAACATATATAGTCCATACCCACTGCAATAAACAAGGGAATCCATGCGTACTCTCCTTTGACAAAAATGGTACGGCGCGCGCCCTATAGTCGCGTAGCGTCTTGGAAGTGGTCAATGACCCTGGCATCCTAAATGTCATGTTTTTTAGGTTCCAAATTTACCCTACTTCAAGATCAAATGCATGCACACGTGATCCATTTCGACGCTTCTCATTGCATGGCTACATTCTTGAACCGATTTTATATTAAAAAAAAGTCCAAACCACTTAACTTGACAAACAAATCAATTGCAACATTTTGGTATTGCTTAGCATATTGGCCAACATCTCATTACCAATAACGGCAAACATTCATAATTTAACTTGATTGAGAGCAAACACAAGGTAGCTAGTGTGGGGGCATGATGGCATTTAAAATGAGTGTCCCTGACAATATGTCATCACCCAATGTTATAACCACGTCCCTTTCGTATTATTTCGTCGACGTTTCGTATTCTGTAAATATTGAATTTCCGAAGGTAAATAAATTTTATCATTTTCTCGTGGTCAATATTCTGTCATTTGTGCTACAGTACCTGAAATGGGCACTTTAGCGGAGAATGATGGAAAATACGTCGTATTTTATCTTTCAAGTTCATCTTATTGGAACATGTATTGATTTTAATATACCATTTTGAATGTGATGTTGGCCAACAAAGCTTGGACTAATGACGGTGTCATGAAACGCTACCCAGTCAGCAAATACGTGTATGATTGTCCCTAGCCTGTAAATACAATGACACCAATGTATTAACTCGGGTCTGCATTCACTCAAAGGGAAATCCAACCTTGAGAGCAAAGTGATAAAGTGTGAATGAAATCGGACAAAAAATGAGAAAGTTATGCATTTTTGAAAGTTGCAATCACTATTAAAGTATGGGCTCGATCTAGAAATGGGCTGAATCGGTAATGTCTCTGTGATGTAGTGGCCGACAACTTTCCCATTTGTTCCCAGATACAAAATAACTCAAATTTCAATTTTTCGAAAATGTATGACTCGGTATGGTCTTTTCTTTTTAGAAGACCTTTACAACCATACTCTCCATAACATATTTTGAGTAGTGCCCAAAGGGAGAAGGTACTTGGAAGAAAAACATAATGATAAATTAGTGCAAACGGGAGAGTAATCCGTCGGTACGTAATGCCTGGTTGACACTTGCACGCATTTTGGTCCCGCACTGCCCCGCTCTATGGCGTGCCAATGCGTGCCAATAAGTGGCACACAGTCGCACGCAGGGTCACGTCTAATTTACGAATAGTTCACGCAATGCGTAACCACCAGGACACGCATTCGTAGACTATGCGCATGGCATGCGAAAACTGCGCGGGAAGTATGCGCAGCCAATGCGCAAATTGTGAGCAAATTAGTCGTTAACTAGTCGTGAACATGCGTGCCACTAGGCCAACGGACACGCATCGACGCGCATCGGCGCGCACCGGCACGACTTGGTAGCGCATAGGGTGAGCATAGTTCACGAAGTGTTCACGAACGTTGCCAAACAAAATTGTCGTGCCAAGATTTTGAACATTTTGAAAATTCTGTCACGCATTTCATGCACGGCCCGCATCCGCCCGCATCCTCCCGCACGCTACCACGAATACTTCCCGCATTGGCACGCAAGAGTATGTGTCTATGAGCAAACTATGCGCAAACCAAAATGCGGGCAAGTGTCAACGAGGCATAACACTAACACAATTGCCAATTTGAGATTCGCATAACTGTAGTGATCTCATTTCAAACATGCATAATTTTCGCTGTTGTTTTTCTCCATTTGTCATTTCTTCCTCTGCTTCTCTCGTCTCTTTTTCCTCTCCAACATACACACACACACACCTACACTTCATATCCCTATCTCGTTCTACATATTTTGTTCTCTTACCTTTCTTGTTTCTCTATCATCGATTCCTGTTTCTTTGTATCCCCCCTTTCTCTCTTTCATTTATTCCTAATTTCCTATCATTATATTCACTTTATACAATCCTAATGTCAAAGGTACTTCATATGCAGTCTACAGGGGCCACTCTTTGTATTTCCTGTAGGTGGCCTTAATAGACAGGTTTGACTGTATGTGTGTGTATATATAAGAGAAAATCAACCCTGTCTTAGTGACCACCTGTCTATAGTGGTCACCCATATTGACTTCCTGGAGAAGGAAGTGTTTGTTAAAGAACCTGTCCAGAAAGGCCACCTGTCTAATAGACAGGTTTGACTGTACATGTACACACTATACATGTATTTGAAAGAGGAATGTGGACTGTCCAAATTGAAGCACATCCAAGCAAAACGTACCTTTCATACTAATTTTATTCATATGAAGAAAAAAAG
This sequence comes from Mesocentrotus franciscanus, assembly GCA_037976565.1. Lineage (NCBI taxonomy): Eukaryota > Metazoa > Echinodermata > Echinoidea > Camarodonta > Strongylocentrotidae > Mesocentrotus > Mesocentrotus franciscanus. The sequence continues at coordinate 27,619,003 of CP137670.1, read as the reverse complement.
TTTATTTACATCTGCCATATACAATACACATTATTGTACAATGAGTCATGCAACAAGGTATTCTTAAATACTGCTTTGCAAAATATTATTTAAAAGATAATGGAATGAGATTCACAGCTCTCTCTTTCTCACTCTCTCTCTCCTTTTCTCTATCTTTTTTTCTCTCTTCTTCTCATTCTCTTCTTTTCTCTCATATCTCTTTCCCTCCTTCTCTCTCTCTCTCTCTCTTCTTCTCCTTCTCTCTCGTCTCTCTTCTTCTCCTTCTCTCTCTTCTTTTCTCTCATATATCTCTCTGTCCTTCTCTCTCCCTCTCTTTCTACCTTTATTCTCACTCCCTCTCTTCTTTCCTAGCTGATTATATCTACAGGGTCAATGTCCTCGCAATTTCTTCCTACCAGGGGCCATATTCAGTTCAATATGCGGATTATGCCAGTAATGGGTAACATTGTGCATGGCTAAGTTAAAAGGACATGGTTGTAAGTTTTTGACAACTATTGATTCTTAGCTGATGATATCAACAGGGTCGATTGCTTCATGTAATCTCTCCATAGCAGTCCTTCACATGAATCTTGGGACATAGTTCTAAGTTTTTGATAATTGCCGATGCTTAGTCGACGATGGCAACAGGGTCGATTGCTTCATGTAATCTCTTCATAGCAGTCCTCAACATAAATCTTGGTACATGATTCTAAGATTTTGTTGGTTCTGATGTTTAGTTGACGATATCTACAGGGTTGATTGCTTCATGTAATATCTTCATAATAAGTCAACATGAATCATGGTTCACTGATCTAAAAGTTTGATGATTGGCGTTTCTAGTTGATGAAAGCAACAGGGTCAATCGCTTCATGCGAACTCTTAATAGCAGTCCTCAACAAAAATCTTGGTACATGGTTCTCAAAGTTTGAAGATTGATTGGTGATTCTTAGCTGACGATAGCAACAAGGTCAATTGCTTCATGTCATATCTTCATAGCATTTAACATGAATTGTGGTACATAGTTCTCAGGTTTGGGTGATTACCAATTCCTAGTTGACAATAGCTACAGGGTCGATGGATTCATGTAATCTCTTCACAGTAGTCAACACGAATCTTGGTACATGGTTTTAAGAGTTTGATGATTGGCGATCCTAGTTGACGATGGCTACAGGGTCGATTGCTTCATGTAATCTCTTCATAGCAGTGGTGACCATGGCTGTCAGTTGCTTGTCTTCACTCTTCACCTCCTGAAACAAAGAACAGTGCTCACAACATTACAAGAGAAGGTCGAGTTCCGGGCAAGGTGACAAATAATTTGTGAGCTTTTTTCATTTTTGTAATGCTAGTATGCAAGAATATCAGACACAATGCATGACAAGAAGTCAACTTTATTTTTTACCCTGTACCATCAGGTTAGTTTGCTGAATGATTAAGAGACACACTTTTATAAAAATCTGGTTGATGTTAAAAAAAAAAAGCATCATATTTACCATCATAATCATTATCACCATGGTCACCATCACAATAACTACCATTACCATCACTATCATCATCATCAATTGTTATTCTCCTCATCATCATTGTCAACATTTGTAGTATTGTCATCACTACTATCATCATTATGATTGTCATCATCATCATCATCTCCATCATCGCCATGTTCTTCAATATCATTATTGGGTCAACTCCTGGACAGTGTCAAATTCCCCATGAGAGCCCACTTCAATGTGTCTTTAAAGATTTACAAATGATGTATGAACTCACCAGAGATTCAATGTTGACCCTGGCCTCTTTGCCGTCCATACAGACGAGGAGGTCGTCGGTGTCGGCAAAGTTCTTGACCGTACTCTGACCGAACATGTCCCTTAGTAACACCATGAGGCGCTCGCTGAACACCTGGGCGTCGTTCTTCGCTGGTAACTGCTTGACTACGAAAGGTAAAAAAAAGAGAATGTAATACAGGGACTGTTACAGTTAACAACTAAATTAGTCATATCTTGATCAAGTTTGGTTATTCTTCAAGTATGTGAAAAATTGAACTTACACTTCCTAAAATGAAATATTAATTTACCTTAAAGTTTCTTTTTGGCAATGCAATATTCTGTTTCTTTTCAAGTCTTTATTTCCATTATTTGATGATCTTGGGTTACGTATTGGATACAAAATAACCATATGTCTGTAAATAAACTAACCATATGCATGTAAACAAACTAACTATATGTATGTAAACAAACTAACCATATGTATGTAAACGTAAACTTGCCATGATAATGACAATACAGAAACAAATCAACTTTTGTTATGCTAAGCTTGCCATTGGAAATCAGTAAATGAGAATAGACTCACATTTCTGTGCATCTGGATCTGAGGCTACTCTCACCACTACCGTCATGACAGCATCGGCGTACATGTCATTCTCTGCGTTAGCCACCCACTGTAACACAAACATATCGAAGATGCATAGGAGTGGGCTCTCATGGGGAATTCAACACTATTCTGGGGGTGTTTCACAAAGACTAAGATCGACTTTAAGTTGGACTTATGTATGGCAGGCCATTCATGCCATTGTTTGCTCTCATCATTTACTGGCATTCGTCTCTCAAGGGACGTACAAATCATGGTAAAAAATCTACAAAACTTACATTTTTTGATAATTCATTATTGAAGGAAAAAATATTATCTAAAGACCATAATGGTGAGAGCAAACAATTGCACGAACGGCCTGTTATACTTAGGTCCAACTTAAAGTCGATCTTAGTCTTTGTGAAACACCCCCCTGGTGTCTACGCAATAACAGGTGTTGTCAATCAACAGAATTAGCCTTCATTTTTATGACCAACAAGCCTATCGTGACGATCTGCATTTTCCAACCATCCCCCATATGGTAAAGTCATTATATTACATTTCCCTCACCCGAATACTCTCTGTGTGACTAGGGGGTATTTCTTGGTGGCACCACAGGTTTGCTGTGTGCGAGAATCGAACACCCATAAATGGTATTTCCACCAAGTCTGGTGTCAGCAAATTATGACCTTCTGCACGTGGAAACTGTCGACCATCTCCCTTTAACAACACTTTTATGTCTTGATGTAACAGTTACCTACAGGTGTTGTGGTCTAGTGGATACATCTTCGGACTGTGGATAACAAGATTTCGCAGTTCGATATCCGGCGCGGCAGTTATGACCTATGGCATGACATCAATTTTACATTTGCCACTCTCCACCCAGGTGTTAAATGAGTACCAGTAGGAAGGAATTCCTTGATGTTGTGAGCACCGAAATCCGTAACCCCCAAGGGAAATGTCCTCAAGGTCAAACATCCTACAAACACTACACCCCAGGTCAACTATGTCCCCTACCTAAGACAATTAACTCCTACACGTACCAATCAGTGAATTTACACTGCAAGCAAAAATAGTAGATTTTTCTCACATTCAGGTGTTTTTTCGTTAGTTGCATAGCAAAGCAACTATCGGCAAACACAACAAAAAACTTAAATAAAACTAGATGGAACTTCAACTGCGCGCAGTCGATGATGCCTCCGCCATAGAGCAATTTTACAAACCAAAATGGAAGCAATTTTTAAAATTCAAGTTTGATTGTAATCCATCTGTTGGTTCTAATGATAACGCGATCACGAGCTATTTTAGGATACATAATGAGCCCTGTGACCTTTGACCTCGTGACCCCAAATCTAATCAGTTCATTGGCTCTGCAAGATACATACATGACCCAAGTTTGGCGGTAATCCATCAATCGGTTCTTGAGATAATGTGATCACAAGCTATTTTGCATACATAACGAGCCCTGTGACCTTTGACCTCGTGACCCCAAAATCTAACCAGTTCATTAGCTCTGCAAGATACATACATAACCCAAGTTTGGCGGTAATCCATCAATCGGTTCTTGAGATAACACGATCACAAGCTATTTTTGCATACATAATGAGCCCTGTGACCTTTGACCTTGACCTCGTGACCCCAAAATCTAATCAGTTCATTAGCTCTGCAAGATACATACATGACCCAAGTTTGGCGGTAATCCATCAATCGGTTCTTGAGATAACGCGATCACGAGCTATTTTTGCATACATAATGAGCCTTGTGACCTTTGACCTTGGACCTCGTGACCCCAAAATCTAATCACTTCATTAGCTCTGCAAGATACATACATGACCCGAGTTTGGCGGTAATCCATCAATTGGTTCTTGAGATAACGCGATCAGAGAACGGGACGTACGCACGGACGTGCGTACGGACGGACGGACAACCAGAAAACATAATGCCTCCGGCTACGTTGTAGCGGAGGCATAAAACATTCATAATGATAAAAGCATTATTGTAAGTAAGCAAACTTCAGTGTTCTATTACTTATATTTCAGCATGTAACAACCTATATACCCCTTTGTTAAGATTTTGTTAACATTATGTACTTTAACAGATAATGATGCTGTAGTAAAGAGTTATGGACCAACTCTTTCACAGCTCTGAGATGTATGAAAAGCAAGGTAGGCCTTGGATATACATGTAATGTAACTGACAGCAAAATTACAATTTTGCAGTTACAAATATGTATTGCGGTTTTGAAAACCACTCGCACAAAGATATAAAAACAAGTCTTCACATGTCTACACATCTTGCCCCAATCCTTAATAGCATGAACACAAAGAGTGTGACGAAAATCTCTTAAATATGTCAATGACCGAGTCTTTGCTCATCAATATCCCCATAACAATGCATTTGGGTTTCTTCAAGTGTTCTCCAACATCTTCCATCAGATTCTTCCATTCTTTGGAAATGGCTTCATACCAATACCACTTGCATCTTGAATGAAAAACTAGAGAGTTACTTGACCTATTGTGACCTAAGGTCAAGCCGAAAATTGAGAAATTTGTCATTTTGTGTACAAAATGAATGGCAAAGTGAAGTTTCTAGTTTGGTCTATAAATCAGCATAATTTTACTCTTTAGAGTTTAGTTATCATTTATTCAAGCAAAATATTGATACGTAACAACCTCAAGTATCAGAAGTCCTAAAACAATACAATACATAAGATTAAGAATTAATAACAATAGAATACAAAAGAAGTTCATAAAACAATGAAATACATAAGAATTGAAATAGACATGGACAATTTTTTATGTGATAATGCCCGATAGGCTTTTTAGAAACTTTTGCCACAAAATCAACTCTGTAAAAGCTTTATTTATGTAATTGTTAATAAAAATCATTATTCATGAATTTGATTTGCATAAATTAGCATAATTGATAAAATAAGTAATTTTCAGCAAAATTATAGTGAGGTCTCTTCCTTTATGCAATTGCATAAATTAGCATAATTGATAAAATAAGCAATTTTCAGCAAAATAATAGTGAGGTCTCTTCCTTTGCGCAATTTCTCAAGACGCGTGCCAAATTTCGAGGCAATCGCCCCTCCCCAGTCAGGAGGTGCTCAAAATAGCCCAGTTAAGTACGGGTTAAGTAACGGAACATATTTCAAGTGGTTCTTGACATATCATGACAAGTCCTATACATGTAGTCTGAATTTTTCAAGTTGACCTCTATGACCTTTGACATACATGTACTCCAAAATCTAATCTGATCGTTTTCCTATGGTGATATATATACTATCCTTAAGTTTGAAGTTTAAAATCTCAAATGGTTCTTGAGATATCGCGATAACGAGCTGAAGACATGGAATTTCACAAGTTGACCTCTGTGACCCTTGACCTACATGCTCCAAAATCTAAACAGATCGTCTTCCTATGGTGATACATACTATCATTAAGTTTGAAGTGAAAATTCTCCAGTGGTTCTTGAGATATCGCGATAACGATCTCAATGTATGGAATTTCATAAGTTGACCTCTGTGACCCTTGACCTTTGACCTACGTGCTCCAAAATCTAATCAGATTGTCTTCCTATGGTGATACACACTATCATTAAGTTTGAAGTTTAAATCTCCAGTGGTTCTTGAGATATTATGATAACAATCTCAATGTATGGAATTTCATAAGTTGACCTCTGTGACCCTTGACCTACATGCTCCAAAATCTAATCAGATCGTCTTCCTATGGTGATACATACTATCCTTAAGTTTGAAGTTTAAATCTCCAGTGGTTCTTGAGATATCATGATAACAATCTCAATGTATGGAATTTCATAAGTTGACCTCTATGACCCTTGACCTTTGACCTACGTGCTCCAAAATATAATCAGATTGTTTTCCTATAGTGATACACACTATCACTAAGTTTGAAGTTTAAATCTCCAGTGGTTCTTGAGATATCATGATAACAATCTCAATGTATGGAATTTCATAAGTTGACCTCTGTGACCCTTGACCTTTGACATACGTGCTCCAAAATCTAATCAGATCGTCTTCCTATGGTGATACATACTATCCTTAAGTTTGAAGTTTAAATCTCAAATGGTTCTTGAGATATCGCGCTAACAAACTCAATACAAGGAATTTCATAAGTTGACCTCTGTGACCTGTGACCTTTGACCTACGTACTCCAAAATCTAATCAGATCGTCTTCCTATGGTGATAAATACTATTCCCGAGTCTTAAGTTTAAATCTTAAATGGTTCTTGAGATATTGTGATAACGGTCAAACGGGACGGACGTACGGACGGACGTACGGACGTACGGACGTACGGACGGACAACCCGAAAACATGATGCCTCCGGCACCACCTTCGGTGGCGGAGGCATAAAAATCCAGTTCTGGAGTGTGTGTACGATGCCGGTTTTTCGTCACGTGACTTTCCTTGCTTCTGTGCAATCGCATGCAGAATAGCGACAAGTTGCGCATGCGCACTACTCACCCCAAAAATTGGTAGGAGCAAACACCGACAGTTTTTAATAGGTTTTGCCAGAAGTGTAAGTGGCAGTCCCCAAAATGGATGATTTTTCAAAATGTTGTTTGGAAAGTGTGTAAATGGTTCTAATGTCTAATGTCTGCAAGTAAGACTATCTCACTGACAACCAGGACAAAATAAGTACGGCCTACATTTCATCTCGTACTCTACGGACTGAACGTCGCTCACCTCGAGTGTGACCATTCTGGCGGTTGGGTCATGGATGATGTTGATTTCCCCGAAGATGCGTAGAGCCGGCTTGTCGTTTAGCTCCGTGTATTCGATGTCTGTGGACAGCTGAGTGAGGTAATGTGTGAGTAGGGAGAGAGGGGCATGGTAAGCGATGCTCTGGCGCTGGGTCACGTTGCTTACAGCTAGGTCAGTATACTCTAGAATTATCAAATAGAGAAAGACAAGTTTAAGAATGGGATCAATGCCAAGGGATACCTGGGAAAATAGAGAGTTATAATACAAAGAGAGAGAGAGGAGGGGGTACTAAAAGAGAGGCAAATATAAATTGACAAACGCCGATAGAGGATAAGGGAACAGGAAGCGAGAGACAAAATAAAGAGATACAAATACATGAAGGCATAGATAGAGTGGGTGAGAGAGATAGATTGATTTAGAATTAAAGAACAGAAAAGAAAGTGAAACTAGAATTTTTTCATTTTATAATCATTCTTATCATTTTTTTAAGGGGGAGTGGGGGTGGAGTGGGTGTGAAAATATAAGAAAATACTAACAAAATAAGAAGTGGAGAGAATGATTCTTTACCCGAGAGATCGGACGGTGCCATAATGTGGTAGTTGAAGTTTCTCTTGACAAGGATCCCTGATATCTTGCTGTTGTGTCTTGGTCTTTCAGATGCAAGGCTGCCCATAACCTACAAGAAAAACACACATTTTATGTAAGGCTTCCTGGGGGGTGTTTCACAAAGATCCTAAGTTGAACTTATCTCTAAGTTGGACTTAACAATTATGGAAAGCCGTTAGCATCTTTGAAAATATTTTGTAAAAGTTATTTTAGAAGGCATAAAATGTTGATTCAAATCATTCATATTTTCTATTATCAAGGAGATTTCATGTTCTTGATGTGGAACTTTTGAAAAGTATAAAATACAATTTTTGCTTTTGAATATATTTTATTTAAAACTACAACTGGCTCTCAATTATGTTTAAGTCTAACTTAGAGTTAAGCTCAATCTTTGTGAAACACCCCCCTGAGTATAATTCAATTTGTAAAGAAATTACTCCCAGTAAGCCTATTATCCAAGACTAGTCTATTGTCCTAATGGTGGACTGATGAATTCAGTCATTAACACCACCATCATAATCATCATATCATCACCATCATATCATCATCATATCATCATCACCACCATCATCATTAATACCGTCATCATCATCACCATCACCATCATCATCATCATATCATTATCACCACCATCATCATTAATACCGTCATCATCATCACCATCACCATCATATCATCATCATATCATTAGCACCACCACCAATACCGTCATCATCATCACCATCACCATCATATCATCATCATATCATTAGCACCACCACCAATACCGTCATCATCATCACCATCACCATCATCATTATCATCATCACCATCATCATCATCACCATATCACTGTATCTTCCATACCTTTGCCATTTTCTCTCCCCTAAAGTAGAGTTCTACTGCCTGCGTTGTTCGTGGATTATGAACCTGTATGTTATATTCATCATCATCCTCATACTCCCTCAGTACGGCAGCCTTTAGTCTGCTCATCTCATTCGCCTCACCATGAACCAGAACCTTGAAAAAAAATAAAAAAATAAATAACAACACAAAAAACAACTGTCATTTATCCTGCATGACGTCCATTGTATGTCAGACAAGGGTGAAACCGTCTCATAGATTATAGAATGAAGTTTGATTTAACAATTTGCTTGCTTTTTTCGCCTCTCTCATAACAGCCAACCTTTCACAGCAAAAAATTAGGAATCTCTCAAGGCAAAATTAGGTATGCATTCTATTTTGAATACTTTTCTTACAGAATATTTCAGAAAAAAATAGGGGAATCTAGGGTTCAAAACAATAGCTTGAAGGCCAAAAAATAGGAATGGTTGGCAGCTCTCTGCAAGGTCACTCACTTGCCACAAATGTTATTTTGCACAAAAACAAAAGGCACCAATTGATGGGAGGATTGCTCAAATGTGCAACACAATGACTGTGCAAAATTACCCCATTTCCCTTCTTGATTAGCTCCATGGCAACCCTTTTAAAGGTATAGATCAGTTTTGGAAATGCCCCTCTCTCAAAAAAATGAAATGGAAGCTCTCATTACCAATCATGTGAAAGAATATGTTTTGACTAATACGTGATGATACAAATTTTGCCGGGAAAGTCGGGAAACCGCCTACGAATTGATATATTTGGTAAATTATTATATCTATTGGGACCAAATAGATATCGCGCACGTCGTCGCGTAGTCCCATGTACATCTTTCTGTGTACAGTGCTTGTAACTTTACCATTTATCATTTTGATGATTCCAGAACCTTGCAGTACACACCAATTCCACAACGTTTCTTTCACAATGCAATCGCATGACCAGAACTGGTCTTTCTCTTTAAAGTGAGTGGATCGTCAGTTTCCATGTGCAGAAGGCCATAGTTCGCTGACACTAGACTTGGTGGAAATAACATTAATGGGAGTACAAATCTGCACACAGCAAACCCGTAGGCCAGTCAAGAATTACCCCCTAATCTCTCTGAGAGTCTAGCTTCGGATACTGCTTCGGATCGGGTGAGGGAAAAGCAAAGCATTACATAAGGTCGAATGGTCATAAAACTGAAGGCTAACCCTGGTGATTGACAACACCTGTTACTGGGTAAACACCCGAACGGTGTCGAATTCCCCATGAGAGCTGACTTCTATGTGTCTTTAACCCCAGAGGGGTGTTTCACAAAGACTAAGATCGACTTTAAGTTGGACTTAAGTATAGCAGGCCGTTCATGCCATTGTTTGCTATCATTATTTTAATACTGGCATTGGTCTCTCAAGGGACGTACAAATCATGGTAAAAAAATCTACAAAACTTACATTTTTTGATAATTCATTATTGAAGGAAAAAATATTATCTAAAGATCATAATGGTGAGAGCAAACAATGGCACGAACGGCCTGTTATACTTTAATAAGTCCAACTTAAAGTCGATCTTAGTCTTTGTAAAACACCCCCCAGAATAATCTAAATGGTGCACTGGAAACAGTACAATAATCTTGAATCCTTTGGTATATTTATCCCATGATGAATACAGTGTGGCACAAGGATTGGGGGTTATTTGTGTGGCAGAGTTAAAAATAAAGTCTAAATCAAATCATGTTGGTCGCTGAACTGATTCTGTCCGGTACTTAATTCATGAGAAATCTCACTAGCTGATTTAACCTAGACCTGGGTTGAGGGAGGGAGTTTTGAGATCTCAACGGCACGAATGGATGCACTGCCAGCAGATTTATATTTCTGAAATCCACACATACAAACTATGCTAAGCTTTCTTTGGCTATATACAAGTATATAAGTTACATTTTAGTTCAAGCTTCCATTGTTAACAGTGGCTTTTTAAAAACTAATCTACACGATGTCTTAACTCATTCATTTAAAAATTAACAAAGTGGACTGGAATTTATGTATGTACCCTTCTGCTGGCGGCGCTAATAATAATAGTTCAGTTCTTGTATAGCGCATAATACGTTATGAAATAACATCTCTATGCGCTTCCAAAGAGCTTTGGAAATTATTACCCTAGCTTTAGCTAAGGGCTGTAGATAATATTCTTCACGTTACTTACTATCTGTGGCGGTTTCAGCGCTCTGATAAACTCTGATGTTTGTTCGTAGTCAGCGTGAGCAGAGAAGGAGATGTAATCGACCGTCATCTTCAAAGCAATCTTCTGACCGCTCAGAGTCTGTACTTCCTCCGGCGATGACATCACATGCTATAAATAGAACCGGGGTAAATGAACACAAGGATGATATCATAAGCCATAAATACAAAAAAAAAAAGGGAATTTCCCATTTAAATATATAGCCATTCATATTTCAGTTCATTCATTAGTTTTTACAAGAATGAGATATAATCCACTGACAAGTTCAAAGAAACTTTCTGACAACTCAGACCACCGGTATGAATGACATCACATGCTATAAGAAGAAAAGGAGGTTTTCCGAAATAATAAATAACGTATTTTGTTACAGCTTCTAATAGAACTAAATGTAATCAATTGATGCCTTCAAAAGAACCCTGAAACAATTAAGTGTTAAAAATAAATTTTAGACAATGAAAGTTGATTGTACACCTGTGTAAGCTCAAGAGAGATTATGAACTGGCATCTTCACCATTATCCCAATCACGATCAATGGCAGCACTTTGTGGTCAGTCATCAAAATCATCACTATCACTGTAACCAATACCATCACAACTACCTGCTTCCTGCTCCTCCTTCTTATCATCACCATCATCATCATTATCTCATTTTCATTATCGTCATCAACACCACCATCATCATCACCATCATTACACTCATCACCATCATCATCACTGACACCATCATCATCACCATCAGCAACATCTTCACTATCATCATCATCATCACCACCACCATCATCATCACCATGATGATGATCATCATCATTATCATCATCAGCACCATCAAAACAACATCTCGGTACCTTTGCCATGGTGCCCTCCACACTGTAACCAGCAATGATGAGACCATTGCGTCGATCTGTGCACCAGTTCTCAAACAGCTCCCTCGATAGACCAGACTGCATCATACCGGGACTCGCCATGACAACGGAAGGACCAACGTCATCAAAATGGTCCATGCCGCGAAGATTTGAAATGTGCTTGAATACAAATGGATTGCTGACATTGATCTGAACAGGGAAAAGAATGACCAACAATGATTTCAATGTGTGGGGCTGAAACAAAACACAATGCTGATATTTATCAACAATTCACATTTTTCTTTTACAAGACCAGATACAGTATGTCCAGAGGGTCTCCTACCTTTCAACATAAAATATGGTCTTCCTTAAATATTCCTTCTCTCCCATTTACTTTTTATTCTTTTATCTTTACTTCTGGGTGTTCTTAATTCACTCTCTCTCCACAGTCTCTCTCTATCCTGTACTCACTGTCTCTCCCTCCCTCTCCCCCAACCTGATGTCCCCTCCTCATCCCTCCCTTCTCTCTCCTTCTCTTCTCTCTCCTGTCTCTCCTCTTCACCATCTCTTCTTCTCCTCTTTCCACCTCCCTCTCTCCACCGCTGTCTGCCTCCCACTCCCTGCCCCATCATTAAATCCAAAATTGTGGATTCCATTTTAATAAATTAATTTGAATCTATTCCTCTCCCTCTCGCTCCCCCTGCTACCATGTTCCCCCTCCCCATCTTTTCCTTTCTCTCATCTGTCTTGTTATCATTTCATTCACAGTATCTATGTAAGTTTGGTAGACTGCCATGCATTTTTCCTCCCCCTTCCTCTCTCTCTCTCTCTCTCTCCCACTGTCTGCCCTCCTCTCTCTCTCTGTCTAATTCTCACCTGTCTTCTTATCTTCTCATTCATAGCATCTATGTACATGTTGTAGACTGCCATGCACTTCTCCTCCCCCTTTCTCTACCCCCTCCCTCTCTCTGTCTATTTCTCACCTGTCTTCTGATCTTCTCATTCATAGCATCTATGTAGGTTTGGTAGACTGCCATGCACTTCTTAGCCAGAGATGAGGCATAGTAGATTGGTATATCATGAAGCTCTGGATGATTGGACCAATACTCATCTACAGAACAAACCACAAAGAACCGATCACCATTCTGAACATTGCTACAACCTTTTTCTACTCATGTGCATTTCACAGCTCTACTATAACCATGTTTACAAACTTGTCTATATTCAATTGCGGTTTCAAAAAACGAAAATGGCTATTCTTTCCATTGCCCCGCAAAAAATTAATACAAATAAATGGTAGATTCGGGGCATTATGTGGAGGTGTCGTGGTCTAGTGGATACGTCACAGGACTGTGGATCACACGTTTCACAGTTCCAGTCCTGCCGCGGAGCTATTGTCCTTTAGCAAGCCATTAATCTACATTTGCCACACTCAACCCAGGTGAGGTGAATGGGTACCTGGCAGGCATTAATTTCTTTAAATGCTAGAGCGCCATAATGGCAGCCATACTAAAGCCGGGGTAATAATTGTGGAGCGCCAGGAGTGTCAAGTCTGACAGACATGAGCGCTATACAAGAACCCACTAATATTATCATTGTTTTGGGGGGTAATTATTATTATTATTATTATAATATAATATAATATAACATAATTGTTTATAAGAAATTAATTCTATATGAAATATATTCTGGACAATGGACTGTATTGACTCACACGTTTTTTGTTAACCTTTAGTTTGTAATGATACTTGATGTTTAAGTGGCCCAAACATGTGGGGCAATGTGTGCGGCCTTTTTTTTTCACTGCAGGGAAAAACAGCTATATCAAATACCTTTTGGATCAATAACAAGTAACAATGACTGTTATAAGCTACTGAGGTCATGGCATTTGATTGGCTCAGAGCAAATTTGTCATTAAAATTTTAGCATTGTTATAGATAATAAGTTTTATGAAACAACCCCCACACCTTACCAAGAATCAGAAGAAGCTCTTGCGCTCGTCCCAGAGCAAAAACAGGGATCAAGCAGCGTCCTCCTCGGTTGACGATATCATGAACCGTGCTGGTGAACCTGGCCTCTCTGTCTTCGCGTTTCTCATGGATGTGAGTGCCATAGGTAGCTTCCTAGAAGGCAAGGATGACAATGTACATGTAATGGCAGGTACACAGACAGGTGAATTGCCGTTTGGTCTACAACTGGTTCCTCTACTACCCATTTAGTCTACTGCCACATGGTCTACACCCAGCCAGTCAACTATCCACATGGTCTCATAATAATTAAATCATAAATGATAATAATCATCAAAAGATTATTAGACCTTATGGACGGTAGACGAAATGGGCATTAGACAAACTGGGAGTAGACTTATTGAGATTAGACCAAATGGGAATTAGACAAAATGACTATTAGCCCAGATGGTCATTAGACCAAATGATAGGTAGACGAAATGATTATTAGACCATGTACATAGTAGACTGGCTGGGTGTAGACCATATGGGAATAGACCAATGGGTAGTAGACGAACTAGTTGTAGACCACACTGCTATAAACCCACAGACCTACAATTAAAGGGGAAGTCCACCCTGATTTTAATTTGGTATTAAACAGAAGCAGAAAAATGGGAGAAACAGATCAGTGAAAATTTGAGCAAAATCTGATTAGAAAAAAGGCAGTTATGAATTGTTGAAGTTGCGTTGAATTAAACATAAATTGGAAACTCTGTGAAGCATCTTGCGAGCTCGTTTTCAATTTGCTCTGTTTTTTTTTGCAGAAAATGTCATAAACCTTCATTTCTTAGTTATCAATAGATTTTTATAGTTCTTAGTACAGGGCAAACGGTGGGATACATCAGTCTTGCCAATTTGTGTTTGATTGATTGCAACTTTAAAAATTCATAACTTTCTTAATTTTGATTGGAATTTGCTCAAACTTTTATTGACCTGTTACTTTCAATTTTCTGCTTCTCTAAAACCAACTAAATATCACTGGGGTATATCCTTTAACAATACTTTACTAAATATGTGTGTCTGTATCATATATTCACAAATTTGTAGGTCTGTATAAGAAAACCTATGACAAGAAGACAAATTATATGTCATACATGCATAAACAGTAGATACATGTATGTATCATACACCACCTTTAAACCAAAGCTTTTATTAGGGGTGATAGTGAGCACTGAAAAAAAAATAGGTTTTTTATTTTTTTCCCAACCACCCACCCTCTTGACTAAAAAAAAAAATGGCATCTAATAAATTCCCCCCTTTTTTAGTAAGAAAATTGGGGGAAAATGGGAACAAATCTGGAAAAATCTGGAAAAATCTGGAAAAAATCGAGAAAATAGGGGTAACATAGGGGTAAAATCGGTTTTAAAAAAAATATTTAAAAAAATCCGATTTAAATCGGGTAATTATCAGGCCTGTTTTATGCACATGAAAAATTGAATTGAACGTATTAAAAAAAGTGTGAAGGAAAGACTGATCTACTTGTAGCTGCTACTCACAGTAATCAAGATATCTGGTTTGATGTTTGGTATCTCTGCTTGCATCAGATGTCGATCCTCTTGGCGGGAGAAATCACCAGTATAAAGAATCTGAAACAAAGAAAATTACCGGTTCAATAAAATGGGCCACAATAATAATGATAATGATAATAATGATAATGATAATAAGAATAAATATAACAATAATAACATTTGTTTTAAATAAATAAATACTACTACTACACGAGAGAAGGAAGAACACAGTCCTCCTTCAATCAATGGGCTTGATGGAGTGGCACAGGTTATGAGGATAAAAAGGCTTAGATGGTTTGGACATTTAGCAAGAAGAGAGGCAACACACTGGCTCCAGAGGGCTCTAAACTTTCCGGTCAACGGAAGAAGACCTCGCAGGAGACCCAGGAAAACTTGGAGGGAAACCATAGAAGAAGATGCCAAAACATCTGGTATCAGTCATATGGATCCCACAGACAGAAAAGCTTGGAAAGCAGCCATTAAGGAAATGAAATGTCCAACCCCACAAAGTGGGACAAATGGACTTTAAATGCTGATGATGATGACTACTACTACAACTACTATTAATAATAATAATGATAATAATAAATATAATTATATGTCTTGTTTACCCAGGGTAGCCTCATCAGTATTAATACTGTTCTCCCTGAGGGCCCTGCAATCATAATTATCACCCAGGCTTTAGCCGAGCTACCATGAAAAGGCGCTCAAGCATTCAAGGATTTTTTTCCTATAGGGTACCCATTTACCTCACCTTGGAGGACAAGAGCTAAGTAAATAGTTCACTAGAATTCTTGTTTCGTACCTTAACACCAGCGATTTCGATGAGGAACATACACGCCCCCAGGACATGACCGGCATGGTAGCATGAGAAACGTATCCCGTTTATATCGACCTCCTGATGAAAGTTGACAGTCTCAATGCGGTCCATGCTTGCTTGAAGATCTGCGTCAGTGTAGAGCATCCGCTCGGCTGACAAGTTGCTGATAGACGAAGCAATAGAAGAAAAAAAATTAAAAAGTTGGAATAAATTGTTCTTACTCTATTTATGAAATGACTGTGACAACTCATGATCATAGTTATTATTATGATTATTGTCATAATTTTTACAACTATTATTATTACTACTATTCATATTATCATTATTATCATTATTATTTTATCATCATTATCATTTTTAATCTTATTAGTGTCATTATTATTATCAATGATATTAATATCAGTATTGATATTATTATTATCATGATCATTATCATCATTTTTTTTATTATTATCATTATTTTAATTATTGTCTATATATAACTGCTAGTATCAATATTTTTATCATCATTTTTATTATTATAACTTGCCTGACTTTGACGTAGTCTGACAGGTTCCATCTGTAAATAGCTTTGCTGGCATGGGTCATGAACACTCGCCTCGAAACTGAGTATTCTTCAAGAAATAAGGCAGGCCTCCACAATGATCTAAATGAAAGCTGGAGAAAATCACAAAATAATCCAATGGGTAATACTGAGAAAATTAAAGGTATTATGCTTTACGTCGTCATAAAAAGAACATGCTGCGGTTTTGCCATGTCCTATCTGAATGAGCCCTAACACCATTGAGCAACATACAGCATTAAGTTAACGGGGTAGAGGGCAGCAGACACAGGTTGGCCTGCCATGGGAGACACACAGACTGTCAATTACCATACATACCGGTATGCATGTCTTTGAACATAAGCTGCATTTAAGCTGCAACCAAAAATCGTTGATATAAATTTCTCACATTTGTTTCGGCCATAGCTGTATAATATAGCAACTACCGGCAAACATGACTAAAAATCTCTTCTCTCCCCCTCTCTATCCCTCTCTTCTTTCACATTCTCTGTCTCTCTCATTCTCTGTCTCTTGAACTCTCTTCTCTCTCTCTGCCCCTTATCTCTCTTCTCTCTTTCCCTCTCTTCTTTTTTTCTCTCTCTCTTCTCTCTCGCCCCCTTCTCTCTCTCTCTCTCTCTCTCATTCTCTCTGTGCCTCCTCTCTTTTCTCTCCTTCCCTCTCTCTCTCTCTCTCTCCTGTCCCTTTCTTCTCCCTCTCTTCCTTCTCTCTCTCCATGAAAGAAGAGCATAACTTACTGACTGACGAGAAGTAGGTCGATTTCTTCGGGATCGATGAGATCAAAGTAAGGGAGCGAATCCATTCCTTCACGACCAGGATGTATTCCACAGTCAAGCTGTCAAGCAGAAAGAAAAAGGAATGTTTACATCTGGGGTGTTTCACAAAACTTGTCATCAGTGACAAATGTTAGTTTTTGTTATAAGCTACTGAAATCCTTGCTTCTGATTGGTTATCAGCAGATTTGTCACTGATTTTTGTAATTTGTCATTGAAAAAAGGCTTTGTGAAACACCCCCAGGTATCTATTACAATTATGATAGTCACATTTGTAAAACACTTCATACTACGTTTTTTAAGCGCTTTACATTGGTCATTGCATTCAATTGCATGATACTGTTACATGCTCAGCTCCCTGAGGAGTATTTCGGCCAGACACGATTTAACAAGGACACACATGCTAATCCAACCACATTAACGTTCGCCTCCTACCGGGTACCCATTAAACACCTGGGTAGTGAGTGGCAAATCTAAATGGGTATTGCATGGCTCTCTTGTAATAACATGACACTACTATTAGTATTAAATCAACAAGGGATTTAAACATGTAACAACTGATTTTAATTTTTGATTGTTCAGGTTTGAAAATCAGCAACAGATCTGAGTTTTGATTGTACAGGTTTGAAAATCAGCAACATATTTTAATTTTGATTGAACAGGTTTGAAAATGAGCAACACTTAAATATCCATCACCTCGGAGTGCCCTGGAGTGCATCTAAGGACGTTACCCGACTTAGGTAAGCCCTGGAGACCCGCCACAAGGGACTTCCTGCTTCGCATACATCAGTTCACACTCTTTCCACGTTCCAATTTTGCATATATGAATTCTTGTTTGTGGAACACCCAGGGGGGTGTTTCACAAAGACTAAGATCGACTTAAAGTTGGACTTAAGTATAACAGGCCGTTCGTGGCATTGTTTGCTCTCACCATTATGATCTTTAGATAATATTTTTCCTTCAATAATGAATTATCAAAAAATGTAAGTTTTGTAGATTTTTACCATGATTTGTACATCCCGTGAGAGACCAATGCCAGTAAATGATGAGAGAAAACAATGGCATGAACGGCCTGTTATACTTAAGTCCAACTTAAAGTCGATCTTAGTCTTTGTGAAACACCCCCCTGCTACTATTGCTGTTTGAAACACTACCACCAAAAAAATTTTACAAATGAGGCATGCGCATACTTCCATTGACTTTATAGCCTTTGCGTATTTAACCCTGTCTTTGTGGTAGTAACTTTTGATTTACAGCCCTAAAATATACCATGGGAGTGTTTCACAAAGACTAAGATCGACTTTAAGTGGACTAGACTATGGCAGGCCGTTCATGCCACTGTCTGCTCCCACCATTTACTGGCATTGGTCTCTCAAGGGACGTAAAAATCATGGTCACACATCTACAGAATTTACATTTTGTGATAAATTATTATTGAAGGACAAAAATATTATCTAAAGATCATAATTGAGAGACCAACGGTGAGAGCAACCAGTGGCATTAATGGCCTGCCATAGTCAACTTAAAGTCGATCTTACTTAGTCTTTGTGAAACACCCCCCAGATGCATGAGTAGAAGGAACAAATAATTTGGCACTGACTGTGTCCATTTTTGTTGCATTAATAAATTGTGCTTGATGCCAGTAATTAAAAAATGAAAATTATCTTTAAAAACCTTGAATTGGCAAAATGTTAGGAGGTTAAAAATTCTGTTTTTGATCGAAATTGGCAATTTCTAAATTGTTCTCAATATAATAGTAGGTAGTCATAGTACATAATTATATAATATTGACTGGCCTTGAGGAGATACCACATATATTGCCCAAACTATACCGTACTCATATTGCCCGAATCAAAGATGAGGGCAATATGGGTCTTGTGAGGGCAATATATGTGGTATTTCCCGAAAGTTAAGCCAGTCAATATTTTTATTGTTATCCAAATCAGACATCTAGAGCAAAATAAATCAACCATGACAATCTCAAAGAACTGAAAAAACTTTGTCAAACCAGCACTGAGTGATTTCAAGTACGGTGTTCGGTGTTGGTGTTGGTGTTGAGAGCGTGGAAAGGCTGCTAAACCGAGCTCCAACACCGACGGTCAGTTTAGAAGGACGATACCGATCACATTATCGATAGCTCCACACCAGCCTCAACGCCGAGTGACGCCACTCTACAGACGAAAAGTCTTACGATAAAAGCATAATCCTTTCAGAAATTCCAATGAATTACATCATATCGAATATCAAATGTAAAGTCATATTAAAAATGAATAGAGAAAATATAATTTCTCTTGAAAACGTATATAGCTCCCATGATTTACAGTTGTTTTGACGGAAAATGGATTTGACCTTGGCTTGATCGTGAGATTCTTGACAGATGCACGCATAGTTACCTGCGGAATACTGCAACACCAACACCAACACCAAACTTGAAATCATGAATTTCCCAATCCCTAGGGGCTGGTGTTGGTGAATGGGAAAATTACACGTAAATCGTCAACACCAACCGCGATACTCGGTTCAGCAGACGACATTCAACACCAGCCCTCAACACAGACTACCGGAAATGCGTCATATTTTCCGAGGTCAACCTCAATACCAGCATGATTTCAAGTTCGGTGTATAGCTGGTGTTGGTGTTCTCACAACACCAACACCAGCTTTCAACACCGTACTTGAAATCGCTCACTGTGCATCCGGTGCTTGACGAAATTTTCGATACACTGCAAACAGTGTGCCTTTGGTGTGATTATTACGTCACAATAGAGTGCGCGCAAAGTGCGCAGGTTCTCGTACGCATAATAGATGCGCAATGAAAATGACAAAATACGGCGCGGTCAATATGAGACTATATTTTCACTGCCTCTACACACAAAGTCTATATGGGCAGGGAGACCAAGGAAAATACAAAGAATATACCCTTCCATTCCCACTGCTAATGAAAACTAGGGCAATACGGTTTTGTAAATGACCAGCTCAGATGTTGATACGGGTAATAATCAAGTTTACGTACAAACTGTGGGGCTAGGTATACTACACGGTCCAGCACACCCTACAGGCTCTGTAGCTGTTCCTCCCACCCTGTTGTTGTTGTTTTAGTTTTTGAACATGTATCATTCAATAACGAATATTTACACCCTGTTGTTGTTTTAGTTTTATTGGCGTGTTTCATTCAATTACGAATATTTACACCCTGAGACTGGCAGAGTTTGGCTCGCCTCAAGACTTTATGGGATTACTCACCATGATTTTCTTTCCCTTGAACTCAAGCATTATACATGACCTTCCGACCTCTTGGCCAGCTCCCCTGAAAAAAGAAAATACAATAATCATATACAAGAAATGATGATGTTGATAACGATGAAATTAATGATAATAGTCACATTTGTATAGATCCACGTTCCTTAGCGCTCTACATTGTAATAATAATAATAATAATAATAATAATTACAATAGTAATAATACAAATTACTTCTTCAAAAAATCATGACTTCCTTATTTTCAATCGTTTTTTTTCTCAAACTTTGACTGATCTGTTCCTCCCATTTGTTCTGCTTTTATCAAAATCAATTGCATATCACTTATCACAATATCAGGGTGGACTTTCCCTGTAATTTGCAACCGTTTGCCTGTGTGATCGTGAGTAGTGATTTAAACAAACCATCAATCTCAATGATCAAATGTGGACATAATCACCCATTCCCTCACACATCTTGCAAACTACCTTCAGAGTTCGCCATTAGTTGACTCTTCGTTGTTCTCATACTTCATAGTCATGCAAAGCGATTGGAAATCAGTCAAGTATTGCAACAACGCAGACCTCTCACAGTCTCACGAGATTTCGCGATGTTCGACGTACGCGAAAGAAACCCATTCTCGGTAAGGTGTCTGAACGATTTTTCAATTTTCCCTTTTGGATCGTTTTTCACCATTTTGGTTGGATAATTGAAAAAATTATTCACTCAGAATAATACATTTCAAATTTCAAGACTCACCGATGTTTCTATCAAAAGTTACAGCCCCTTCAATTCCCTACAATATTCATCCATTTTTGTAAGAATTGACGAAAAAGATACACGCAGAGTTATGTTGTTTTGCTAAATTTAGCACAACAGCTGAATTGCGCAATATGCAAGCGACACATACGTGCAATGTGTTGCTTAAATGATGCGCGATCGGCAATCCATTGTCTTCAATGGGCACCCACTTGTAGACACCCGATGCATATTCATGTGCAGATTTTACGCTATCACCATGGGTTCGGCCGGCGCGAGCTCACGCCTCCCTACTTAGCTGATCCGAAAATGTGGGAAGGGTATTTTCACACTGTAATTGTTTGTGATCCCTGGGGCTAGCGAAAAATAAGCGTAGGGATATTTTCCTTACCGGAATACTTATCGCCACATATCTCATAAGTGGCAAATTTCGAGTTAGCCAGGAAACGATGTTTAAATAGCTGTTTTGACCAAGATATTTTTAGAATTTCGAGATGACGCCTCTGGAAATATTGGAATTAATCTGCTCTTTCATATGACACCTCATTTATTGAGTATCACCTTCAGGATCACAAAGAATAAAGGTTTGAACTTCAAAAAAAAAAAACTTTGACCAATTTTGCATGATCGCGTAATGCACATAGACTGCATAGGGCTGCGTGCAATCTCTATGGGAAGGATTTTAGCACACAACATCGGGTGCGCGATCAGACACCCTATTCTCGGGTTGGCAAACAATCGCGATAAGTGTAATATAAAATCATATTTCATATAATTATGTAGCCCTTAATATTCGTCTTGGCGGTGTAATTTTTTTAATATGATAATTTGCATACGAATTATGGTGGTTTATAGATCTAAATCTAATTATGCTACTCTATTCCAAAACCAACATCATAATGAATACGTGGGGCAGGTAAATGGGTATTCCATTATGTCGACTGCTACTAGCGCTAGCTACACAAGTATTTCAATAGGATAGTGCACTTACAAAGGACGAACGATCAAACGGTCACTCTCTTCCTCCGGTATCTGTGCATCTGGTTTTCTTTTGGCAGCCATTGTTGATTAGATTTCAAGTTCTGTTTTCATCACTTTGTTTTAAATAATCAGTGTGTAGAGTAGTCTAGACTCTAAAGCAATTTTAAAACACGAGCTTGTGCTTGCGCTTAACGGTACCGCGCTTATAGCTTAACCGGACCGCTCGCTCGGCTTGCGCTTGCAATCGAGGAAAAGCAAGAACATGTCGCCCTCTGCGTTTAAAAAAAGAAAAGAGTTGCACTCTTAATTTTAGAAGAAGCAAGAAAAAGAAGGAGAAAAAGGAAAGATGACGACGAGGAAGAAGATTAGACGAAGAACGAGAGAAAGAAGAAGAAGAAGAAGAAGAAGAAGAAGAAGAAGAAGAAGAAGAAGAAGAAGAAAAAAAATGAAGAAGAAAGAAAAGTAAGAAGAAAAAGAAGAAGACGAAGAATTAGAAAAAGATGGAGGAAAAAGAAAGAAGAAGGATCGAGCAAAGAAGCAGAAGAAGAAGAAAAGGAAAAAGAAGAAGAAAAAATAAAGAAAAAGGAGAAGAGAAGAAGAAGAAGAAATTTAAGAAGGGGGAGGAGAATAATAATAAGGAGAAGATGAAGAAGAAAAGAAGAAGGACCAATAAAAAGAAGATGAAAGACAAAATGAGAAACAGGAACCAGGCGCGGATCCAGGATTTCTTAAGGGGTGGGGAGCAAATTGGAATTGTGCGAGCCAATATTATTGGTACGTAATGGTGACCATTAAAGCAGTGGCGTAATGAGCAAAATCGTTTTTTTGGGGAGGAGATGAAGAAAAAATCCGCATCACCTGCACCACTCTTGAATGCAGGCCCTGCTGAACGTTTATTTCAAAGTTGGTGGGGCTTAAGTATTTACGATCAGGTAGAGCGTAGCGTACTTATCGGCGTGTCTACACTCTAAAACTGAAATGTTAAATCACCATTTAGGGCCGAGGAGTGACCACTCTTTCAAAATGGTAGATTAACACTTTGAACATGCTGGATCCAACACTATAAAGGTTGAATTCAGCATGTTCAAAGTATCAATCTGACATTTTAAAAGAGTGGTCACTCCTCGGACCTTATAAATGGTGATTTAACATTTCAGTTTTTAGAGTGTAGGGGCAAATTAAGCCGCGGCGGCGGTCAAGGGGCGGAGCCCCCGGAAGCTCAGGGCGTATGCATGGGCATTTAATTACGGTCAGATGAGCATATTTTGATACCTTATTTGTGACACTGGCAGATCACTAGTTGGCATGGGGTCTAGGGGCGGAGCCCCCGGGAACTCAGGGGTTTAAGGCATTAAATTACGGTTAGAGGAGCATCCAGGGGCCTGCCTTAGGGCCCTAGGTGGGGTCCAGGGGACAGAGCCCCCGGAAGCTGAGGGGTTTTAGGCATTTAATTACGGTCAGATGAGCATATTTTGATACCATTTTTGTGACACTGAAATTGCATCATGCGCATTATAAGTTCCCAACGCTTTATTTCATAGTAATACACAAACAAGTTCCGAAAGCTTAAATGCATACTATTTCGAAAGATGTAATAAAACAATATGAATAATTTTAATGATACACTTACATGCAAATGCATGATCATTTTTACGTTTCTTTCTGCCTGAAAAAATTTTCTTGTGCATTTTGTTTTGTTGCTGTTATGAGTTTATATTCATATTATTGTTATCAAACAGGAATAAATAAATAAATAAATACATTGGTACAATAATGATAGAAGAAGCAATACAAACCGCAACTGATTTTTCCTTATTGTCCCCCTTTTCTTTTCTTCTTCCTCTATAAATTATTTTCTTTCCCTTTCTCTCCTCTTTCCCTTCCCTTCCTTCTCTCTCTCTCTCTCTCTCTCTCTTTACCGAGGGGGAGAGGCAAGGGCCTTTCGCCTCCGATCCACACCTTGTTGGCGGAGAAAATCGCAACTGATCTCCCCCACCTTTCTTCTTCCTCTAGTTTGTTCCCTTTTAGCTCTCCTCTCTTTTTTTTTTTTTTGGCGATGGCGGTGGGGGGAGGGCAAGGGCCTTTTGCCCCCTTTTCTTTCCTGCTTCCTCTTCTTCCTTTCCCTTTCCCTACTCTCTCTCTCTCTCCTTCTCTCTCTCTCTCGGGGGGCCTGGCCCCTGGATCCGGAGCCTGACAAGAAGAAGAAGAAGAAGAACTGCACATAGAAATTTGTTCTCGCCTTACCGCTCCTTTATAATTCACACCCAATTTTGCTTACCCCTAGTAAGCCTACACAAGTTTAACAAGTGTTCCCCTTCGACTTTCGCGTCCCTTTCAAGTGGATGCCTTAGTTCAGCGTTTTCCAACCTTTTTATATTCGCGGTACCCTTTTGAGAAATGAAAAGTTTCACGTCACCTTTGTCCCGAATTCTTTACCGAAGATTGACTTTCCAACACTATGGTACATATCAAGTACCACCTACACACGTACGAATCTATTTTGTTTTTAAAATTTGCGAGCAAGCGACGCGAGGAAGCCAAAACATTTTGTTTGTTTGAATGTTAAAAATGTTATTTTGTAACCAAACGGCACTGGATAAGATAATATATAATGTATGCGGGCACTCCTCAGACTCTGCCCAATACATGTATATTAAAGTTATATATGCGGTCACCTCGATGCACAATGTATAAGGATATTCGGGCATCTCGTTGTGCAGAATCATCCGGTTCTTAAATGTTCCGAGCGTGAGAAGCGAACAAGTGTAGCAAAATTGTAAGATATATTTCGATATTTACAGAAATGTAAGATATATTTGGACACCTTGCGGTCAAAAGAAATATTCGGGCACCTCGTTCTCCAGAATCATCCGGTTCTTAAATGTTCCGAGCGTGAGAAGCGAACAAGTGTAGCAAAATTGTAAGATATATTTCGATATTTACAAAAATGTAAGATATATTTGGGCACCTTGCGGTCAAAAGAAATATTCGGGCACCTCGTTGCAGGGGCGGATCCAGCCGGCGGCAAGGGAGGGGGCCTAAAAAGGGGCCCACTTCGTGCGAAAATTTGAAAATTGTGCCGGCCGATTTTTCGCTCAGTGGGGTTGGCATCCGAATTTTTTTCCTACGGAAGGGTTATTTTTCCTCCACTGCCACCCCCTTGGGCGTCAGAGGTAGTGAGCACAATTTTTTTTTTTGGTACCCGACATTTTTTCTTCCTACGGGAAGGGTTATTTTTCCACCGCCACCCCCCCCCCTTGGGCGCCAGGGGAGGGGGCCCATCTTCTTTTTTTTTTTTAAAGGGTGTTTTTACCTTCTTTTTTGTGCTAGGGGAGGGGGCCAGGGCCTCCCGGCCCACCCCCTGGATCCGCCACTGCCTCGTTGACTAATCATGTGGGTATTTAGGCACTTCACTGCCTGAAATCAAACTGTTTCTAAAAGTTGCGAAGCGAGTTAGGAAAAATCCCCAACTAATTGTCTTTAAAATGTTATTTTTTAATGAAAATACGTACTGCTTTTTAATTTTGTTATGACGTAAATTTCATAATGGATCCAGAATTGCCTTTGATTTAATTTCTGTCGCGGATATACTGCAGCGCCCCGGTTGAAAATGGCGTTAGTTCATCGTTTGTTTTCCTTTTTAGGGGGAGGAATGGCAGGCGCGGATCCAGGGGCCGACTGCCTTGCCCCTCCCCCGCATAAAAAAGAGAGAGAGGGAGAGAGAGGGAGAGAGAGAGAGAGATAGAGAAGGAAATGAAGGGAAAGAGGAGAAAAAGAGAAAGAAAGAAGAAGAAGAAGAAAAGAAAAGGGGGAAAAAGGAGATGGGGGGGGGGGTTAAAAGGGCCTTGCCTCCCAGGTTGTTGCCCCCCCCCCATCCAAAAAATAGGAGAGAAGGAAGGAAAGGGAACGAAAAAGGGAAAGAAGAGATAAAGGGGAGGAAAAAAGGAGGAAGAAGAAAAGAAAAGAAGGGGGATATCAGTTGCAATTTTCCCGCCAACAGGTTGTGGATCGGGTGGGGGGGGGTGGCAAAAAGGCCCTTGCCTCCCCCTTGTAAACCTATAAGAGAGAGAAGGAAGGGAAGGGAAAGGGAAAGAGGAGAGAAAGGGGTAGAAAAAAGAGAAAGAAGAGAAAAGGAGAAAAGAAGGGGAGATCAGTTGCGATTAATCCCGCCAACAACGTGTGGATCGGGGGGCGCCGAAATGTCCTTGCCCCTGCAAACCTATAAGAGAGAGAAGGAAGGGAAGGAAAAGGAAAGAGGAGAGAAAGGGAAAGAAAAAAGAGAAAGAAGAAAGGAAGGGAAATCACTTGCGATTTTTCCCGCCAACAAGGTCTAGATCGGGAGGGGGGCAGTCCCCCCAAAAAAAAAAATCAGATGTGGTTGATTTCTAATTCGATACCGGTGAATTACAAATGTGACTGAAAGGACATAATTTTCCGAGATTTTTCCTCACTTCTTAGTAAATTTTAATTTTTTATGCGTTTGTTGGAAAATGACAAATTCCTAAATTTACAGTCAGGCAAGAAATAATTATGCTTATTTATAGGCCTACATGTCAGAGCCAGCGGAACGGCGGGGCTCGGGGGCTCGAGCCCCCCACTTTTTTTGAAAAAGAAAGAGAGAAAGAAAGAAAAAATAGTAACATGCCACTGTCACAAAATAATGAGGTATCAAAATATGCTCATCTGGCCGTGATTAGATGCCTAAAACCCTGAGCTTACGGGAGCTTTGCCCCCTGGAGTCCACCAAGTGCCCTAAGGCGGCCTCCCTGGATGCTCATCTGACAGAAAGTTGGCGCGTGACCTTAGTTCGCTATCTCCCAAAATCGGTAAGATTTCGAAAATCTTATACTATCAATGAAAAGAGGAACCTAAAATTACCCAGAGACGAAATTTTCTATGGAATTGGGTGTGAAATTATGAAAATATTGACAAAAGATTGGCAAATGCTCAGTCTTTTGCGTTTCGAAAAAATATGAACTTAACGACAAAGGTCTGGAAATCTTTATTTTGAGAGCAGATGTCATCAAAATTGTAAGTAAAAAGTGGTACCAACTGATTGATTGATATTTTGCAAAATATACGCTATTATCTAATATTTGATTGATCGCTTTTTGTGATAAATTAGCTGTAAACTCCCGTGCGCGAATTAAGGTCTCGTTTTTTAAATAACTATTTCGGCAATTGCAGCGCATTCTATCCGACATCGAATTTTGAGATCGCGATATCTCCAGAATTCTCTGACGATACATTTTTCTAGTTGCACCAATTTATATTAAAAAACTTTGTAGTCCATTTGGTAATAACTCAACTAAATAAATTTGTGTCGAATATAAGAAATTATGGATCGAATATCACATTTCCGAATATAAAAAAAAAACTCTGCGAACTTTGGTCACCCAATCATACATAAATAGCAACCAATTTAAGGTTGATTCCCTAAAAAAACAAACACACACACACACACACACACGGGCATTAACTTATAATCATTATGTGATTAAACAAAAAGAAGGATGAAATCTTATTTACAAAAACTACATTCAGACAAATTGCAAAATGAATATATACACCTAAAATATATAACAATGCATCCATTAAAAAATATATATATGAATGCGACTGCATCTCCAATAGGGGCCTATATTTCGTTAAACCCTTCTTACCAGACTCTACTACATAGTACTGTACATATATTTTAACACTGAGATTTTAACGTTGTTATGACACTGGGATATATGTAATAATAATAAAATATAACCTAGGCTTCTAAAGCGCATTTCATCTTCAGAAATGTCAAATAGAGGCCCACATTTCGTTTAACCCTTCTAACCAGACTCTACTACATAGTACTGTACATATTATATTTAAACACTGAAATTTTAATATTTTTATGAGACTGGGATATATGTAATAATAATAAAATAAAATAACCTAGGCTTCTATAGCGCATTTAATGTTCAGAGAAAATATTAATGCGCTTTACAATTTGGTTGATTTGATTTGATTTGATTTATTGGTTTCTGCATCTTTTTTTTTCATCATACATTTTCATGAACATAATATGGTTTGATACAATATTTCGTATGTATATATACAGAAAATAAACGAAATTAAACAAATAATTTACATTGGATTGATACAATATTCCATATGTATATAATTTTATACAGAAAAAATACAAAGTTAAACAAAGATATTGAATGCATAATTAACATACATTAGATGCAGGAGGGCTACAGCATAAGCAGAGGAGCTTGACGTGCCCGCAGCCCTCAACTTAGATACAACAATAACAATAAAAAAGCAGAAGAGTGACTTGCAGAGAAGAAAAGGAAAGGATAGAGAAGGAGCGTTGGTTTTCTTTTAATACAATAAAACTAATACATCTGCTGATTGAATACAGGTTCATTCATGGATGAATAAACGATGCTAGGTCATGGACGACTACACACTATTGGTTGAATGTACAGTCACTGTACACACACACATGAATATAGTAGAATGACACACGACAGGATCAATACTTAGACAACAACATAGTTTTAACCGCCTTCTTAAAAGAATACAATGTCCGAGGTTTCTTATTACAATGGGCAGAGAGTTCCAGATGTCTGGGCCGGTGTGTCTAATGGATTTGAGAGCCAATGCCGTTTTTGGATTACTTGAATGAAAATTTCAGTTTGCCTTGTAGGATAAGAGTGGATGGTTTTATTCAAATTAAATAATGGGGGAAAGTATGAAAGTAGTAGACCATTTTGTAAGCGAAACATGAAGAGTGCAATTTGTAGAATATTTATATCATCAGCTTTTAGAGTTTTTAGTTTTGAAAACAAGGGATTGGTGTGGTCGCGATAGGAAGAATCAGTACATAATACGCATGGCTTTCTTTTGTAACAGTAAAATGGCGTCAACATTGCTTTTTAAATTTGCCCATATAATGTTAGAATATGAAATATAAGGCAGTATTAATGAATTATATAACATAAACAGGATAATTGAAGGGACATAATATTTGATTTCACAGAGAATACCAATATTACGTGAAATAGTATTAGAAATATATTGCACATGATTATTCCACCTCAGATTTTCATTAATCAAAACACCAAGGAATTTTGTGCTATCCTTTTTTCCAATAATTCGCCATCCAAAGTAATTTCAATGTAAGGAATATCGTTGTTTTTCCCGTTCTGAAAGTATATATAGTTTGTTTTCTTTAAATTAAGGGATAGTTTATTACTTCTAAACCATTTTGATAATTTTGTTAATTCAGCGTTAATATTTCTTAAAAGGATCTGTAAATCTGAATTAGAACAAAATGCATTGGTGTCATCAGCGAATAAAATATACTGTAGTGCATTTGATGAATTATAAATATCATTTACATATATCAAAAATAACAGAGGGCCGAGGATTGACCCTTGTGGCACTCCACACGTTATAGATAATAATTCTGATTCATTTGAATCATTACATACATATTGTTTTCTATTTGTTAAATACTTGTTAAACCATTGTATAGCAACACCCTCAATCCATAGTATTCCAATTTACGTATGAGTATTGTATGGTCAAGAGTGTCAAATGCCTTGCTCAGATCCATGAATACTCCAATAACATGCTTATGATCAACTAAGGCATTTGACACTCTATCAAATAATTGTAACAATGCTAAATCCGTTGAATGACATTTTCTAAAACCATATTGATTTTCATACAACAGTTCATTTTTTGTTAGAAAATCATACAGTCTATTATAAACCAGTCTTTCTAAGACTTTAGAAATACTTGGTAAGATAGAAACAGGTCGGTAATTTGAAACTAGAGAAGAGTCGTCTTTTTTGTATATTGGAATTACTTTTGCTATTTTCAATGAGTCCGGAAAGACTCCTGTTGTAAGTGATAAATTACAAGTATGTACTAGAGGCGTTACAATACTTCCTGCTATTTGTTTTAAAAAGTGCGTACTCATTTCATCATGACTACAAGAATAACTTATATCAAAATTTCAACACAGTTTGTAGGCATAAAGCAAAATGATTTATCACATGGATTTGAAAGGAATTGTAAATAATCTGAACCATTGGAATTTATTTTCGATGCCTGAATAGGGCCTACATTTACGAAATACTTATTAAAACAATCTGCTATCTCTTTAGAATCTGAAATTGTCTCATCATCATTGTTAATATTAAATTTTGACTTCAATTGGTCTTTTGCTTTCGAAGAGTTTCTTTTATGACTTTCCATGTAGATGCCATATTGCCGTTACATTTTACGAGATAGTCTAATTATTGTTGTTAATTTATTCCTATAACATTTATATTCGTATTTATTCTCGTTACTTGGATGTCGGAGACTACGTTTGTACAATATATTTCTTTTCTTAATCGACCGAAAAATTCCTTTCGTTATCCATGGATTTTGTGTTTTTCTTTATTTATATTTTGTTTAGTCTTTGGAATACATCTATTAAAGTGGGCTGAAAATATATTCCAAAAAGTCCATATGCAATATCAGTTTCACTACAAGATAGTACATCATTCCATGTTTCCATCATTAAATCATTATTTAAAGAAAATATATTTTCTGTTTTAAATTTACGGGATATAGATATTTCCTTTGTTTTGTACGAGACATGAGATCATTATTACAAATAAGAAATATAAGAATGTGATCAGATATTTCACTGTAAACTAAACCAGCATTCATATGTTCAGTAACAACATTCGTAAAAATATTGTCTATTAAAGTTGATGTGTTCTGCGTAATTCTTGTAGGTTTATCAATGGCTCCAATGAAAGAATTCGCTTGCAAAATATTTACAAAAGTATTATAATTATTATTATCCGAGTTCAACAGGTTGATATTAAAATCACCCATCAATTATAATAAAGCATTAAAATTACAGATAACTATACTAGTTCATGAACTATTAAAGAAATGTCAAAATAAGAACAAGATTAATCATAACACATCAACATCAATTACAGAGAAATGCAAGCGAATTATGAAAAAGCCGTACAGTAATATACAAGACGTGTAGTTTAAATTATGGTAAAATACAATGGCGCAGTTTAAATGACATTAGAAGGTATTTTGAACAAGTAAGATTTCAGTTGTGATTTAAATCTAGTTTAGTATGATTTAAAGGTATTTTAGTGTGATTTAAAGGTAGTTTATTCTGTGATGGTTCGACGGTATTGGGGAGGGAATTTCAAAGACGTGAACGTGCAGATGAGAATCTTCTGGATCCGTATGACTTTGTGATGTCGTAAGAGGTGTTGAGATGCAGAGCGTACAATGTACAAGACTATAAACTTTTTCACCGATTGACCTTTGCCTTTGTAACATTTGTCCGATAATAACTGGAATTCACTCGTTGATCTCTATGACGATTGACCCTTTCTCAGTTCCATCTGTGAGAGCCCTTTGTCCTATTTCTTCGTACAGGAGCTCATCATTATCATTGCCGATATCATTATCATTGCCGATATCATACACATTGCTTGGTGCCGATGCGGTCCACAGGTTAGATGAATGCGTAGGCATCATAGGGGTATACCGGTCTTTCACACTATCTTCCCTCTTGAAGCGATAGTGCCTGATGATATGATAGCTAGTGAAGAGAAAAGGTAGATAGAGCGACGTTATGTTTTAAAGCTTTTCTGCACTAGTTTGGCCAGGAGGGATTAGACCTCCCTGCTTGGTCACTGACAGGTGGTTATGTCATCAAATCAGCTCTCAATTAACATAAGAAAAAGGGGACAATGGGGGACCAATGGTCACCACTTAGGCATTGTTTGCTATATAGAGGGCGCAAGTAGCTATTAGTAGTGCAGTGGGGCTTTCATCAAATTAAAATGAGGATATGTGTAAATGGAAACTCTGTCTACCCTCACATATGGACTGGAGCCATTTTATTATCTGATGTTTTTGTGAATGACAGCCTACCAATTTTGATACCCTGGTGCTGCTGCTGATGTCTTTACTACTACTACTACTACTATTACTAATTCTACTACTCGGCCGACAAGCCCCCCATTTCTTTTCTCCTTTTTCTTCCATCGCTCTCTATTTTATCCCTTTTCCCTAATTGGGAGGCTGTCGAAGGGGGAGGGGGCGTAGCCGATGCGGCCCACTCGATCAGCCGCTGTTCCATGACTACTACTATTACTACTACTACTACTACTAATACTACTACTAATAATAATACTAC
>CP137670.1:27246556-27586075 GCA_037976565.1 Mesocentrotus franciscanus | reverse complement strand
AATAATATTACTACTACTACTACTACTACTAATAATAATAATATTACTACTACTACTACTACTACTATTACTATTACTACTACTACTACTAATAATAATATTACTACTACTACTACTAATAATAATAATAATATTACTACTACTACTACTACTACTACTACTAATATTACTACTACAACTATTACTATTACTACCTCTACTATTACCTCTACTACTAACTCTAATACTACAACCACTACTTATACTACTACTACTAATAATAATGATAATAACTGCTGTTGCTGCTGGTCGCCAATCTTAAAACCCTTCATTGGTCTCATTCTCTCTGTTTCTCTTTTATTGTCTAATCGCTTTAACAATCTTGTTTTGTTTCTTTTTTTAATTCGTAAATACCTGTGCGTTATTGTACCCTTTAGTTTTACGGACTTGAGTTAATTTTCTACGGACTTCTCAGAAAAAAAACCTTGCGGCTTGCGGTACGATGTCCCATTTGCAGGCCAAACAAATGAAAAGGTTACATTCCAACGGCATTTGGAAGACAATGCTAACTTAGAACTTCCCCCAAAAAAAAGGGGGCTTGAAAATGTCTTTAAGTGGTAAAAATAATGACTATTAGTTGTCGAATCGACTTAGGAGCTATAGAGCCAGTAAGTATTAGTCTGATTTTTCAGACCATTGTACCGAATGGTCGTACGTTTTATGCTGCGCAAAGATTCAATCAAATCAGTTTAATTTTGGCCATTACAAAAAGTGGGTTATTGATTTAGATAAATGCTCATGTACCCTTTACAGCTCATGTTATGTATGTTATTACCAAAGATGAAGAAAAGCCAGTCAGTCACCAATAGTGTCTGACAGTGAAGTCTAGCAAGTAACGGGTTTCCTTGCATAATTTGAATATTAGGACACTACTAACGTTTAAATTTCACAGATAGGACATACATGACATATTCATAATTCCTGCAAAGTTCTACAGAATTTGATGTTGGCTGCAAAAGGGACATAGTATCTTTAACGAT
Organism: Mesocentrotus franciscanus; assembly: GCA_037976565.1. NCBI lineage: Eukaryota > Metazoa > Echinodermata > Echinoidea > Camarodonta > Strongylocentrotidae > Mesocentrotus > Mesocentrotus franciscanus. The sequence continues at coordinate 27,585,056 of CP137670.1, read as the reverse complement.
TGCAAATCTTTAATGTATTCTTATTGTGTGTAACAACATACAAAAGTGACAAGTTCGTAATATCCACAGATCTTTTACATATATGGAGAAGTCCCATTTTTGCAATTTAGAATAATCACGGCACGGATGTGCATCGTGATTCGTGAATACCTTTTCCTTTGCCCTATTGAGAAGAATACTTTCATCTCTGTTCCATGGAATGATTACATAATTTTCACGAGCACGTATCCAATATTCGTCTCGGTTGGTTTTGCAATGTTGGTATAAATGACCTTGATCTGCCCATGCGCAGATTGAATCTACGAATAAGCGTATTAAAACTCACCCCAAAATAAGCAGTACTACTACAACGACTATGGGCACAACAACAACAAAAGTCCGCTTGCAGTAATCGTCTGTGGTCCGTACCTCTGTTTGAAATAATGATTATTTATTATAATAATAATAATAATAATAATAGTTATAATAGTAATAACGATAATGATAATAATAATGATAATAATGATAATTGTAATCGTAATGACAATAATAAATTAAAGTGCCTGTTCAAAGAAAATCACAAATATGGCAAGTAACGTATTACTAGAAACTGGTAACCTAACAGATGGCCATCGTACAAGCTTTAGGTCAACTACATATCGGGTGAGTTATAAAAAAAATACAAATAAAACCACCTCCATAGCATCTGGGATATGCGAGAGATTCGCCAGAAAAAATAACGATGTTTTAATGCCGTCACAATATGAACCAATCCTGCCCAAGCAGACGACATCACATAAAGAATGAACATAATTGCAATGCTATTATTTCTCAAATTATAAAGAGTTTGTATATAGATGTGATGGAATTTTACACCATTCAAAAAGGGATATGAAACCGATTCTGATAACTAAATTCTTTTGTTTGTAAATACAAAGGATACGGGTTAATGAACAATCAAAGAAACCACACTTTCAAATTTAAAACCCCCAGAATGATAGCATGTACGGCATTTGTTCCCTTTTGAAACGCCGAACATGCAGCGGTGTATGCAGCTGAAAATACAACGGCGTCTTATTTTGTTTACAAGCGATGGATACCTTTATTTTGTGATCCTTGCATTTTTCATCCAAATAATACCATGCGCGGGGTTAAGAGTGAGGCAATAGATTAAATATTTAGCCTGAGGGTAGTGAAGTAAGAGAAATAACTGAAGAGAAGATCATAAAACAGGCACTGAAAATGTGTGAGATGTCATGGGACATCGTCTGCTTGTGCAAATCATGTTTAACATGTGACGTCACACATCTCAGCAGCGATCGGAGAGCTTTTCAGGTGCTATGCCAGGGCTGTATTTAAGCGTTTTGTAAGTGATAATAATCATAACTTCGAATGTGTCCAAGCATTGAATTGTCCAATCAAAGTTTCACCTTTGCAATAATGACAATAAAGTCAGTTTTTTAAATCAATGAACCTTCTCTTTAACTGGATTTACATGGCGCTATATATTGAATACTGTCTCTAAGGGCTTTACAGGAAATCATAATTATTTCCCGGTCATCGGCTTCATACACTAACACAATGAGCACCGCTTCCACTCCCTGGGGATTATTTCTGCCATTACGGTTGATGTGAGGGCGTATGGCGATTTCTATCACAATGGCTTTCGTCATTCTACCAGGTCCACGTTTCTGTTATTGGTATGGAGTGATGTAATGTAGACTTTTAGTCGTGGGGATCGAACCCACGACCTTAGCATTTCCAGTGCTCAAACTACTCGACTACAACACCTCAAATAGTAATTCGGTACATATGATTTTGTGCAAAATTTACCATGTGGCAAACGAGCGACCGCGCAGAAAGGTGAAGAAGGGAACCGAAGTGATAAAAAGGTGCAGTTGATCTGAATTAGTCGCAAGTCCTTCAAACAATCGCAAACTTACACAGTCAACTCATATATGTATCTCTTCAGTAAAGATTTGGGATAAATGGCAGAGTTTTTATCGCTTTTATCGCAACTATCCATACGTGGGTGGGGGCATAGGCATGTGCCAACGAGGGGCGAAACCTATTAAAAAGTGGGGAAGATAAAAAAGAAGTGATTTGGAAAGAGAGTGTAATATATGACCTCTCCTCCCCTACCTAACCAATCGCCTTCTTAATTCGCATTTGATCCATCGATTGATACCGTTTCACCCACTCCTCCCTTATGATGCCGATGGACGATAATGACCATAACCCCTACCCCTCGCCCATCGTCCGCCCAAAGCCGAGGCCCCAATAGATTTTTTTAATTTTTTTAACTAAACTGTATACGCAGCAATTATAAGATGACAACGTTATCCACGCCTGTGGTTGGTTTAATCAAATCAAGGGCAACTTAAATATCCTTTTGTATATCCAATAGAAATCATGTTTGAATTACGGAATGCATCATGTGCGCATTTCAAAAGGTGACACACACTGCTACTGAAATAGCGTTAGATTGATTTTTCGACAGGTATTGCAATCATGTGTTTAACATTATATTTTGTGACATGCTTTGAACGCTGAACGTACCGACAACAGGAAGTGTCACGTTCGTGGTGACGGTGGTGGTAAACTGCAATATAAGTTCCCGTGGACCTTCCCGAGCAGATATGCAATTGATTGGAGAAACTGCGACTTGGTACATGGTATTCGCCTCCAGGTGACCAATATCGAACTGTAGCTCACTTTCCACCGACACGTACCCGACGCTGCGCCATGGATCACTGTCATCATCACCACCGCGGTCTTTGTCGTCGTTTTTCTTGATGTTGATTCCGTAACCACAGATTGGCCCGTCTCCTTGATGCTGATTGGTCCACCGGATGGCCACGTTTGTAGAGGACAGGTTGGTAATTTGAGGAGATTCCATCAAGGTAGGTAGAACTATGTAAATTATTGATAAACAACTTGGTAAAATGGAGATTTTGACACGCCTCAGAATGTTTTATTTGCTATTCAAATCCCTTATCGCTCCGATAGAGATTTGCTTGTATAGTAATAACGTTTAGGCACGTTAATGATAAGATGCTACTACTACTAATACGGCTCGGTGTAAAAATGTCAGAGGTAAAAATGTCAGAGGAAAAAATGTCAGAGGAAAAATGTCAGAGGTAAAAATGTCAGAGGAAAAAATGTCAGAGGCAAAAATGTCAGAGGTAAAAATGTCAAAGGTAAAAATGTCGGTGGTAAAAATGTCAGTGGTAAAAATGTGAGATTTAAAAAAGGCAGAGGAAAAAATATCAGAGGTAAAAATGTTAGAGGTAAAAATATATAAAACAGCATGTTACAGGTTGAATATTGGTAATGGTTGTATATTAGGCTTATCGAAAAGATAACGAAGGATTCTTTGCATGCAGTCATTAATTTCAGCGCTGCTTTATTTTCTTCTTTCTTAACATTTATTTACCTTTCTGCCCGAAATTGTGACTTTTTGCCCGATTATATTGCCGAGGGGAGACGGGGAAGGGGTGTATCCTTCTTTGGGGGCATAATGACCCGCAGGGGCGGCGATTTATTTTCATGACGGGGGGACGAAATGCGAGGACGAGAGAGCAGTGGCGTAATGAACAAAAACGTTTATGGGGCGGGCAGGAAAAACAAAATCCGCATCCCCACCACTCTTACATATTACATGCAGGCCCCGCGCAACGTTTTTCAAAGTGGGGAGGGCTAAAGTATTTAAAATTGACGTGGGGTCCAGGGGCAAAGCCCCGGGGGGTCAAGGGCAGAGCCCCATGAAGCTCAGGGGTTTTAGGCATTTAATTACGGTCAGATGAGCATATCTTGATACCTTATTTGTGACACTGGCACGCAGGTCACTAATTGGATCGGGGTCCAAGGTGCGGAGCCCCCAGAAGCTCAAGGGTTTTAGGCGTTAAATGACGATCAGATGAGCATCCAGGGGCCACCTTAGGGCCCTTGGTGGGGTCCAGGGCAGAGCCCCGGAAGCTCAGGGTTTTTGGCAAGTAATAACGGTCAGATGAGCATCCAGGGGCCCGCCTTAGGGCCCTGGTGGGGTCTAGGGGCGGAGCCCCCGGAAGGTCTGGGGTTTTAGGCATTTAATTACGGTGAGATGAGCAACCAGGGGTCCGCTTTAGGGCCCTTGGTGGGGTCGAGGGGGCAGAGGAATTTCCCAGAGTCATCTTACCCTTCGCTCTTTTTATATCCGACAGATTTTACTGAAATATTAAATGTTGTTCGCTCATTAAAATCAAGCCATTCTTATAGCCATGATGAAGTTAGCACCCATTTGCTTAAAACAATTATAGGCAGTATCTTATCACCTCTGGTTCACATTTTCAATCTTTCGCTGTCTTCTGGTGTTGTTCCAGCCCCTTTTAAGACAGCTAAAGTCATACCAATCTATAAAAAAGATGACTCCTCTTCTATGTCGAATTATCGACCAATATCCATATTACCAAGCTTGTCTAAAATCCTTGAAATAATTATTTACAACAGATTATATAAATTTTTAACTCAAAATGACTCGTTGAACCCAGATCAGTTTGGTTTCAGGAAGTTTCATTCAAATGACTTAGCACTACTCCAACTATTTGATAGAGTATCAAATGCCTTGGCTGATCATAAACATGTCATTGGAATATTTATGGAGCTCAGCAAGGCATTTGATACTCTTGATCATACTATATTATTGTATAAATTAAGGCATTATGGTGTACGAGGTAAAGCACTTGATTGGTTCGAAAATTACTTATCATCAAGAAAACAATATACTCTATTCAATTCAGTTACTTCTAACGTATCGTCTATTAAATGTGGAGTTCCGCAAGGTTCAATACTTGGGCCACTATTATTGTTGATATATGTCAATGATATCTCTAATGTTTCACCAATTCTACAGTATATATTGTTTGCCGATGATACGAATGTATTCTATTCACATTCTGATTTAAATTCGCTGATTGCAACCATGAACACTGAACTACCTAAGTTAAATATTTTGAAGGAAATTAAGCAAGGGATCATAGCTCCCGAGCGAGAAGATTGTTGCATTTTTAGTTGTCTAAACACTGCACTCTTGGGCCTTCAAGAGCCTAAATTGGTGTTGCAGCCTTTAGTCAGTATTTGCTATACCTTTTTTGTGCACTTTTTCAAATTTTCAGGGGGACGACCCCCCTACAAAAATTGAGGGGACGTGTCCCTCCGTCCCCGGGATTGCCGCCCTGGTGACCCGCCTTTGCCTCCCTAGCTCATATGCCTTTGTCTAAGCAAGTGATACTGGTACACTGAGCAAACTGCTGGAAAAAATGTCTAAAATCAAGTATAGTTTGGCCATGAACTATAGGCCGAGTTGTGGCTCGATGGTGTAATCATTAAATAAAAGAAAAGTCATCACAGCCCCCTCAAAAAAAAAGAGGATAAGATATCACGCTGTGAGTCCTCCGCCCCCATCCCCCCACTTCTGAAGATTGATGGACATTTTAAGAGCATGGCAAAGACTATTATAAAATGTAATTTCAATATCGAGACGGGCTTTTATGCCGCATGTTCGTGTAGTCCCATACACATTTTTCTGTGTACAGTGCTTTTAACTTTACCAATACTGGGCCAAACTTCTTATCATTTTGATGATTCCAGAACCTTGCAGTACACACCAATACTTATATGCTAGATGATCAACCTTTTCTGATCAATTTCACGCCGTTTCTTTCACGATGCAATGGCATGACCAGAACTCCACTTTATCTTTAAGCTACATCGTTCTATAATTATTTGCTGTGAGAGATTAAACTCTGAAATTGACAAATATTTATTCATGAGTAACATATCAGAAACATAGTTTTACTGTACACTGATTTATAGCATCATGATACTGCTTGTATACATGATAATATTGTTTGAAGGATATTTGGTGCAGGATTTATGAAAGGTGTGCTGTCATATACACTGTATACGACAGTTTCCAGCAGGTACATATTTGTACAAGTCTACACATTAAACAAAATCCATTATGAATTTGGCAGAAAAAAACAGTTGAAATTGAGGGACCTAAACTGTATTTCTCCCACGTTTCTTAATCACAAACATGATTTTGTTATATAAAGTTAAACAGTGTTATGGTCGAAAACACATGACAAAATACCAAGGTAGATAATGTCTCAACGATTAACACTTGTAGGCCTACTATCTGACATTCTTCAAGCGAAGCTTTGATATTGTTTGTTAAACTTTTGTAATAAAGTATTGATGAGGGGGGACAAAGTATTTTTGTCATAACAGTCTTTGCTGGGATGGACATGAAGATGGGTCTAATTACTGAATTTGTGGAATTTCTGTGCGATCTTTTTAACTGATTCCCTGTTTTATCTCATTCAATCTTAATATTCCATGTACTTAGGCCTACCTCCTCAAAACCAAATGAACATTAAAACATCAACCACTTTAAAATATCGAAAAATGATAGATATTAATATATGCAAACCTGATCACAAAATATAAGTTTCAAATTTATTTTCCACATTGTATTATCCTCAGGACATGTACGAAGTACAATACACAGCCATTTATAAAATATAATAGACAAGCCCAGTAGCTTACGTCTCGACATTATGTGTGATAAAGTGCTGAGATATTATGACGGCACCAATTTTTACTCCTACATTTTTTAATGTACCTGACATTTTTACCTCCGACATTTTTACCTCTGACATTTTTACCTATGACATTTTTTCCTCTGACATTTTTTCCTCTGACATTCTTACCTCTGACATTTTTACCTCCGACATTTTTACCTCCGACATTTTTACCTCTGACATTTTTACCTCTGACATTTTTACCTCTGACATTTTTGCCTCTGACATTTTTACCTCCGACATTTTTACCTCTGACATTTTTACCTGGCACCACTAATACTAGTAGCACTACTAATGATAATAATCAGAATGATAGTAATAAAGATAATAATAATGAAAACAATAATGACAATAATGATAACATTATTTTACTGGAAGCGATATATATCGTTGGACTAAAGTCCCATGCCTTCACATCAGAACCAACTTGAACCAAATCTACAAATAGTTGAAAGACTCACCAATGGAGGGCGTTGTTAGAGAAAGTATCGACCCCTGGCCAAGTTCAGATGCCCTTGACCCATCGCAAAGGATAGGTCTCACTGAGACCTGATAGCCCGTATCGGGTTCCAGGCCAGTTACGTTGAATATAAGCTCTTCTCTTGACTCAGATCCTGGTGTAGCGGACACAAAACCAACCGCCAACCACGATGGGATATCGTCGCGGAAGCTCTTTCTATCAATTGCGTAGGCACATATGGGTCCATCGCCGGTATGCTGTTCTTGCCACTGGACAACTGCGTAGGACGTTCCTATGACTGTCGCGAGAGGCCGATGGGACAAGCTAGGGAGAACTGACGGTAGAGTTTACATAAAATTGAAATTAAAATGAAGTATTTATTGTCCGTTCGGAATTCTTTTTTTGTCTATATGTGTGTGTTTATAAAAAAAATACTATCCTCTACGTACGTTTGCAGGCATAGAAAACTTAAAAGCCTCCCAAGAAACAAATGGTTTGATCATTAGTCATTAGTTTAATTAGTTATTTATTGTTTTGAATTTAGGGTTAGCTGTAGGGTTAATATACCAGTTTTCAATGATGCCCGGTTAATGTATACCATGTAGAGTTATATATAGATTTCATGTTAATACAACAAGTTTGGATAATATATATATATATATATACCTTTTCCACCCCTTCCAACATATCCTAACTACTTTCTGATGCAGTTAGATTTTATTCCTGTTGCTTTGGATCGTAATTTTGTATTAGAGTGGGATATGCCACGAAAATAGACTTTATATTCAACGGTGGAAGCGAGCAGTAAAGAAAGAAGAAAATAGGAAATAAGAATGGTAAGGGCCATACCCTGGACTTTTTAAATCCCGCCAAGTTGGTATTGCGAGCCTTGTTTAGCGAGTCGACACTCTCTGTTATTAATACTCTCTAGTTTGAACACAGTCGCAACTACTGTACATTCAAGGGTAACATTGATATCCTAGCTACTGTACATTATCTCGAATAGGAATAATGTTTGAATGACGTAATGCACCACTGTAATGTTTGCACATTTCAAAAGGTGACACGCTGGGCTACAGACATTGCTTCACGTTGAATTTTCGAAAATAGTTGAAATCATCATTTTTGTTTCACATTTGTTTAAAAGACATTCTTTGAAAGCTAAACGTACCGACTACAGGAATTGTCACAGGCTTGGTGGTGAACTGCAATATTGGTTCCCGTGGACCTTCCCGAGCAGTAATGCAATTGATTGCAGAAACTGCGACTTGGTACACTCTAAGAAAAAAGGGTTCGTTTCAGCACCTTTTAAGGGTGCACACATTTGCCACACCAGCAGCACCTTTAAAGGTGCTCGCGAGCACCTTTTCAAAATGGTGCTCACAAGCACCCTTAAAAAGGGTGAATGTGTGCACCCTTTAAGGTTCCGGTGAGCACCCTTACAAAAGGTGAATGCAAGCACCCTAATAGGTACTGGTGAGCACCCTTGAAAGGGGTGCCGACAAGCACCGTTATAAGAGGTGAATGCCAGCACCTTTACAGGGTGCTTGTGTTCCCAAGGGTGCTTAATTAGCTTGATTAGACTGTCTCTCTTTCACCTCCACAGATTCACACTTTGGACGATTTTAACACACACAAATGCACCTCGACATAATTCTCCACACATCATTGAATATTATGTCATAACACTTGAGGGAGCAAGCAGGAAACTAACACATGTACTAAAATGCATATGAGTCATGACACCTCATACTGCCTTCATAAGCTTGGCCTATGTCAAAGATGTTTACAGTTTTTCTACCATGTATATTATCTAATGTTGGCTCCTCCATAGTAAATTTGACGTTGACATCACTAGGAAAACAAACTAAAAGAACAACAATTGACATTTTGGTTAAGCGAATTATAATTGTACAATGTACATAGTACAAACATTTAATTCAGTTTTCAAAATAATCTTCAAAAGGGGTGAAAATAAATGACAAAACAAATCTACATGTATTTTAGCTCTTGTCTTAAATAGTAAGAAATTTTAAGAATACATCTAAAAGTAAGAATACAAAACAGTTTGCATTAGTATCTGACTGAGACAAAGTGAAGATTGAGGTAATACATATGATTTATCAATAAACGTTGACGATGTATTAGTATTTATACACCAAAACAAAAATAACAATAAAGATATAGAAAATTTCATGTTTTGCTATTGAATGACATTTTCTCCACACACTTCATCACTTGAAATTGTCTAAGTATACAAAAAACAACATAAATAAAGCAAGTATTAGTGATGGAATTATACTTCTGAGTTGCACCAAATTAAAGGGAGGGTTGAGTTCTGGGAAGGGTCAGAAAGAAATTTGACCAAAGTAACATGACAGCATGAATAATTACATTTTATTAGAGACCCTTTCAATGTTCAAAACAAACTAACCTAAAACTGTGCAAAACCCAGTATTTAGCCAGAAAATACGAAAAGATGGTAACACCTGATCTTTTCCTCCTTATTATGTTCTTTGATTTTCGTTTTGAGAAAACACAGCAGTTGATCAAATTTTACATAAAATACTACTGATTGATGGATTGATGAATTGGGCATTTTCCTGACCCTTCCCAGAGCTCAACTTCCCCTTTGAGTTCAATTCTTCGGCAGCAAAAGGGGTAATTACTTAGAAAACATTTTCAAACAAATGTAGCCCTTTCAGCTAAATTTACGTTTAGAGCCATGTTATTTGTACATGTATACATAACAATACAAATACTAAATAGAGCTGCACATATGACAATTGATTCTAACTAAAATTAAATAGGAGTATATCCAAAACATTTTGTACTCGCAATTGCTGCATACTTGTAATGTACATGTATAACATGGAGATAACTGAGGTTATGTAAGTTGATATAAAGGTAAATCTTTCACAACACATTTATGGCAATGAATTCACACATAAAACTTTGAGTTGCCTATTACGTTAAGAGCTTGTCCACTAATTTACCTTCATCGTCATAAATGAAAGTGTTTTTAGTACACATGTTAACTAGATGGAGAATGTCATTAATGTCATTTGACCCCTTTGTGCGCATTGATGTTGAGGAAAGCACTTTACAAAATGTATATCTAATCAGTTCAGCTAAACATTATTTCAAATCATCTATGCATGCACTTAGTTTTCACACTATAATTTACAAAATGCAAATATCAAAATGAACTTGAGTATGGTACCTTCCAATACCTGTACATTCTCTAATAAATTACTTTTAAACACAAGCATTTTTAGTTTCAAACTTCAGCCTGTAAAATATTTTGCAAAACAAAATGTAGATACATTTCATAAGAGGAACTTTTATTAAAAAAACATCATTTTAAGTGCTCCTACTTTGACCCATGCACAATAAGCCATCTTGTTTCTATGGGTCATTCTTTGAAAAACTACCGCATATCCCTTAATATCTACCGAGTTCAAACTAGACATTAATTATAGATAACCAAAAATATAATCCATGGTACATATACATGTACATATATGTACCCTAAAGGGAAATTCCACCCTAGGAATATGTTTGCATAGCAAGGAACGCTGAAAAATAAGATTTAGAATCACTAGAGTCACAAGTTTCTTCATGACTCATCGTGCAAGAAATTAAAAGACCAACCACTAGCTCCCAGGACGTATGGAGTGGGCGGAGTGAAGCCGTTGCCTGATGTTGCAACGACTGCTAAATAGGGATCAAGCTCAAACTTTGAGAATAAAACAAACAATTATTTGTGCTTTTATATACATTTATGTATATTTTCCGTTTCATTCTTAAAAAAATTGAGGTTGACCACTATTAAGCACTCGTTGAAATGTCAGCAAACGGCTTCACTTCGCCCATTCAATACATCGTGGCCATCGTCGAACAGATAATACCAGCTCACGGAATACGTCACTGAGCCGGTGCTCTGTGGGATCTAGCAGTTTGTCCGTGAATTTCTCGCATGTAGAGTCGTGAAGAAACTTGTGACTCTGGCGATTCTAAATATTATTTGTCAGTGTTCCTTGCTATGGAAACATTCCTAGGGTGGAATTTTCCTTTAATGTATCCATAATATTAAATTTCATAATGTATCTAATGTACATATAATCATCAATTACAATATTACTTCCAAAATATTATGACCCATTTTTTGAAAGGATCTAGTAACTGACAAAGGATTGATAAAATGTGTATTTCTATGGTCTGACGTGTTAAATGAGTGATGTTTGTAATACATGGGAATTAGTAAAGATAGGGCACTATAGATACAATGACAAACCTTCTTTCTATATTTCTGACTGGCAGCCTGCTGTTAGATCCGAAACCTCTGTAAGGTGGTTTCTGCGACAGGAAGGGGCTTGCAGAAATGAAGGATTTTCTCCCAGACTTCTAGAAGACATTCTGAAGTGTTGTGGCTACTGCAAGCCGAGCATAAACTCTTTCGAGTTCTTTCACAGGCTGCAAACAAATTAAATGAAGCAGAAAACATAATGCAGTGATAATTTTAACGTAGAAATCCATTGTAAATTGTAAGAGCTAACAGATTAATAATATATAAGTTATTAAGTCCCATATGATTAATTTCTCAGAGAAAGTTTATGCAGTGGTAGTTTAGTCCCACACCCCAAAAAAAATGGTTCCAGACAGCTTTCAAACTTCAAAGCTCTCACTAGTTGTAGTCCTTTATTGATTCTGGGAGGCATTTTATACAGTGCAGTAAAAAAACTTCTTACTATATGTATTTAGTATTTACACCTCTCCTCTTAAAATGAAAATGGCAGAAAATTTGAGCATTACCTGATTTTCCATCTTAAGGATGGGGGTATTCTGAAAGGATATCCCCAACAGAATTTCCTTGGATGAACAACATGCGATGCTGAAGTGTTCTCTTCATCTTGTCATTTATAGTCCCTACATCGGTGTTCCTTCTGGCTGCAGCAGCTCCATATCCGCGATATGCCGTTGATTGTGATTCCCTCCATGTATCCTTTGAAAGCAAAGGGAGAAAAAAAAACATGTGAATCATTTAGAAACAGTATAATACGAGAATCATAATTCAATACAAGCAGCCTAGTAGAAAGTTATTGTATTTTCTTAAATAATTACAACCAAGACCAATGTTGTATCTTAAAGCCTATCTGCACTATACATATACATAAGGAAATCATTTAAAAAAGTACAAATGCAAACTTTCCTTTGAAAAAGAATTAAACTAGTATTAAAGAGATTTCTACAGACAAACGAACATTCAGTTAAATCACTTACTGTGCATATCCAGTTGAATTACATGCCCTGTCCATCAGGATTGGGTACTTCGTTGTTAAAGCCCTTGTCACTTCCTGATAATGCATCTTTGTGGGATACCTGAAAAGGTTCAAAGAATTTGAAAACAGAAAGAAAAAATGAACACAGAGATGATAAAGGGAGATTTCCAAAAGAATTATCTACCACATTTTTGTACAGCAAAGTGAGTGTGGCAATGATCTCCAGGGACTGAGAGACGCCACGAGATTGTAAGCCCTAGTGGATTTGCTGGGATATAAAACCGCTGCAATGCTCGCCAGGCATGCACAAATTGCCGGGGAGGGTGGTACTCACATATAGACATAGGGGGATGTGCCGCTCTAATGCCATGGGTCACTTTTTCACAAAAATATCACTAAACATGGGTCCATTTTTCCAAAATATCCAAAAACCCCATCCAAACAAAATCTGAGACAAACTTTACAGATGAATTTAGCTTACGTAGTAAATAATATGCTTGGCCGTGTCATCAAAGAGGACTTGTCTTGAGTGATCCTTCTCGATTTTCCGCAGTTTGAAAGCTAGACGGTCCCTGTTACCGCTTGTCACTGCCTGCTGGATATCATGGGTTAGTCACTTAGTGGATGGACATGGTAATGAAGATGTCATGTGTTGTCATCTCTCTCGTTGCCAATTTTATCCTGTATCAAAAAAAATTATACAATTAGTCTAGCCTACAACTAGTACAACAAGTAGATCTACAAAGCAAATGCTAGAATCTAAATATTAAATAACCACCTGTTAACTCATTCAATTCGTTTAATTTTATTTCAACTTGAAATCACATACAAAATCTGCATTAAAATCAGTGCACTAATGCATTAGTGCACTGATTTTGGAACTAATATTAACAAGCCATAAGGTTTAAGAATAGTTTTTCAGGTCTAGATTATAGAAGTAGAACACAGGACTGTAAAATTACAACAAGCCTAAAAACACACACACACTCGTATTCTCGGAGTCGGCCTACGTACATGCACCGCACTCGATCGGCACGGCACGAGCACTGTAGGCCTACAGTGCCAGTGCAGTGATCGTATGTGGTGGCTGGTGCCTAGTTTTGCAGCTGCAAAAACCGATCTTATTTAGCGTAAATACAGACAAAATATGTATATTTGACTCTACTATAGTCTAGATTTCAAATACGAATAATGTAATAATCACCTTTACACAACAGATTGAGGCACGATTCGGAAGAAGAAGGATGAAAATATCGTCAAGCCGAAAGCCGTCGCGTTGATCAGTTGCAATGTGCACTAGTTCGAATTTACTTGTCGCGCGCTGCCATTGGTTGCCGCAATTTGAGAAAGTTAGTCTGATTTAAAATCTTTAAAACTAAATTGTTTGTATTTTTGTGTTTTTATTTGTCTCAGTAGAATAACGAAGTTAAAAATTCGAGCAATGTTACATCAAATTATATTGTAAACGACAAACAATTTGAAACACAACAAATTCGAAATGAAATAGGTCTGAGATGTACATTTATATATCACGGATGCGGGCGAATGAAAGACTACCAATGTGACTTGAAGGGTGCACATGAGCACCCTACAGCTTGCAGTTCCATTTAAAGGTACGAACGGCAACCATTAGCATTTGGGAACCTTTGCGGTGCCGACGCGCACCCAATACGAACCCTTTTTTCTTAGAGTGTACGTGGTATTCGCCTCTAGGTGACCAACATCGAACTGTAGCTCACTTTCCACCGACACGTACCCGACGCTAAGCCATGTATCACTGTCATCATCATCACCATCGTCTTTGTCGTCGTTTTTCTTGATGTTGATTTCGTAACCACAGATTGGCCCGTCTCCTTCATGCTGATTGGTCCACCGGATGGCCACAATTGTAGAGGATAGGTTCGCGATTTGAGGAGCTTCCATCAAGGTGGGCAGAACTATCGAAATTAGTGATAAACAACTTGGTAAAATTGAGATTTTGACACGCCTAAGTATTGTTTATCTGCTATTCAAATCCTATATCGCTCCGATAAAAATTTGGTTGTATAGTATATACCTACCCTTAAGGCACGTTAACTACAAGATACAAATACTACTACTAATGATAATAATAATGATAATGATAATAATGATCGTGGTAATAATAATGTAGGTGGTGTTGATAAAAATGATAATAATAATGATGATAATAATATTAATCATATTTCTATGACTGGAATCGATATACAACGTGGGACTCAGGTCCCATGCCCACACATCAGTTGCGCGATGATCAATGGAGTCGAACTAAATCTACAAATAGTTGAAAGACTCACCAATGGAGAGCGTTGTTAGAGAAAGTTTCGGCCCTTCGCCAAGTTCAGATGTCCTTGCCCCATCGCAAAGGATAGGTCTCACTGAGATCTGATAGCCCGCATCGGGTTCCAGGCCAGTTACATTGAATATAAGCTCTTCTCTGGACAGGGATCCTGGTCGCTTCGACACAAAACCAACCGTCAACCACGGTGGGATATCGTCGCTGAAGCTCCTTCTATCAATTGCATAGGCACATACGGGCCCATCGCCAGTATGTTGTTCTTGCCACTGGACAACTGCGTAGGACGTTCCAATGGTTGTCGCGTTAGGCCGATGGGACAAGGTAGGTAGAACTGACGGTAGAATTGAAATTGAAATGAAGTATTTATTCGGTATTCTTTTTTTCAGTATGTGTGTATATATTTATAGATACATGTATATATATATTTACCTGACGGCGTCATTATACGGACATATGTAGTGAAAAAATGAGTCATTAAGGTAAACATGGTCATTTTCGTGTCCTGTCAACGATCGAACAAAAAAAAATTACTACCCTCTACGTACGTTTGCAGGCAGAGGAAACTTAAAAGCCTCCCAAGAAACAAAAGGTTTGATCATTAGTCATTAGTTTAATTAGTAAATTTATTGTTTTGAATTTAGGGTTAGCTTTAGGGTTAATATACCAGTATTCAATGATGCCCGGTTAATGTGTACCATGTAGATTTCATGTTAATACAACAAGCTGGGATAATATATATATATATAAATACCTTTTCCGCCCCTTCCAACATATCCTTAATACTTTCTGATGCAGTTCGATTTTATTCCTGTTTGCTTTGGATCGTAATTTTGTATTAGAGTGGGATATGCCACGAAAATAGACTTTATATTCAACGGTGGAAGCGAGCAGTAAAGAAAGAAGAAAATAGGAAATAAGAATGGTAAGGGCCATACCCTGGACTTTTTAAATCCCGCCAAGTTGGTAAACGTTACTACAATGTGCTTGCGAGCCTTGTTTAGCGAGTCGACACTCTCTGTTACTAATACTCTCTGGTTTGAACACAGCCGCAACTACTTTTGAACATTCAAGGGCATCTTCGATATCCTATTGTACATTATATGGAATAGGAATCATGTTTGGATGACGTAATGCACCACTGTAATGTTTGCACATTTCAAAAGGTGACACGCTGGGCTACAGACATTGCTTTACGTTGACTTTGCATATAGTTGAAATAGTTGAAAGACTCACCAATGGAGAGCGTTGTTAGAGAAAGTATCGGCCCTCGCCAAGTTCAGATGTCCTTGCCCCATCGCAAAGGATAGGTCTCACTGAGACCTGATAGCCCGCATCGGGTTCCAGGCCAGTTACATTGAATATAAGCTCTTCTCTGGACAGGGATCCTGGTCGTTTCGACACAAAACCAACCGTCAACCACGGTGGGTTATCGTCGCTGAAGCTCCTTCTATCAATTGCATAGGCACATACGGGCCCATCGCCAGTATGTTGTTCTTGCCACTGGACAACTGCGTAGGACGTTCCAATGGTTGTCGCGTTAGGCCGATGGGACAAGTTGGGTAGAACTGACGGTAGAATTGAAATTGAAATGAAGTATTTATTCGGTATTCTTTTTTTTCAGTATGTGTGTATATATTTATAGATACATGTATATATATATATATATATATATTTACCTGACGGCGTCATTATACGGACATATGTAGTGAAAAAATGAGTCATTAAGGTAAACATGGTCATTTTCGTGTCCTGTCAACGGTCGAACAAAAACAATTATTACCCTCTACGTACGTTTGCAGGTAGAGGAAATTTAAAAGCCTCCCAAGAAACAAAAGGTTTGATCATTAGTCATTAGTTTAATTGGTTATTTATTGTTTTGAATTTAGGGTTAGCTTTAGGGTTAATATACCAGTTTTCAATGATGCACAGGTGCACAAGGATTTTCTCATGATTTCCTGGAATTAATTTTATCTGCCTCATTTTTACCTACTATCTCCAAACCAACTAGAGTGACAGACCAATCAGCCACTTTAATCGACAATATCTTTACTAACAAGCAACAGCCTTTAGAATCAGGAATCATCGTTTCGGACGTATCTGATCATTACCCAATCTTTTGTAAAACTTCACTTTCTAACACACCAGGTGATAGGCGTTCCCAAAAAATTAAAACCCGCAAATTAAATGCTGGAAATATAGAACGCCTTAATGAAAATTTAAGTACTGTGGACTGGCATCAAATTGATATTTCTGAAGATGTAAATGAAGCTTACGAAAGATTTATAAGCATACTTAAGGGCCAATTTGATATGTGTATACCATTAACATAACAAATCAATAACTATAAAAAGATACCAAGATCCCCCTGGGTAACAAAGTCTATTTTAGATCAATAAACCGGAAAAACAACCTCTATTATAAATACAAAACTAATCCAACAAATAAAACCCGTGACAAATACACCCGATATAAAAATGTTTTGACAAAAGTACTACGTCAAGCAAAAAACATCATTATACTACGCAGTTTGAACTTAACAAGAATAACCCTAAAAACACATGGAAAATAATAAATACAACCTTAAACAGAAAAAATAAGACACAAAAAATAACGAAAATTAAATCTGACACTGACACTTTGATCGAAGACCCTCAAGCAATGGCTGAAACCTTCAACTCGTACTTCTCACAGATAGGACAAAAATGAGCAGAAAACATCCCAACAACCGAAAGAAAATTTGATAACTTTCTAAGTAACAAAAATCCATCTTCTTTGTTTTCGTCCCAACTAACCGCGAGGAAATAATTAGTATAGTAAATAAATTGGAAAGTAAAAGAAGTTCAGGGCATGACGAGATCGACAATCATCTACTCAAATCAATTATCTTAACGATTGCAAATCCTCTGGTCCATATTTTTAACTTATCAATAACAACGGGTATAGTACCTAATAGCGTTAAAATAGCAAAAGTCATCCCAATATTTAAGAAAGGTGATGCTTCTGAAACAAATAATTATAGGCCAATTTCATTATTACCATCCTTATCCAAAGTCATGGAAAGAATTGTCTTTATTAGAGTTACAGATTTTTAAACAAACATAATATCTTTTGCGAATCCCAATTTGGCTTTCGACCAAAACGCAACACAACTCAAGCAATATTGAAATGCGTAGATACTATATCCCAAGCCATTGATCACCACTTACATACTATAGCAATATTCCTGGACTTTTCCAAGGCTTTTGATACAATAAACCATAATATTCTCTTACATAAATTGTCGCACTATGGTGTTCGAGGAAAGCCTTGGAATGGTTCAGGAATTATTTAACAAACAGAAAACAATTTGTAGAAATAAATAATCAAAGGTCATCGCTACAATCCATTAGTTGTGGTGTTCCACAGGGAAGCATCCTAGGTCCCTTATTGTTTATCATATACATAAATGACTTTCATAAGTCTTCAGATGTATTATCTTTCACTTTATTTGCAGACGATTCAAGCTTATTTTATTCTCACTCTAATCCAACTCACCTTCTTCCAACAATAAACACAGAACTTAAACGTGTAGTAGAATGGGTTAAAGCTAACAAGTTATCGTTAAACGTTCTGAAGACTAACTTCATGTTGTTTAGTAACACCTTGCAAAATTTACCTGGAAATATCTTTCTGGAAGACTCGCCCCTTGTTAGGGTAACATCAACCAGATTCTTAGGGCTCACGATCGACGATAAATTGAAATGGAACATACACATTCAAAATATATCCAAAATTGTCTCCCGAAATACTGGAATCATGAATAAACTTAAATATTTTTTCCCAAGGTCTACACTATTCACATTATACTTCTCACTAATTTTACCCTACCTTAATTATGGAACAATGGCGTGGGGCAATGCTAGCAAATACCTTACTGATAAAATTTTTACCTTACAAAAGAAAAGCTTAAGAATTATACATAATGCTCCTACTCGTTCACATACTGATCCTTTGTTTTATGAGTCAAAAATTTTGAAATTTTCAGACTTATTTCTTTTTCAAACAGGACAGTTCATGTATAAATTGAATAAAAACGAACTGCCACACACATTCATTAACATGTTCACAAAAAACAGCGCCATTCATAATTACCCAACCAGGCAATCCAACCGTTTCCACCTTCCCCGTACCCGCACTCTTTTCGCACATAAAACAATTTCTTTCTACGGTCCGAAATACTGGAACTCACTTAGCAACGATATAATTAATTCTTTAAGCTTAAACTGCTTCAAAATCAAGTTGAAAAAAAATATTCTCGAAACATATACAGAAAATTCAAATTGAGCGATCGGGACCCAACTCTCTTTCTTTCTCTCTCTCTCTCTCTTCTCTCTCTCTCCGTCTTTCTTTCTCTCTCTTTCTCTTTTTTCTTTCTGTCTCTCTCTTCTTTCTTCCTTTCTCTCTCTCTCTCTTTCTCTTTTTTAAATTACTTTTATCTTTCTCTTTTCTTCCCACATAGACGCGCCAGCTTTCTCTTCTCACTCTTCTTCCATCTTCATTTTCTTTTCTGCATCTCCATATACCATTGGCACCATATCACCTCTCACACTTAGATATTTTTTCCTTACGATATTTGTCTTAATTTCATTTTCTATCTTTAAAGAGATCTATTCTACTCACTATTTGAGGGATCCACACTAAACAAGCCCTGCTTCTTAGTGGACCTCTCCATTTCCTCAATTTTAGTATACAAAAAATAATAGATAAAATTTACTTTCCATGTTAACTCTGTATTTTTTAATAATCCAAATTATGAATAATGTTTTAGTCATTGATTAGTATTTTCGTCACGCTTGATTTGATTCTTTTGCATTGCTTACTGTATATTGATTTGTATATTCATGTTGTATACTATACAATTATTGTTTACTGCATATTGAATTGTATTGTGTTTGCAATGATGCTAGAAAAAACGGAAATGAAATAAACTAAACTGAACACTAAACTGAAAAGCCTCCCAAGAAACAAAAGGTTTGATCATTAGTCATTAGTTTAATTGGTTATTTATTGTTTTGAATTTAGGGTTAGCTTTAGGGTTAATATACCAGTATTCAATGATGCCCGGTTAATGTATACCATGTAGATTTCATGTTAATACAACAAGCTGGGATAATATATATATATATATATACCTTTTCCGCCCCTTCCAACATATCCTTACTACTTTCTGATGCAGTTAGATTTTATTCCTGTTTGCTTTGGATCGTAATTTTGTATTAGAGTGGGATATGCCACGAAAATAGACTTTATATTCAACGGTGGAAGCGAGCAGTAAAGAAAGAAGAAAATAGGAAATAAGAATGGTAAGGGCCATACCCTGGACTTTTTAAATCCCGCCAAGTTGGTAAACGTTACTACAATGTGCTTGCGAGCCTTGTTTAGCGAGTCGACACTCTCTGTTATTAATACTCTCTTGTTTGAACACAGCCGCAACTACTTTTGAACATTCAAGGGCATCTTCGATATCCTATTGTACATTATATGGAATAGGAATCATGTTTGGATGACGTAATGCACCACTGTAATGTTTGCACATTTCAAAAGGTGACACGCTGGGCTACAGACATTGCTTTACGTTGACTTTGCATATAGTTGAAATAGTTGAAAGACTCACCAATGGAGAGCATTGTTAGAGAAAGTATCGGCCCCTCGCCAAGTTCAGATGTTCTTGCCCCATCGCAAAGGATAGGTCTCACTGAGACCTGATAGCCCGCATCGGGTTCCAGGCCAGTTACATTGAATATAAGCTCTTCTCTGGACAGGGATCCTGGTCGTTTCGACACAAAACCAACCGTCAACCACGGTGGGATATCGTCGCTGAAGCTCCTTCTATCAATTGCATAGGCACATACGGGCCCATCGCCAGTATGTTGTTCTTGCCACTGGACAACTGCGTAGGACGTTCCAATGGTTGTCGCGTTAGGCCGATGGGACAAGTTGGGTAGAACTGACGGTAGAATTGAAATTGAAATGAAGTATTTATTCGGTATTCTTTTTTTTTCAGTATGTGTGTATATATGTATAGATACATGTATATATATATTTACCTGACGGCGTCATTATACGGACATATGTAGTGAAAAAATGAGTCATTAAGGTAAACATGGTCATTTTCGTGTCCTGTCAACGGTCGAACAAAAACAATTACTACCCTCTACGTACGTTTGCAGGTAGAGGAAATTTAAAAGCCTCCCAAGAAACAAAAGGTTTGATCTTTATTCATTAGTTAAATTAGTTATTTATTGTTTTGAATTTAGGGTTAGCTTTAGGGTTAATATACCAGTATTCAATGATGCCCGGTTAATGTGTACCATGTAGATTTCATGTTAATACAACAAGCTGGGATAATATATATATATAAATACCTTTTCCGCCCCTTCCAACATATCCTTAATACTTTCTGATGCAGTTCGATTTTATTCCTGTTTGCTTTGGATCGTAATTTTGTATTAGAGTGGGATATGCCACGAAAATAGACTTTATATTCAACGGTGGAAGCGAGCAGTAAAGAAAGAAGAAAATAGGAAATAAGAATGGTAAGGGCCATACCCTGGACTTTTTAAATCCCGCCAAGTTGGTAAACGTTACTACAATGTGCTTGCGAGCCTTGTTTAGCGAGTCGACACTCTCTGTTACTAATACTCTCTGGTTTGAACACAGCCGCAACTACTTTTGAACATTCAAGGGCATCTTCGATATCCTATTGTACATTATATGGAATAGGAATCATGTTTGGATGACGTAATGCACCACTGTAATGTTTGCACATTTCAAAAGGTGACACGCTGGGCTACAGACATTGCTTTACGTTGACTTTGCATATAGTTGAAATAGTTGAAAGACTCACCAATGGAGAGCGTTGTTAGAGAAAGTATCGGCCCTCGCCAAGTTCAGATGTCCTTGCCCCATCGCAAAGGATAGGTCTCACTGAGACCTGATAGCCCGCATCGGGTTCCAGGCCAGTTACATTGAATATAAGCTCTTCTCTGGACAGGGATCCTGGTCGTTTCGACACAAAACCAACCGTCAACCACGGTGGGTTATCGTCGCTGAAGCTCCTTCTATCAATTGCATAGGCACATACGGGCCCATCGCCAGTATGTTGTTCTTGCCACTGGACAACTGCGTAGGACGTTCCAATGGTTGTCGCGTTAGGCCGATGGGACAAGTTGGGTAGAACTGACGGTAGAATTGAAATTGAAATGAAGTATTTATTCGGTATTCTTTTTTTTCAGTATGTGTGTATATATTTATAGATACATGTATATATATATATATATATATATATATATTTACCTGACGGCGTCATTATACGGACATATGTAGGGAAAAAATGAGTCATTAAGGTAGACATGGTCATTTTCGTGTCCTGTCAACGGTCGAAAAAAAATTATTACCCTCTACGTACGTTTGCAGGTAGAGGAAATTTAAAAGCCTCCCAAGAAACAAAGGTTTGATCATTAGTCATTAGTTTAATTGGTTATTTATTGTTTTGAATTTAGGGTTAGCTTTAGGGTTAATATACCAGTTTTCAATGATGCACAGGTGCACAAGGATTTTCTCATGATTTCCTGGAATTAATTTTATCTGCCTCATTTTTACCTACTATCTCCAAACCAACTAGAGTGACAGACCAATCAGCCACTTTAATCGACAATATCTTTACTAACAAGCAACAGCCTTTAGAATCAGGAATCATCGTTTCGGACGTATCTGATCATTACCCAATCTTTTGTAAAACTTCACTTTCTAACACACCAGGTGATAGGCGTTCCCAAAAAATTAAAACCCGCAAATTAAATGCTGGAAATATAGAACGCCTTAATGAAAATTTAAGTACTGTGGACTGGCATCAAATTGATATTTCTGAAGATGTAAATGAAGCTTACGAAAGATTTATAAGCATACTTAAGGGCCAATTTGATATGTGTATACCATTAACATAACAAATCAATAACTATAAAAAGATACCAAGATCCCCCTGGGTAACAAAGTCTATTTTAGATCAATAAACCGGAAAAACAACCTCTATTATAAATACAAAACTAATCCAACAAATAAAACCCGTGACAAATACACCCGATATAAAAATGTTTTGACAAAAGTACTACGTCAAGCAAAAAACATCATTATACTACGCAGTTTGAACTTAACAAGAATAACCCTAAAAACACATGGAAAATAATAAATACAACCTTAAACAGAAAAAATAAGACACAAAAAATAACGAAAATTAAATCTGACACTGACACTTTGATCGAAGACCCTCAAGCAATGGCTGAAACCTTCAACTCGTACTTCTCACAGATAGGACAAAAATGAGCAGAAAACATCCCAACAACCGAAAGAAAATTTGATAACTTTCTAAGTAACAAAAATCCATCTTCTTTGTTTTCGTCCCAACTAACCGCGAGGAAATAATTAGTATAGTAAATAAATTGGAAAGTAAAAGAAGTTCAGGGCATAACGAGATCGACAATCATCTACTCAAATCAATTATCTTAACGATTGCAAATCCTCTGGTCCATATTTTTAACTTATCAATAACAACGGGTATAGTACCTAATAGCGTTAAAATAGCAAAAGTCATCCCAATATTTAAGAAAGGTGATGCTTCTGAAACAAATAATTATAGGCCAATTTCATTATTACCATCCTTATCCAAAGTCATGGAAAGAATTGTCTTTATTAGAGTTACAGATTTTTTAAACAAACATAATATCTTTTGCGAATCCCAATTTGGCTTTCGACCAAAACGCAACACAACTCAAGCAATATTAAAATGCGTAGATACTATATCCCAAGCCATTGATCACCACTTACATACTATAGCAATATTCCTGGACTTTTCCAAGGCTTTTGATACAATAAACCATAATATTCTCTTACATAAATTGTCGCACTATGGTGTTCGAGGAAAAGCCTTGGAATGGTTCAGGAATTATTTAACAAACAGAAAACAATTTGTAGAAATAAATAATCAAAGGTCATCGCTACAATCCATTAGTTGTGGTGTTCCACAGGAAGCATCCTAGGTCCCTTATTGTTTATCATATACATAAATGACTTTCATAAGTCTTCAGATGTATTATCTTTCACTTTATTTGCAGACGATTCAAGCTTATTTTATTCTCACTCTAATCCAACTCACCTTCTTCCAACAATAAACACAGAACTTAAACGTGTAGTAGAATGGGTTAAAGCTAACAAGTTATCGTTAAACGTTCTGAAGACTAACTTCATGTTGTTTAGTAACACCTTGCAAAATTTACCTGGAAATATCTTTCTGGAAGACTCGCCCCTTGTTAGGGTAACATCAACCAGATTCTTAGGGCTCACGATCGACGATAAATTGAAATGGAACATACACATTCAAAATATATCCAAAATTGTCTCCCGAAATACTGGAATCATGAATAAACTTAAATATTTTTTTCCCAAGGTCTACACTATTCACATTATACTTCTCACTAATTTTACCCTACCTTAATTATGGAACAATGGCGTGGGGCAATGCTAGCAAATACCTTACTGATAAAATTTTTACCTTACAAAAGAAAAGCTTAAGAATTATACATAATGCTCCTACTCGTTCACATACTGATCCTTTGTTTTATGAGTCAAAAATTTTGAAATTTTCAGACTTATTTCTTTTTCAAACAGGACAGTTCATGTATAAATTGAATAAAAACGAACTGCCACACACATTCATTAACATGTTCACAAAAAACAGCGCCATTCATAATTACCCAACCAGGCAATCCAACCGTTTCCACCTTCCCCGTAACCGCACTCTTTTCGCACATAAAACAATTTCTTTCTACGGTCCGAAATACTGGAACTCACTTAGCAACGATATAATTAATTCTTTAAGCTTAAACTGCTTCAAAATCAAGTTGAAAAAAAATATTCTCGAAACATATACAGAAAATTCAAATTGAGCGATCGGGACCCAACTCTCTTTCTTTCTCTCTCTCTCTCTCTCTTTCTCTCTCTCTCTCCGTCTTTCTTTCTCTCTCTCTTCTTTTTTCTTTCTGTCTCTCTCTTTCTTCCTTTCTCTCTCTCTCTCTCTCTCTCTTTTTTAAATTACTTTTATCTTTCTCTTTTCTTCCCACATAGACGCGCCAGCTTTCTCTTCTCACTCTTCTTCCATCTTCATTTTCTTTTCTGCATCTCCATATACCATTGGCACCATATCACCTCTCACACTTAGATATTTTTTCCTTACGATATTTGTCTTAATTTCATTTTCTATCTTTAAAGAGATCTATTCTACTCACTATTTGAGGGATCCACACTAAACAAGCCCTGCTTCTTAGTGGACCTCTCCATTTCCTCAATTTTAGTATACAAAAAATAATAGATAAAATTTACTTTCCATGTTAACTCTGTATTTTTTAATAATCCAAATTATGAATAATGTTTTAGTCATTGATTAGTATTTTCGTCACGCTTGATTTGATTCTTTTGCATTGCTTACTGTATATTGATTTGTATATTCATGTTGTATACTATACAATTATTGTTTACTGCATATTGAATTGTATTGTGTTTGCAATGATGCTAGAAAAAACGGAAATGAAATAAACTAAACTGAACACTAAACTGAAAAGCCTCCCAAGAAACAAAAGGTTTGATCATTAGTCATTAGTTTAATTGGTTATTTATTGTTTTGAATTTAGGGTTAGCTTTAGGGTTAATATACCAGTATTCAATGATGCCCGGTTAATGTATACCATGTAGATTTCATGTTAATACAACAAGCTGGGATAATATATATATATATATATACCTTTTCCACCCCTTCCAACATATCCTAACTACTTTCTGATGCAGTTAGATTTTATTCCTGTTTGCTTTGGATCGTAATTTTGTATTAGAGTGGGATATGCCACGAAAATAGACTTTATATTCAACGGTGGAAGCGAGCAGTAAAGAAAGAAGAAAATAGGAAATAAGAATGGTAAGGGCCATACCCGGGACTTTTTAAATCCCGCCAAGTTGGTAAACGTTACTACAATGTGCTTGCGAGCCTTGTTTAGCGAGTCGACACTCTCTGTTACTATTACTCTCTTGTTTGAACACAGCCGCAACTACTTTTGAACATTCAAGGGCATCTTCGATATCCTATTGTACATTATATTGAATAGGAATCATGTTTGGATGACGTAATGCACCACTGTAATGTTTGCACATTTCAAAAGGTGACACGCTGGGCTACAGACATTGCTTTACGTTGACTTTGCATATAGTTGAAATAGTTGAAAGACTCACCAATGGAGAGCGTTGTTAGAGAAAGTATCGGCTCCTCGCCAAGTTCAGATGTCCTTGCCCCATCGCAAAGGATAGGTCTCACTGAGACCTGATAGCCCGCATCGGGTTCCAGGCCAGTTACATTGAATATAAGCTCTTCTCTGGACAGGGATCCTGGTCGCTTCGACACAAAACCCACCGTCAACCACGGTGGGATATCGTCGCCGAAGCTCCTTCTATCAATTGCATAAGCACATACGGGCCCAGCGCCGGTATGTTGTTCTTGCCACTGGACAATTGCGTAGGACGTTCCAATGGCTGTCGCTAGAGGCCGATGGGACAAGCTAGGTAGAACTGACGGTAGAGTTGACATGAAGTTGAAATCAAAATGACGTATTTATTGTCCGTACGGAATTCGTTTTTCTGTACGTGTGTGTGTATATATATATATATATATATGTATATAAGTTTATTCCGAAGTATTTCTCGTACTAATTTTTGCTATGTTCATGATGCTTGACTATATGATTGAGTGATATTAAGTTTTTATGCCATGTATATCTGTTTATACAATGTATTTGTTTCTGTATGTGTTTGCACTTCAGAATCTGAAGAAGGCCTCACAAGCCGAAAGCTCGTAATAAAAACTGTAAAGTACAGCTACGTCTCACATTCCTAGACCATTTTCTTCACGCCTATATATATATACATGTATATCAATTCATGTGCATTAAACGAGAAAATAACAAGTTCATGAATAGAACACAAATAAATTCAAATATAGTGGGATTTTCAAAGGCGACAGGCTTATCAATGGAACACCCAATTACAAGATGAGATCAAGCCTTCGGGGAATACAACATAAACATGTCAGGTGCACAGACATAGGACTCTCCATCATACTATATACGACCTGGTATGTATGCAAGGATATTGAACTCACCGTAATCATTTGTTGCCTGATATAATTCATTATATTCTCCTTCTCTCCCGGAGCAGTGCAGGATTCTAACACTTATACCATAGAGGGTGCCAGCATCTAGTCGATCAATCGTGAATTGGTAGTCATTCGTCCCATCTTCGGAGGGAACGAAGCCGACACTCGACCACAATGTGGATGCAGGATATTGAAGATATATGTTGTGTCCGCACACGGGTCCATCGCCATCGTAATCGCCCCTCCATCCCACCCAGATGGACGATGTGGTGACACCCCATACTTCAGGCTGATTAGACAGAGTTGGCAAGTCTAAATGATCTATACAAAAGAATTACATGAAAAGTAGAAGTAGTAGTAATAGTAGTAGTAGAAGTAGTAGCAGTAAGGGTCGTCTTAGTAGTAGAGGTACTAGTAGTAATAATGATGATACATGTAATGGTAATGGCAATAGTAACAGTAGTAGAACTGGTAGTAGTAGTACTAGTAGTAGTAGTAGTAGTAGCAGTAAGGGTCGTCTTAGTAGTAAAAGTACTAGTAGTAATAATGATGAAACATGTAATGGTCATGGCAATAGTAACAGTAGTAGAACTGGTAGTAGTAGTACTAGTAGTAGTAGTAGTAGTTGAAGTAGTAGTAGTAATAGTAGTAGTATAAGTAAAACTAGAAAAGTCAACGCAAAGCGTAGCATCCCCTCGCAGGGTACAAATGGCCTATATACGTCAGAACAAGTTACCTCCATTAGACTATACTATTATATTACTAGGCATTGAAGTTAAACACATTTTCACATATATAATTAGGTGTTTTTGCATATTTAATGAGCTATGAGCTATGACATTTGACCTACATACTCGGAAATCGAACTTAGGCTGTGTTTTGATACCATGTACCTTCATATCAAATTTCATTAAAATCCGTCAAACATTACTAAAGTTATCGATCAGAATCCAGATTCACATATTTAATGAGCTATGACATTTGACCTACATACTCGGAAATCAAACTTTGGCTGTGTTTTGATACCATGTACCTTCATATCAAATTTGATTAAAATCTGTCAAACATTATTAAAGTTATCGAACGGAAACCAGATTCGCATATTTAATGAGCTATGACCTTTGACCTACATACTCCTAAATCAAACTTAGGCTGTGTTTTTATACCATGTACCTTCATATATAATTTCATTAAAATCCGTCAAACATTACTAAGGCGTGGCGTCAAAAATGTCTTAGCATGCTGCACGCCCGGAGCATGGGTCGCACGCCAATGGCATGCCTTAATCTTTCATGCCGCACGCATCCGGCTAGCTTCACTCTATCAACTGATTACCCCATGCCGCCTGCGTACGCAAGACAGTCTGAGCATGCTGCACGCACCGAGCATGCGTAGCTTAGCGCTGAAGTTTATCCCCGTGCGCCTGCACCCGGCTTGCTTCACTCAATCAACTGATTACCCCATGCCGCCTGCGTACGCAAAAAAAGTCTGAGCATGCTGCACGCACCGAGCATGTGTAGCTTACCGCATGGGTCTTTAAAATCCTAATATTGCGCTCCGCACGCAGTCGGCACAGGCATATATTGCATTATAATAAGCATCTGCGAGTTGCAATGATAACCATTATATCAGTGATCCCTTTTATCATGTTTTTAGCTTTCTAGGCGAAATTTCCTTAAGAACTTTATATCAATTGATAAGAATTATGGCGGTGATCGCATTTGTTCCGAACAAATATGAGTACGGAGAAGGGTTTCGAAATCGCAATTGTCATTTTAGAGGTTTTAGAGATTTCATAAACCAATCCGATTGTATGATATTTTATTGAGGGGGCACAAAATTGATCTGAAACTTAGGGGCGGAACATTTATATTTTATTGAGGGGGCGCAAAATTGATCTGAAACTTAGGGGCGGAACATTTATATTTTATTGAGGGGCGCAACATTGATCTGAAACTAAGGGGGCGAAAATTAATCTGAAACTAAGGAGGGACGGATATTTATATTTTATTGAGGGGCGCAAAATTGATCTGAAACTTAGGGGGCGCAAAATGTATATTTAATTGAGGGGGCGCAAAATTGATCTGAAACTTAGGGGCGGAACATTTATATTTTATTGAGGGGGCGCAACATTGATCTGAAACTTAGGGGGCGAAAATTAATCTGAAACTAAGGGGACGGAACATTTATATTTTATTGAGGGGCGCAAAATTGATCTGAAACTAAGGGGCGAAAATTAATCTGAAACTAAGGAGGGACGGATATTTATATTTTATTGAGGGGCGCAAAATTGATCTGAAACTAAGGGGGCGGAAAATGTATATTTTATTGAGGGGGTGCAAATTTGATCTGAAATTTAGGGGGCGGAAAATGTATATGTTATTGAATTGGCGCAAAATTGATTTGAAACTTAGGGGGCGGAAAATTCATATTTTATTGTTCGGTACTTCCATTCAATACACTACTCTTAGAATATGCGCCCATAGGTCGGCGGGGTTGGGCAAAGGCAACATTGAATATCCGGGAATGCCATTGTTACCTCTATTGTTAAGTACACTATAAGCCGATCAAAATGTTTAATTATAGATGAGGCATATAAACTCTTAAAACATATCTTCTTGGACGAGCTGTATCGTACATTATATGCTCACTTATATAAACACGAATAGTATGTTTATAGCTCATGATCAGCTCAAGCTTTAAACACTTGAGTGATTATACATCACTCAGATTTTTAAACATTTGTTTGAGTAATGTTTTACCCGTTCCTTCGGGTTTCCGTGGAGAAATAGAAAGTCTCATTCTTTCTCTTATAATGTTGTCCACCTTCTTCTAGATAACCCTTTTGTGTTAAAGTATAATGTCCGATGTATATTATTTCCGTCAATAGCATATAATGAACGTATCATTTTGATTTGATGCAACAGAGATTTACAATAAAAATCAAAAAATTATTTTCTATATTTTTTAACAGTAATATTCTTCTCATTCGACATATCAGCCGCGCGTTCTCTATTTTCGTTCCCTATAATATATAAGGTATATGCGTTCATCATCAGGGATATGTTATAATAATTTATCTCAAAGAAGGAATGATGCTGGCATACAAGCAAATGGCGGATTAGAAAACAATATGAAAGATGAAGATGGAAAACGACATTGACAGAAAGACAGAGAGAGAGAGAGAGAGAGAGATAGAGAGGAGGGAGCAAGAACCATTGACGTAGTCTGTACTTAGTTTGTACAGTAATATACTTCTCATTTCGATATCAGCCGTTCGTTCCGTTTTTTCCTTATTCATATCAAAGTTATGGTATAATATTTTTCTCAAAATCGAAAGGAATAATTTTGGAATAAAAACAAATAGTGGAACGGAAAGGAGAACGAGAGATGGAGATGGAAAACGGCGTTGAGAGAGCACTCAGTTCTCCTATCATCTTTTCGCCTGTGACATTTTACTGAATCACATCTTCTTGTTTATTCCTTTATCTTTCCATGATTGTTATATCTTTGAATGAATATTTCAGATAGGGTAAAATCTGGTTCTGCGTTACGTGATTAACGATTTTTATTAAGGAGTAGGCCTGCCCTGGATTCTTCTTTAGTTCATTTTTATCATGCTTACATATTTTTGCTAAAGTATGTTTTGATCGGCTCTCGAGTTTGCACGTTCTATAAGTCTACAGTTGGTTGTATGTTTATAATCTTGGGAATTTTTTTGTATTGGTTTCTAGGGTAACAAATGATCAAATTAGAATTTAAAATGTATAACATGTTACAGAAAAGTATTTGTGTTTAGTGGTTTATTATTTTTGTCTTAATTCATCTCCTTCCTCTCTCTTTTCCTCCTTCTTGATCACCCTATTGTTTCATTTCATATTGTTTATTTCTGAACTCTAAATATTATGATACCCATCTTCCTCCACTTGCATTTATTTGAACTTAAACTTTAAACAAGCAATATGATTTTGTTGTTCTTTTTCCCCTGTTTAAAGATATAGTTGAGTTCTGGTCATGCGATTGCATTGTTAAAGAAACGGTGTGGAATCGATCAGAAAAGCTTGATCATCTAGCATAAAAGTATTGGTGTGTACTGCAAGGTTCTGGAATCATCAAAATGATAAGAAATTTGGCCCAGTCTTGGTAAAGTTACAAGCACTGTACACAGAAAGATGTATATGGGACTACACGAACATGTGGCATAAAAATCCGTCCCGATATTTATGCTGTTACATGCCATATTTAGAATATTAAGACATTTGAAGAGCCATGCTTTTCAGGGAACTTTTTTTTATCTGATGTTCTTCCACACTTGCATAATAACAATGATAACGCTCACAAATTATTTTTCACGTCTCCCAGAACTCAACCTTCTCTTTAACACTTTTTGTTACCTAATTTCGATTATTTCGCTTAAAATCTATCACACTCACTAACATAATAATTTATGGCGCATAATATGTGAACGCAAAGTAGCCATAGCGTGAAAGGCGAGTTTATTAGTTTAATAGAGAGGGGAAATGAGTGGGGGTCGAGGAACAAAGGGGAAGCATTATTCCGTGTGTTGTTCGTGACAACCATTCAATACACTACTGTTTAATACCCCACGTAGGCCGGCGGGGTAGGGCAAAGGCAACTTTGAATGCTCAAAGGAACAATGTCAAAGGTGAAGAGGAAGCGTTATCCCGTGTATTGTTCGTGACATCCATTCAATACACTACTGTTAAATACCCCATGTAGGCCGGCGGGGTAGGGCAAAGGCAACTTTGAATGCTCAAAGGAACAATGTCAAAGGTGAAGAGGGAAGCGTTATCCCGTGTATCGTTCGTGACATCCATTCAATACACTACTGTTTAGTACCCCATGTAGGCCGGCGGGGTATGGCAAAGGTATATTTGAATGCTCGAGATGCCATTGTTACCTCTATTATTACGTACACTATACGCCGATCAAAATATTTAATTATTATATAGGTGACGCATAAACCCTCAAAACATATCTACTTTGATGAGGTGTTTCGTACATTATATGATCACATATATAAACACCTATAACATGTTCATAGCTCATAATCAGCACAAACTTACACTTGAGTGTTTATAAATCACTCAGATTTTGAAACATTTGTTCAAGTTTGTGTTTACATTAAACAAGAAATAAACACATATGGGTGATAATAAACACGTCATATGTGTTATTCATCGTGTTTTAAGTGTTTATAAATGAGAAAACTATGTTTAGGGATGTGCAATACACCCCGTTCAAGTACATGTATTTACGTTTTAAGGGTTTAATGTCTCAATTATAATTACATGTTTTGATCGGCTCTCGAGTTTGCACGTTCTATAAGTCTACAGTTGGTTGAATTTTTATATTCTTGGGGAAATTATTTTGTATTGGTTTCTAAGGTAACAAATGATCAAATGGAATTCGTATTTAAAATTTAATTAAATTCAAATTTATTAATCATGCACAAAATAACATGGTATAACAATCACTTTCCGGCTGTTTCTGCAAATATATAACCAAATTGACATACTATCAATTAAAGTGTTTATAAAGTGCGACAGAAAAGTATTTGTGTTATATGAAATTAACAATATGAGTAATCGAGAGGGAGGAAAAGAGGGAGGAAGGAGATGATTTGAGACAAAAATAATACATTGGAAAACTACAGGAAGGAGCCTGATTTGAGACAAAATAATACATTGAAAACTACAGGAAGGAGATGATTTGAGACAAAAATATATATATAATAATGTATTATTTTTGTCTCAAATCATCTCCTTCCTCCTTTTCCTCCCTCTCGATTACTCATATTGTTAATTTCATATTGTTTATTTCTGAACTCTAATGGATCGGCGGCCTGTGATAAACGGTGGGGCTGACTAAAGTGAAAAGAGCTTTTCGTCGGCTATAAACTATTTAATACTAGCTTTAACGCTATACACCGAACTCAACATCATGGACGGACATAGTATTTGATGGAAAGACTTACATGTACTTGGGCTATATATCATTGCTCTTCTGTCAAATGATTGACAGTGAACATTTCACACAAATAATATGATGCATTTACTTCAATGAAACTCGATAAACATGTTCAATCACAATGTTAATGAAAAGTAGCTATTATTATTGTCATAATCGTGAAGGTGGCTAATGTGCCTTATCTTTCTAACTAATTAATCAGTTGATGTTCCAAATATATAGGCCCGACATGTTGAGAGTAGTCAATTTTATGTTCTCGTATTTGCGCAATTTGCGCCCCAACTTTTAATTGATTGTTTTCAGGAGAATTGTTCTGTTGCACCTATCAATTATATACTCCACCTGGCGATCCACTCACATTCGGATACCAAAATTTCATTACGTTCCTTATCAAACCATAATTACATAAAGTGATCCAAAGCTGTGGAATTATCGTCTTCAGTTTATTAGAAAAAAGGCCATTCTTTATCAAGTTTAGAAAAGAATTACAAAGGATATAATTCATAAAATCTCGAAACGTTTGAGAGGTTTAGTTTGCCCTTTCGTTTTGTTGTGTTATTGTTTCTTGGTTAATTTGTTTTATAGCAGTGTAAATGTGTTAAATTCTTTTGATTTCATAGATCTGAGGACAGAACTTTGAAAGACTTTGGGTCTTTGTTTATTTTTTCATGTAACTTTATTCTTTTATTGAAATCCCTCCTACGATCCTATTCTATTATGTTTGTCTTAATTTATCTCCTTCCCTCTCTTTTCCTCCCTCTCGATCACTCCTATTGTTTCATTTCATATTGTTCATTTCTGAAATCTAAATATAATTTCCATTTTGCTTCGCTTGAATTAATGTCAACTTAAACTATAAACTAGCAATATGATTTTGTTGTTCTTGTTTCCCTGTTTGGTTATCTAATTTCGATTCTTTCGCTCAAAATCTATCGCAATCACTAACATAATAAGTTATGGCGCATAATATGTGAACGCAAAGTAGCCGTAGCGTCAAATGCGACTTTATTAGTTTAATAGAGAGGGGAATGGGGTGTGGGGGGCGGATCGAGGAACAAAGGCGAAACGTTATCCCGTGTATTGTTCGTGACATCCGTCCAATACACTACTGTTTAATACCCCATGTAGGCCGGCGGGGTAGGGCAAAGGCAACTTTGAACCCTCAAGATGCCATTGTTACCCCGACATATTCAGCCGGATAGCCGCCTCACAAACGAGAATAAAAATCAAAGACTCGACCAGTGCGTGCGTTCAGCGGCACGTACAATGCGTGTTCGTTCAAGCCTGGCCAGTGGCTTCGACGAGCAGGAACCTAGCGCTTGCGCAGATCATACAGCTAAGTTACGTAAGAGGAACAATCGACGTGGCCGAGGGTAAACAATAGAAGAGCGGAAATAAGGCAAGGGTATAGATTTATTCACATTGATCCTTGTATAGTGTACAACTCTACTTGTATATCGGGTTCAGATAACCCTTAAGGGGTCTTGTTGTTTAGCAATCGTCGTTACTGTTTTCAAAGAATGTAAACGGGATCACGTTCCGAAGTACTCCCAAATAAAAATTGTTATTAAACAAATAACGTAGAACCAGATTTTACCCTATTTGAAAGAATAATTCAAAGATATAACAATCCTGCAAGATAAAGGAATGAGCAAAAGATGTGATGATGCAAAATATCACAAACAGATGATTATGAGAAATCATGGTTTCTCTCTTTCTTCTCTGTACGTCTCTCTCTCTCTCTCTCTCTTCTCTCTCTCGCTCGCTTTCTCAGCGCCATTTTCCATCTTCATCTCTGGTACTGTTTTCCGTTCCGCTATTTGCTTTTATTCCGAAAGTATTCCTTTCGATCTTGAGATAAATTATTATACCGTAACCTCGATATGGAGAAGAAAAACACGGAACGAGCGCATTATGATATCGAAATAAGAAGAATATTACTGTACAATAATTATAAAAAGTAAAACTTTTGAATGTAAATCATGATGAATGGAAACTAACTGAAAGAGGAATCCAGAGCGGGTGGGTGGGGCTGATCGGAGAGACAAATAGCGTAATAATAAATAACAATATGCCCTACTTTCTCCCTCTCTCGTTTTCTCAATGTCGTTTTCCAACTTCATCTCTCGTAGTGTCTTCTGTTCCGCGATTTTTATGAGATCGCGTTTCGACGTACTCCTAAATAAAAATAGCTGATCATAATTATAACGTAGAACTAAATTTGACCCTATCTGAAATATTCATTCAAATATTTAACAACCATGGAAAGATAAAGGAATAATACAAATGTGATTTAGTAAAATGTCACAGACGAAAAGATGACATGAGAAATGATTGTTTCTTTCTCTGTTTGTCTCTTTCTTTGTCTTTCACTCTTTATAGCTTTTTTTTCTTTCTCTTTTTCTCTCTCTGTATTTCTCTCTCTTGCTCGCTTTTTCAGCGCCATTTGCCATCTTCATCTCTGGTACTGTTTTCCGTTCCGCTATTTGCTTTTATTCCGAAAGTATTCCTTTCGATCTTGAGATAAACTATTATACCATAACCTCGATATGGAGAAGGAAAACACGGAACGAGCGCCTGATGATATCGAAATAAGAAGAATATTACTGTACAATAATTATAAAAATTGTTGAGTGTAAATCATGATTTAAAAAAGAAACTAAAGAGGAATCCACAGCGGGGGCTGTGGTATTGATCGGAGAGACAAATAGCATAATAATAAATAACAATACGTCCAACTTCTCTCTCTCTCTCTCTCGTTTTCTCAATGTCATTTTCTATCTTCATATCTCTCATAGTGTTTTCTGTTCCGCGATTTTTGATGAGATCGCGTTTCGACTTACTCCTACATAAAAATAGCTGATCATAATTATAATGTAGAACCAGATTTGACCCTATCTGAAATATTCATTCAAAATATAACAATCATGGAAAGATAAAGGAATAATAAAAATGTGACTTAGTAAAATGTCACAGACGAAAAGATGACATGAGAAATGATTGTTTCTCTCTCTGTATGTCTTTCTCTATCTCTCTTGCTCGCTTTCTCAGCGCCATTTTCCATCTTCATCTTTGGTACTGTTTTCCGTTCCGCTATTTGCTGTCATTCCAAAAGTATTCCTTTCGATCTTGAGATAAATTATTATACCATAACCTCGATATGGAGAAGGAAAACACTAACGAGCGCCTGATGATTTCGAAATGAGAAGAATATTACTGTACAATAATTATAAAAAGTAAAACTTTTAATGTAAATCTGTATTGCATCAAAATGATATGAACAAACATGTTTATTGTGCTATGATATTGACGTTACTTATATACGTCGGACATTATACTTTAGCGAAAAGATATAAACAAACAAAAACGAAAGTAACTAACAAAAACATCAGAGCTGGGGGATCGGAGATTCGGAGAGACAAATATCATAATAATAAATACAGTACAGACTACGTCCAACTTTCTATCCTCCCCTTTTTCTGTCTCTCTCTCCCACTGTCCGTATGTATGTTTGTCTTTCTCTCTCTGTCTTTTTGTCAATGTCGTTTTCCATCTTCATCTTTCATGTTGTTTTCTATTCCGACATTTGCTAGTATGCCGGCATCATTCCTACCTTGAAATAAATTATTATAACATATCCCTGATAATGTACACATATACCTTATATTTATTATAGGGAACGAAAATGGGGTCGAAATGAGAAGAATACTACTGTACAAAAAATTATAGAAAGTAAACATTTTGATTTTGAATGTAAATCTTTGTTGCGTCAAATAAAATGATACGTTCATTTATGTTATTGACAGAAATAATATACATCGGACATTATACTTTAGCACAAAAGGGTTATCTAGAAGAAGGTGGACAACATTAAAAGAGAAAGAATAAAACTTTCTCTTTTATTAAAAAAAATGAATAACATAATACCCAACCAAAACCGAAGAAATCTTGAAAAGGGAGACAAGAAAAATATGAAAAGGACACAAAGAATTTTTAAAAAAGATTGAATTCTAGAGCAGAAGATGATAGGGGAAACGTAATAGTTTGTAAGTATTGGCAAATTTTGACAATTATAGTTTGTATGTATTGACAAAGTATATATACAACCAAAAAATGACATAGAAATATTTGAAAGTATTTTAGACCTATATAGAATACACGAAAAGAGTTATGTCTTAGGCCCCCTACAGCTAAGTTACGTAAGAGGAACAATGAACGTGGCCATGGGTAAAGTTCGTTGTCATGGTTGTAAACTCCAACAATAGAAGAACGGAAGTAAGACATTAAGGTTCGTGCCGTCATAAGCTTCTACAGGGCGAGCGCGGATTACGCTGCTCCCAATGAGGTACTAGCAGTATCAGTATTATGTGTATGGAAAGGTCTCAAGCGAAAGTCAATATTTGTGGGACAGACATTGCGGAGCTGTATACGCAGCTGCTATATGAATTTCATGTGAGAGAAAACTTAACATGCTTATGAAAAAGCACAATTATAATGAATAATATGAAAGTACAAAAACAGGAGCAATGGAAAATGATATTATATACTTTGAAAATACCCTCAAATCCATAGTTTAGAGAATTAGTGGTAGAGAAAGGCAATTTTAGGCTTGTAAAGACGCGTCATTCACCTACCTAGTAACGGGTTAATACGTACACTATAAGCCGATCAAAATATTTAATTATATATAGGTGACGCATAAACCCTCAAAACATATCTACTTTGATAAGGTGTATCGTACATTATATGATCACATATATAAACACCTATAACATGTTCATAGCTCATAATCAGCACAAACTTACACTTGGGTGTTTATAAATCACTCAGATTTCGAAACATTTGTTCAAGTTTGTGTTTAACTTAAACACAATATAAACGCATATGGGTGATAATAAACACGTCATATGTGTTATTCATCGTGTTTTAAGTGTTTATAAATGAGAAAACTATGTTTAGGGATGTGCAATACACCCCGTTCAAGTACATGTATTTACGTTTTAAGGGTTTAATGTCTCAATTATAATTACATGTTTTGGTCGGCTGTCGAGTTTGCACGTTCTATAAGTCTACAGTTGGTTGTATGTTTATAATCTTGGGGAAATTGTTTTGTAACAAATGATCAGATGGAATTTAGAATTAAAATGTGCGTGTTTAAGTGTTCATAAAGTGTTACAGAAAAGTATTTGTGTTTAGTGGTTTCCAATGTATTTTTTTGTCTTAATTCATCTCCTTCCTCCCTCTCGATTACTCTTATTGTTTCATTTCATATTGTTTATTTCTGAACTCTAAATATGATACCCATCTTCCTTCACTTGCATTTATGTCAACTTAAACTATAAAGTAGCAATATGATTTTGTTGTTCTTTTTTTCCCTGTTTAACACTTTTGGTTATCTAATTTCGATTCTTTCGCTCAAAATCTATCACAATCACTAACATAATAATTTATGGCGCATAATATGTGAACGCAAAGTAGCCATAGCGAGAAGGGGGAGGAGGTCGAGGAACAAAGGGGAAGCGTTATCCCGTGTATTGTTCGTGACATCCATTCAATACACTACTGTTTAATACCCCCATGGAGGCCGGCTGGGTAGGGCAAAGGCAACTTTGAATGCTCAAAGGAACAATGTCAAAGGTGAAGAAGGAAGCGTTATCCCGTGTATTGTTCGTGACATCCATTCAATACACTACTGTTTAGTACCCCATGTAGGGGTATCTACGACATTCTACGACCCTCTTTTATTACCTCTCTACTTCCCACTTTTTTATCTTTTCCTTTTATTTCCTCTACATCTCTTTCTCTCGCCACGACCTTCTTTTATTTCCTCTCTATAATATATCTCTCTCCTCTCTCCATCTTCTTTTAGTTCCTCTCTACATTTTTCTCACTCTCTCTCGCCCTCTCTCTCCTCCTCTCTCTATCTTCTTTTATTTCCACGCTATATCTCTCTCTATCTTCTTTTATTTCCTCTCTACATCTCCCTCTCTCTCTATCATCTCCTTTTATTTCATCCCTACATCTCTCTCTCTCTCTCTCTTTATCATCTCCTATAATTATATATATTTATATATCTCTTTCTTCTCCTTTTATTTTCAATCTCTCTCTCTATCTCCGCCTTTTATTTCTGCTCTACATCTCTCTCCATCTCGCTCTCTTTCCCTATTTCCTCTCTACATATCTCTCTCTCTCCCTCTCGCTCGCTATCTTCTGTTATTTCCGCTCTACATCTCTCTCCTCTTCTATCTTCTTTATTTCCTCTCTACATCCTCTCTATCTACGACCTTCTTTTATTACCTCTCTACGTCTCACTCTATTATCTTCTACTTTTATTTCCCTCTACATCTCTTTCTCTCGCTACGACCTTCCTTTATTTCCTCTCTATAATATATCTCTCTCCCTCTCTCTATCTTCTTTATATCCTCTCTACATTTTTCTCTCACTCTCTCTCCCTCTCTCTCTCTCTCCCCTCTCTCTCTATCTTCTTTTATTTCCACGCTATATCTCTCTCTATCTTCTTTTATTTCCTCTCTACATCTCTCTCTCTCTCTATCTATCTATCATCTCCTTTTATTTTCTCTCTACATCTCTCTCTCTCTCTCTCGATCTCCTATAATTATATATATATTCATATATCTCTTTCTTCTCCTTTTATTTTCAATCTCTCTCTATCTTCTCCTTTTTATTTCCGCTCTACATCTCTTTCCCTCTCGCTCTCTTTCCCTATTTCCTCTCTACATATATCTCTCTCTCTCTCTCGCTCGCTATCTTCTGTTATTTCCACTCAATATTTCTCTCCTCTTCTATCTTCTTTATTTCCTCTCTACACCCCCTCTCTTTATCTACGACCTTCTTTTATTACCTCTCTACGTCTCACTCTATTACCTTCTCCTTTTATTTCCCCTTTACATCTCTTTCTCTCGCTACGACCTTCTTTTATTTCCTCTCTATAATATATCTCTCTCCCTCTCTC
This sequence comes from Mesocentrotus franciscanus, assembly GCA_037976565.1. Classification (NCBI taxonomy): domain Eukaryota; kingdom Metazoa; phylum Echinodermata; class Echinoidea; order Camarodonta; family Strongylocentrotidae; genus Mesocentrotus; species Mesocentrotus franciscanus. The sequence goes on along the minus strand of CP137670.1, from coordinate 27,545,202 downwards.
TATCTTCTTTTATTTCCACGCTATATCTCTCTCTCTATCTTCTTTTATTTCCTCTCTACATCTCTCTCTCTCTCTATCATCTCCTTTTATTTCCTCTCTCTCTATATATATATATATCTCTCTCTCTCTCCGATCACCTATAAATATATTTATATATCTCTCTCTTCTCCTTTTATTTTCAATCTCTCTCTCTATCTTCTCCTTTTATTTCCGCTCTACATCTATCTCCCTCTCGCTCTCTTTCCCCCTTTTCTCTCTACATATTATCTGTCTGTCCCTCTCGCTCGTTATCTTCTGTTATTTCCACTCAATATCTCTCTCTCTTCTCTCTCTTTATTTCCTCTCGACATCCCCTCTCTATCTACGACCTTCTTTTATTACCTATACGTCTTACTCTATTATATTCTCCTTTTATTTCCCTCTACATCTCTTTCTCTCGCTACGACCTTCTTTTATTTCCTCTCTATAATATATCTCTCTCCCTCTCTCTATCTTCTTTTATTTCCTCTCTACATATCTCTCTCACTCGCTTTCTTATATTCCCTCTCTACATATCTTTCTCCCTCTCTCTCCTTCTTCTGTTATTTCATATCAATATCTCTTTATATTTTCCCTTTATATCCTCTCTTTACATCACCCCATTATATCTACGACCTTCTTTTATTACTTCTCTACGTCTCACTCTCTATCTTCTCCTTTTATTTCCTCTCTTCATCTGTCTCTCTCTACGACCTTCCTTTATTTCCTGTATCTATATATATCTCTCACTCTCTCCGATCTTCTTGTTTTAATTCCTTTCCATATCCCTATGATCTTCTTTGATTTCTTATCTTTATCTACACGATCTTCTTTTATTAAAACATTATTAATTTAACTAACGAGGATCGTAAGGACGTAGAATATCGTGCCGTCAATCACTCGCAGACGGGTCACATTAAATGAAAAATAATTTCTTTACATACCGAGGATCGTAAGTACGTACGTCAGGCCCCCTTGAAGAATTGAGTTGTGTCATCAATCAGATTTAAGTCGAATAGTTGAATGACAACTAATACCTAACGAGTATCGTAAGTACGTCAGGACGTCTTGAAGAATTATTTTGGGTCGGCTCGACTAGAATAACAATTAATTTTCGTTACCCACCGATGATCGTACGGACGTCGCGCCGTCACGACTACTTTAGTTGCGTTGTTGTCAAAGAGTTCCTTTGCAATCAATCGAAGGCGGGTCGAATTGAGTGACAAATAATTTATTTACTCACGATCATAGTTAGTAATTCAGACAATCTTGAAGAATTTAATCACGTTGCTCTGAATAACAAATAATTTCTTTGCTTTACGGATGATTTAATTAAAGAAAAAATAAACCCATATTTATTTTCAGAAATACAAATCGTCGATTCATGAACCCTTTTACGTTTTCGAAATGACGACCCCGCTCTCTTTTCAAAACAATAAAGGGCCCTTGTCACAATGTACTAGATCTAGGTTAATTATTTTTACAAATTGAGATTATAAGATTAATTTTTAACAAGATGGGAAACGCGGCCGGACTCGAGAGACATGGTAGATTATTTTACAAGATAGATAAACGCAGCTGGTCGCGAGCAGCATGATGGATTAAGGTAGACAAGGAGGTCATGCCAAACGCGAGAGGCATGACAGATTATTTATACAAGCGGCGTGCATGCAGGCAGCGAGCAGCGCGGTGGATTAAAATAAACAACGAGGACATGCCGGACGCGATTGGCATGGTAGCCAGCCATGCCATACGCGGCGGACTTGGTAGCTAACAGCAAACAGGATGTAGGCATGTCGGTGGCAGACAGCATGCTGAGAACAATAGGGGCATGCCCGGGCGTGCCGCCGGCGTGCAGTATGCTAAGACATTTTTGACGTCACGCCTAAAGTTATCGATCGGAAACCAGATGTGTACTTTTTTTGCATATTTAATGAGCTATGACCTTTGACCTTTGACCTTTGACCTAAATACTCCGAAATCGAATCTAGCCTGTATTTTGGTACCAAGTACCTTCATATCAAACTTCATTAAAATCCATCAAACATTACTGAAGTTATCGATCGGAAACCAAATTTGTTACGAACGGAAGGAAGGAAGGAAGAACGGAAGCACGGAAGCACGAAAGGAAGGACGGACAGCAGCGTTTCTATATCCCCTCTGACTTCGTCGGCGAGGGGATAATAAGTAGTAGTAGTAGTAGTAGTAGTAGCAGCAGTAGAAGTATTAGTAGTATTAGTAGTAGGTAGTGGTAAGTAGTAGTAGTAGTAGTAATAGTAGTAGTATTATGAGTAATATCATTATTATTATTATTATTAGTAGTAGAAGTAATAATAGTAGAAGTAGTAGTAGGTAGTGGTAAGTAGTAGTAGTAAGTAGTAATACAAGTAAAAATAGTAGTAGTAGAAGTAATAGTAGTAGTAGTAATATTAACAGTAGTAATGGTGGTAGAAGTGGTAGCAAGTAAAAGAAGAAGTAGTTGTAGTAGAAATAATTGTAGTAGAGGTAATTGTAGCAGTACTTGTAGTAGTAGTAGTAGTAGTAGTAGCAGTAGTGGCAGTATAGTAGTAGTAGTAGTAGTAGTAGTAAAAGTAGTAGTAGTAGTATCGACAATGGCATTATTAATGTCTTCTTTATTCGCTGCATTTTAAAAATACACAGAGCAAAGATCAACGCCAAAGCCAAAAAATAAATAGTAATAATAAGAAGAAGAAAAATGAAGAAAAAAATATTATTATAATGATACCAACAAAATGATGATAATGATATCATAGTCATAATAGCAATGATTATGATAAAAATAGTAATGATAATATTTTTGGGTCTAAAATTACCTTCATAGCAATTTAAGGTTCTAACAGGGCACTAGAAATGTCATAAATAAGAATAAAAGCAATAACCATGCACTTTGAAGGCATTTGCGGTCTTAAACAAGAACTCAACTATACCTTTAATAAGGAAATTAACTGAAAAATGTTGTAACCTGTTAATTTTTATTTTTAAGTTTCAGGGTTCAATCAATAAAGGTAGATTTTAAATAACTGTTTAAACTGTGCTTTTGTGAATTCCGATGTTTCATATCTCGCATCTTAGGCTCAAACCGCAACGTACATGTAAATATACACTTGATTGCGTGCAATCTCAAAGTAGGCCTACGGGGAATCCCCACTATGTCGCAATGCGTGCTTATTTCATGAATTGCAAAAGCAGCGTCATGAAATCGCTGAGTCCTGCTGTGAATGCTTTTGTTTATTTCTTATTTCTTATTTGTGAACTCTGAGTTGTGCTGACCTTTGCCCATATGTAGAAAGATTAACAATTGCCATAAAAAAAATCCTATTTAGGATGATATTTCATTGAAAATAACATTGCAAAGCGCATTGGAATATAAACGTAACACGCTATATAAATGCGAGATATTATCATGATTATAGTTGTTGTTGTTTTTGTGTATGTTGTTGTTGTGAACTAACTTCTGTTTGGAAGAAAATGTGTAAAACGCCCATAGGCCTACGGTAATCGTGACGGTTGGAACGATATGACACATTGTTGAACAATACAGAATACTTTGGTTTCTTTGAAGCAATCGAGATTGGGGTGAAAGGTCATATTGTTAGAGAAGAAGACAAGAATAGACACAAGACTAATGTATATATTTGCGAATGTAACGTCTGGGCCCCGTCTTACAAAGCGTACATGTATAGTATATACACCCATTGACTGTGTGCAATCCAAATGTAGGCCGCATATACGGGGAATCCCCACTATTGTTTGACTAGTATAACTGGTGCTAATTTGAGGAACTACTTTCGGTTGATTAGGAAATGGTGTAGATTACAAAATGTTGTATACGCAGATAGAGATTCAAGATTCAAGATTTATTTATTTCTTTCCACTTGCATAAAAAAACATTTCATTCAGGAACAGTAGCAACATGTTCATCGTCAACTAGCATAAATACATTAACAATGAAACAGTAAATAAAGACTTAAACAAATGTGAAAAAGAGGTGGTCTGTTAAGAAGCACAGCTTGTTAAAACACAGATCACCTTTACAGGAACAGCATTTTTTAGAGAGGTAGGTTACAATACAGGGGAGGGGACTAACAATACTAATCTAGTTACCTATACAGACTATAAATAAATATCAGATCTACCACTAATTTACAGAATATGGTAGACTAAAAAAGAAAAAGAAAACAGAATAAAGATAATGGAAAAGTAAAGAAATAGGGGGAGGAGGATAATGTACCTTTCCTCATCTTCACAGCTAGCCTACACCCACAACCAAGGGCGGATCCAGCCGGCGGCAAGAGAGGGGGCCAAAAAAGGGGCCCACTTCGTGCGAAAATTTGAAAATCGCGCCGGCCGATTATTTTAAATCAACATCCCCTTGAGCGCCAGGAGGCCCATCTTTTAAAGGGTGTTTTTACCTGTTTTTGGCTAGGGGAGGGGGCCCGGGCCCCCGGCCCCCCTGGATCAGCCACTGCCCACAACCAGTAGGCCTACACACGATACACGTAGCATGTTTTTTTACCTTGTTAGGTATAAGCGAGCATTTGCATACTCACAGCCCACTCACGCAAACGCCCTAGCAAATTCTTTACTTCCAATTAGTATCAAAACAATACAAATAATGCTTCAAAATGCAATTCTTTTTCATATTAATAACATAATTCAAATAACTAAATACATGTAAAGTTACGATTGAAAAAAATGAATGAAATCAGTTATAATTAAAAAAAAATGAAAACCATCTCCACTTCTACCAACCCCCAATAAAACCCACTTCCATCTGCAACTAGGGCTTCTGCGGATAAACATACAATTGTGTAAAGTATGTATTTTCGTGGAATGGACATTGCGTTTAATACCTTTATAAAAATGTATTAATACTTACTTGGGTTGTTATTTTTCAGGTAGAAATATAAGCTCACTGTGGAAGGAAATAAATAAAGAGGAAGTATATAAATTATTGTGTTTTTTCACGTGAAATGAATACTCTATCAAAAATCATCAGTATCATGGTAAGGCTATATTTACTGTGCAATATACAATTTGGAAATCTAAATTCATTTTGAATATATGTCTTACCCTAGTTTAACTGTAATATTTATGATGTAATTATTATAATCTGTATTACAATAATTATTGCATTGGTACATGGTGACAGCCTAAGATAAATACAAAAAAATAAAAATAAAACAAATGTATTGTATGGAGTCAAGTGAGTCAGGTGATTCAACAGAATGAACCAGTACATCACGGACTTACTTCTAATCATTGGCCCATCGCGTCCGGTCAGGTATTCGCGTTACGGGACCTTTAGTGAAATATTTGTCGTAGAGTTTTCACAAAGTGCCGGGTGAATTGGACTAGACCATTCGTAGATGAGAGGGGTTTATTTCACTAACATTTCCCCGACATTTCGTGAATAAAGGGGCATGTTTTCACAAAGGTCTGGTAACGCAACCACCCGACCCGATGCGATGACTCGATGATTCGAAGACATCACAACACATCCACAGAATCTGATCTAGATGTACTTGACTGTATAGATACTTACCGCTTAGTGCAGCGATGACCGTCAATAGTAAACCGTAGCAGACAGCGTGACAACATGCACAGCTCATTCCCCCCATCTTTGGAGGTCAATGTGAGGTTTATTAATGAAATACGCGTTGAAAGCTATTACACATTCAAGAATGATCTCCTTTGTAACGTTTCTATATAGCAAAAGAAGATGACATCCGAGCTCAACACAGAGCGGTCAATACAATGTCAACATTACTGCAGTATTCTAACCCGCGCAGAATGCAATTACATACGCACTGCACAGTGACGTACCGGGATTCCCACGACTCACACGAGACAAGGACGCGAGTGGGTTTGTAAAAATTCTATGCTGACTAAAATGAGTACGAGCTAGACTTTTACTCACCACTGTCTTTTGTTGTGTAGAAACTTGAGAGTGATCCTATATATGTAGTATGAAGATGACAATGGCGATCGCGATGTGTGTTGATCAATATACAATGTCGAGTGTAACACGTTGAAGAAGAATTGTAGAAATTGACACTCCTAAATGTTGGGGAACAGAGGGAGTGTTCGTAGGAAATGTCCCCGACGACTATGTACAAAATACTAGACTGAAGACTGAAGAAGTGGAGTCTAGTTGTGGCAAGAGTTGGTAAAACAAACGCTATCTAATAACCGGAGGCCTCGGCTAAAGTACGAGAAGCGGATCGCGTTCTTCTAAAGTTGTGGCAAAAATGAAGTAACGTAAATATAAACACCTCGGGCTAGCACAAGCGTAAATCAAAATATGCTAGCCCAGGAAGAAAGTACACGAAAATAACCACTGGCGCGTTGTAAATAAACCGCGTATTCCAAGTGAAATAAGTGTCAGAATTGAAGTCACGAAATGTCGAGTCGCGAAGAGAAAACAAGCAGTTCGCTATTAACAGTTGTCGTGAAGAAATCACAGGCGTGTACTAGAGAAAATCCAACGGAAAACGCTACACTATGTCGCCGTAGCTGCTGGATGAAAAATCGCGAAGATCGCTATAAAAGTGAGTCAATCCAATACGTGATGATCTTACGAGATCATGCAGGCTAACTAACGAAAACCCCAGCTCCGTGGCGAAAACGTGACCAGCGGAAGCTGTGATTGGTCAAATTACGAAAACAAACCATGGCGACGAGATATGTGAAGGCAGGTGCCAAAATGTGTCAAGAATGTGAAACATACGACATCGCAGGAAAACTGCATAAATTATCAGCGTAAATTTCTCAAAAGTTGTCGGCACAACAAGGCAATATCAAAACATTACATAAAGTTCGTTGACACTATAATGGAGCATAAATTCACTACATATAATCCCCTCTAGATTGTTGCTTGAGAAGATATGAAAAAGGAAGCAATCGATGAAGATATACAAGTAGTGTTCAACTCACTGCAAAATACTGTACAAAACGTGCAGGCCAATGAACGTGTCTCCCTGACCTGGTCGTCTTCACTGGAGGAGGAGTAGGCGTTGGAGAAACAGGAGGGCGTACATCCTTCAAACGTGATGTAGGAGCCTTGACAAGAGGAGGAGCCTTGACGGGAGGAAGAATCTTGTCAGAAGGAGGAAACTTGTCAGAAGGAGGAACCTTAGAAAACTCTGAATCGATGTATGCCGGCTTCAGTCTGTCGACACTGACACTACCATGTTTTCCACGCACATCGAGAGTGAAAAACTTGTCAGAACGGCGAAGAATCCGAAAAGGACCATCATACGGAGGTTGTAGCGGCTTCCTCACAGCATCATGTCGCACGAAAACATGTGTACAAGTAGATAAATCAGGATGAACCTGTGACTGACGTTGAGAAACACGAGGAGGCTGAGCTCTCAAGTCCTGCATCTGTTGCTTGAGTCTATCCACGTAATCGCTGAGATCAGCACAACTGCTAGTCTGACTGGGAGCAACAAATTGCCCCGGCAACCGAATGGTGGTCCCGTAGACAAGCTCGGATACACAACAACCCAAGTCAAATTTCACAGTCGTACGAATGCCCAACATGACGAGAGGAAGGGTCTCAGACCAGCGAGCGTTAGAATGAGCTTTAAGTGAAGCTTTCAGTTGGCGGTGGAAACGTTCCACAAGTCCATTAGAAGCAGGATGATAAGCTGTAGTTCTAGTACGCTTGCTCCCTAACAGGTCGGTGAGAGACTGAAACAACTTGGACTCAAACTGGCTACCTCTATCTGTGGTAATAGTGGAGGGAACCCCGTAAAGAGCAACCCAGTTGGCGACAAAAGCCCGTGCGACGGACTCTGCTGTTATGTCCTTGAGTGGTATAGCTGCAGGCCAACGAGTAAACCTGTCGATGCATGTAAGTAGATATGCATAGCCCTCTGAAGGAGGAAGAGGTCCTACCAAATCTATATGAACATGGTCAAATCTGGCATCCGGAGTCGAGAATGTGCCCAATGGCGCCCTCGTATGACGGTGTATCTTACACTGCTGGCACTTAAGGCAAGTTCTGGCCCACTTCCTCACATCAGTGTTTATGCTGGGCCACACGAAACGGTCGGTGACCAAACGCTGAGATGCTCTGATACCAGGGTGTGACAAATCATGAAGAGCACTAAAAACTGTGCGCCTGAACGATGGAGGGACGTAAGGACGAGGATTGCCCTTAGTAGTATCACACAAAATAGTACCAGGTGAAGAAGGAAGTGGTATGGCGTCCAGATGAAGAGATGAATGTCGTAAACTATCAAGCTCCAAATCAGACTTCTGAGCTTCAGCGATAGCCTCAAAATCGATGACGGAGGATGCATCTATATGTAGAGCATGGATGTCAGCTCGAGAAAGGGCGTCAGCTGCTGTGTTGTCTTTCCCACTAATATGACGCAAGTCAGTAGTGTACTGGGAAATGAAATCCAAGTGTCTGATCTCTCGTGGCGAATACCGATCAGGCTTGGCGTTGAAGGCATAAACTAGTGGTTTGTGATCAGTATACACACAGAAATGCCGACCGACGAGAAGATGGGAGAAATGCTTGATGGCTAAGTAGATGGCCAGAAGTTCTCTGCCAAAAGTTCCATATCGAGTCTCTGCAGATTTAAGACGTTTGGAGAAAAGGAAAGTGGCTGCCACTCCCCATGAACCAGCTGCTGCAAAACTGCCCCCACCCCATAGTCCGAGGCATCGGTAAGTAGACAAACAGGAACGTCTGACCTGTGATGAACCAGAAGAGTAGCACGCGACAAAGCCGACTTCGTCTCGTTGAAAGCTAAAAGTGCCTCAGCGTCGAGCTCGATTGGTCGATTCTTCTTCTTCTGATTCTTGAGTAGGTCAGTGAGTGGACGAGCAATATCTGCGCAATGGGGTACAAAACGACGGTAAAAGTTCACCAACCCCAAGAATTCCCGCAGCTTACGTAGAGAAGTGGGTGGTGGAAACTCCTGGATAGCAACTACCCGGTCTGGAAGAGGTGATATGCCTTTCTCGTCGATATGATGACCCAGAAAAGTGAGGCTAGAAACTGCGAACACACACTTGGATGGGTTGATTACGATACCATGTTGAGACAAACGGTCAAAAAGCTGCTTAAGATGCCGCTCGTGCTCATCCATATCCGTACTGCTAACTAGAAGATCGTCAATATATGCATAGACGAACGGCAAACCCTCAAAACTTCATCTATGAATCGTTGAAAAGTCTGTGCAGCGTTTCTGAGTCCAAATGGCATGCGGACGAATTCAAAAAGGCCAAAGGGTGTCGTAATGGCAGTCTTGGCAATGTCACCTGGTTCTACCGGTACCTGATGATAGGCACGAACCAAGTCCAACTTGGAAAACCTGCTTGCCCTGAAGTGCACCAGAAAAGTCTTGTAAGTGAGGTATAGGGTATCTGTCTGGAACCGTGGAGGCATTGAGAGCACGATAGTCCCCACAAGGACGCCACTCACCTGGCTTCTTCTTAGGAACCATATGTAGAGGTGAGGCCCAGTTACTTGAAGATGGCCGTATGATTCCAAGCTCCTGCATATGCTGAAACTCTGCACGGGCGATCTCGAGGCGATCTGGCGCAAGGCGACGAGGCCGAGCCGTAACTGGAGGACCTTGAGTGACTATGTGGTGAGTGGTAGCATGCTTCACTGATATGTCATTGTAGGTAGGACGAACTATGTCCGGATAACCTTGAAGAAGGTCGGTAAACCGTGACGGTGTAGCAGTAGCCTGTCGGACATACATGGGGCTAATGGTACCCGTGAATGAACCGAAACCATGCACAGAAAGGCTAGTAGTCCTATCGATAAGCTTGCGGAACTTAACGTCAACCAGTAAACCGAAATGGTCCAGGAAATCAGCTCCGAGAATAGGCGTCAATATGCTGGTCACAATAAACACCCACTTAAATGTCCGGCGAAGTCCCAGGTCGAGTGAAAAAACCCGCTCTCCGTAGACTTGTATAGGGGTACGGTTAACAGCTTCAAGCTCTATCTTGGAGTGAGAAGGTAGAGAAGAAAATGATTTCCCAAGAACAGACCGTGGGAAAATACTGACCTCGGCTCCAGTATCTACTAAAAAACGAGTTCCGGTTTGCTTGTCAGTAATATAAAACAAGCGACTCTCTGGTTCGGACCGACACTACTAGTCGCTTCAATATGTCGGTCTAGTCGTTTCCCTGAACAGGACGAGGAGTAGACTGATGAGAAGAAAATGTACAAGGTAATAAACACCTGTGAGCCTTGGTACCAAAATTGGAGTGATACCAACAATAACCGTTCTTATCTGGCTGTCTGCGAGACCTGCTCATTGATCTGCTCTTCAACTGTCGAGAGTTGGCCTTGGCACCACGCTCCTGGACCTGCCGCGTTCTTGAATGTTCGCGGTCAACGCCTGTACCTGTAGCGTCAATTGATGGACTGAAACCTGTAAATCCTTAACAGACACACTATCGGAACTACAAGCACACGCTCCTGTGGTACAAACTGTAGCTGACTGACTGGGTGTAGCAAAACTAGTAGTAGCCGCAGGCTGAGAAACTGTAGCTAAAAAAGGTGATGGTGCTGCTACCTCAACAATCTTATCGGCGATTAAAGCTAACTGTTTGATTGAAACTTCGTCACTCGTAGATGCAAGAATTAACTGTACATTATTAGGCAATCGTTGTAAAAACAACTGTTTCAAAATGTTATCCTCTAGGGAAACTCACCCAAGAGCTGCCTCATGCGACGCAGAAATTGACTCGGCTTCCGGTCACCTAGTTCCTCCGAGATGAGAAGTTGGTGTAGACGGTGCTGTTGAGATGCCGAAGTGCGCTTGATAAGTTCAGTCTTAAGTAAAGTATACCGTTCTGTAGTAAGCGGACTGATCAAAAAATCACGCACTTCTTGCGCGATCTCTGGCTGCAACGAACCAACAACATGTGCAAATTTAGTATTCTCGGTTGTAATACCTCTGGTTAAGAATTGTGCTTCCACTTGTGCAAACCACAGGACGGATCGTTCGGCCAGAAAGGCGGAAGTTTAAGACCGACAGCCCCAGCAATGCTGGGCGAAGAGGAAGAAGTAGAAGTATCACCGGTAGTGGTAGGTTCGACTGGTTCTGTAAGATCAGGCATAACGATGTTGATAATGATAACACACAGCGAGTAAAAACGTATCACGTCGGGGTCACCAATGTAAAAATTATATGCTGACTAAAATGAGTACGAGCTAGACTTTTACTCACCACTGTCTTTTGTTGTGTAGAAACTTGAGAGTGATCCTATACCCTGATAGCAGACTGACGTCTTAAAGACGTCATAAATTGGTCGTAAAGTGGTAAACACGTCGTACGTCGTATGGACGACGTCATAACGACGTCATTATGTCGTCTTCAAAAGACTATTTTTTCCAAGATAATTTGTGTCGTATTGACGACGTCATTACGACGTCGTTATGACGTCTTTAAAAAAACTATTTTTCCAAGATAATTTTTGTCGCATTGACGACGTCATTACGACGTCATTATGGCGTCTTCAAAGACTATTTTTCCAAGATAATTTGTGTCGTATTGACGACGTCATTACGACGTCGTTATGACGTCTTTAAAAAAACTATTTTTTCCAATATAATTTGTGTCGTATTGACGACGTCATTTTGACGACGTTATGACGTCTTTAAAAAAACTATTTTTTCAAGATAATTTTTGTCGTATTGACGACGTCATTATGACGACTTAAAAAGACTATTTTTCTAAGATAATTGTTGTCGTATTTACGACGTCATTACGACGTCATTATGACGTCTTTAAAAGATTAATTTTTCCAAGATAATTTTTGTCGTATTGACGACGTCATTATGACGACTTTAAAAGACTATTTTTCCAAGATAATTTTGTCGTATTGACGACGTCATTACGACAACATTATGACGTCTTTAAAAGACTATTTTTCCAATAAATTTTATGTCGTAATGACGACGTTATTACGAAGTCATTATGACGTCTTTAAATGACTACTTTTTCCAAGATAATTTTTGTCATATTGACGACGTCATTACGACAACATTTTGACGTCTTTAAAAGACTATTTTTTGCTAATATAATTTTTGTCGTATAGACGACGTAATTATGACGGCTTGCGAAGACTATTATTTGTCATTAATTTTTGTCGTATGGACGACGTTATTACGACATCATTATGACGTCTTTAAATGACTATTCTTTCCAATATAATCTTTGTCGTATTGACGACGTTAATTTGACGTCATTATGACGTCTTTAAAAGGCTATTCTTTCCAATGAATTTTTGTCGTATGGACGACGTAATTATGACGTCTTTCGAAGAATATTAATTGTCATTAATTTTTGTTGTATGGACGACGTTATTATGACGTCTTTAAAAGTCTATTTTCTTCCGTAATAATTTTTGTCGTGTGGACGATGTCATATGACGTCTTTCAAAGACTATTATTTGTCATTATTTTTTTGTCGTATGGACGACGTTATTACGTCATTTGACGTCTTTATAAAAAAAAAGAGAACAGTAGAAACCAAAAGAAACCATTAGGATCAAATATGAGCATTTGTCACTGAGTAAATAGGGCAATTATCAGAGGTGAAAATGGGGAACTTCTTTGCCCCAATCATTAGTCATTATCAGATTGTGCACCATCTTGACATGCAAAGGTCTGCAATATCGATCAAGACTAAACATGCTCTAATCTCGCTATTTGAAAAAGGCTGTGTGTGTGATACTCAAGGCCGTAGGCCTACACAATACATTACAATGTGTATATGTACTGTATATATAGTATGCATTGGGAGCTGATCGGAGTGTAAATGGCCGTTATACAGCTGCCATTGTACAGTGCAGTACTCTGTTTTCCCTGCTAATCTACAGTATGGGTAAGTCTTAGAATTACCTAATTTATTTACAAAATGTACATAAATCTATAGTTACTGTTTTCTGTTCTGAAAAGTTGACATGCATGTTTAATATGTATGTCTAATGATTGTGAGCTCGGACTTTCAACACCTGCTGACAAAAGTAGTCCCGTGTACTGATAATTGTGTCATAATGCAGGCAGCTTGGTGCTGTATGTACTACGTCCATGCTGTTCCCTTCTATGTATTTTTATGTAACATCTTGATCCTGTTGATGGGATGCATGGTTGGGGCATCATTTGAAGCAAAGTTTATTCATTTGCCTACACATGACTTTAAAGGGAAATCCAACCTGAATATACAACTAGATCTAGTCTACTCTCAAACTAAAAGAAAGTAGAAAAATAAGAGAAGCAAACTGATGAAAGTTTCAATAAAATCTGACTAGGTCTAGATATTCTGATTAGTCTGATTTGGGTAGGGTCGGCTCCTCTCTTTAGACTTAGAAACAGAAGCCGACCATAGGGTCTGCTCTGCAAACAATTCTGGGCGCTAGTGTAATTGATGTAGAGGTGTCGTGGTCGAGTGGACACGTCGCCGGACTGTCGATCACAACTGGTCCGCGGTTCGAGTCCCGCCGCGGCACTAATGTCCTTTGGCAAGACATTGATCTACATTTGCCACACTCCACCCAGGTGAAGTAAATGGGGACCTGGGCCCTGTCTTACAAAGAGTTACGATTGATCCAAATCAATCGTAAGTCCTCCAATCAATCGCAAGTTTGCATTCTCCTATCTCTTATGTACATGGTTGCGATTGATATCAATCGCAAATAAGTTACGATTGATATCAACTCTTTGTAATACGGGCCCTGGTAGGAATTCATTCTTGAAATGCAGAGCACGTGACAGCTGCTCTGCTAAAGCCAGGGTAATTATGTTGCATTATTGTAGAGCGCTTACTAAGTAACTTAGAGACTTCTGATAAAGTAAGTGTTAGGCGCTATATAAGCAAATATAATTATTATTATTAGTGTAGTTTCGTATCCATTTTTTAAAACCCTAACCCTAACGGCGTGGAGATACCCTACTAAAACATAACCCAAAATCAACTAAATCTTCATCAATTGTTCAAATAATGGTCATGATTTAAAAGTAGTTATGTTTCTTACCCCTTTCGTGTCAATTTTCTTATCTTTTTTTGGATTATTTTTCCTAAAAATGAAGGCTTAAAATATACACTTTCTCACGTGATTCACGGCAAACTGCTGCACAATACAATGGCATACCGTACGCCTACCGTACGCCTGCCTCACATCTGCTGTGAGTAATGTCAGTTTTGAGAATTTAGTGCTTTATTATTTTAAAAATAAAAAGAATTGGTTATTTGCGCAGCTAAATGATTTGAATTAATTGCAATTTTTTATAAGACTGGGCCCAGATGTCTGGAAATTGAGCTTTGTGAGTGCGATGCGCAGAGGAATAAAGCATTGTGACTTGTGTCACATACATATAACCTTAAACAAGTCGTTTCTACAGAGTTTAGTCTTTAGACAGCAAATGTATCAGAAAAAACTTCACCTTTGAAGACGTGCACAAATTTGTGTTACCATAAATTGTTTTAATGGTATAAATTCTAATCAATTCATGGTGTGTTCCTATAGGCTACCGTAAACACAAGCCTTTATCTGGAAATAATCGGTTACACCCGTAAATGGTAAACAAAATTCTTTCCCCACAGGCTGTACAAAGAAGTTTGTAGTAGGCCTATACATGTGTTGCACATGCATACATTATCAACCATTCATTTTGTTTTAACGTTATTTATTTTCTCATTAATTGTAGGCATCTTTTTAACATCTTTCGTCAAAGCAGTGGATTCAAAGCACATTGTGGCCACAATAGATTGGATTGACGTGAGACGTACCATGCAGAAAATGCTACTTTCTCTCAGCCTTCTGGATGTTCCTTAAGGATCAGCAGCCTCATGAAAAAGTCGAAGCCATTATCGGTAAATGTGTACATGTACTTGTATTATTTTTGTACATTTTTGTCATATTGTGCATGATCACCGACTAATTAGACACTACAGAATTGATCATTTCACTCGAAAGGCGTATTTTTCCTTACCGGTAGTTTCAAATATACAGTCAAACCTGTCTATAGCGACCGCCCAAGGAAACACAAAAAGTGGTCTTTGTAGACAGGTGGTCTTTGTAGACAGGTTCCTTTAGTACATTTTTCAATGAGAAACCATTTTCAAGGGAAACAAAAATGTGGTCCTTGTAGACAGGTGGTCACTAAAGCAGGTTTGACTATATATACCGGTATATATAATTCAATTAATTTCAGATCACTAAAACCTGCAGGTATGTTGCAATAACCGACCATATTTTGCGAGTTTCAAACATTTTTATTTCCCCTTCAGCATAGGTCAAGGAGCTTTTATTCTACCCTCATCAGCAAACTAGAATTGTATTGATAATTTACAAAAACAATCCTGAATCACGTTTTGCATTGCCAACAAAAGTTTAAAATCCAAAGGTGTGTTTACATTATGTTTGTGAGCAATGAGAAATTATTTCTGATAAATCTTACCAAGCAGTAATTTTCTGGCAGAATTCATTATTTAATTAATTGTTTACATTTCAGTTTTAAAATATATAACAGTTTTTTCTTAATTGTATTCCTTTTTTTGCTTTCTTCATCCATTAGAATTCTTTGCGCCTATGTACCCGGGATCTGAAAGCAGTGCATAATACAGGAGATTCCACCCAAAAGCTAAACCGTGAGTCCAAGCTGAAGAGGAATATTTCCAAAATGATGTCTACACTCACCCGATAGCATAACTGCAAGAAATATTTCAGGTTATTTTTTCCTCCATTGATTATAGAGAGAGATTGGGGGAGGGGATGGGGAGGGGTGAGGTGTAGCCACAAACCTGAATGGCAAAGCTGTAGAACTGAATCATGTCACTTGCAATTTTAACGAATTACAGGGTTTACAAACTGACATAATGATTTGGGTAAAAAAATCAGTATTTTGCGTATATTTGTAATTACTATTTATGAAGTTGACCTGTTTCATATACTTATGTCGTACACTTGATATGCTCTGTCTCCTGCTCACCCCCACCCCCTTTGTATCGGTTCCTAAAACCTGTGTATGATATAAGTTGGTAATAGAGGAAAATTGAGTGAGGTAAATGCAATACAAATCGATTCCATTCTTAAGCAATTAAGACTTGCTCAGGTACGGCACGTGAACCGCCAACAAATTTTAAAAAATGATGCAGATTTGGTTTATGTGTAAAGTGAAGTATGTTTTGGACTGCGCGTATTCAGTGAGCTTTGTTTTATAATATACAGAAATGTAAAGCATATTGAACTTTATGTCAACATTAAAAATACTCTGCGGTTTTGAATGTTTTGCAGCATCATATCTGAACGAGCCATAAAGGGACTTAGTTACATTGTTCAGATGAGAGATAATGGTGCTAAGGTATTGACTTCAATGTTAGATGTACAATTAAAGATAATATGAAAGTTCGAGTGAAAAGACCATTATTAATGATAACAATTGGGAAAAACTGATGTGGTCAATTCCTTAATTCTCCCAATTATATTATTATAATTTAATTTAATTTTAGGTGAATGTAAATCATCACAAAGCAAAGAATTGGCTCTATATACCTTTTCCAAACATTTAAGTGTTGAAAGTTTTTAAAGGCCTGTTTTATATCTTATTTTCAGCTCAGACGAGATGCGCAGTACACTAAGCTTGCCCAAAAGCATGACAGAGATAAATGCCTTGTTCCTGCCCCTCTGCCTTTGAAGGACAGCGTCTCCCTAGAAGACACTTTGCAACACAGGCTGCTGAGCTGCCGTTTGAGAAGCCCCCCTCCACCTTACCCACCTGGAAAGCAAAACGCTGGTCAGACCAGTGGAATTCGTCTACTACCAACTTGAAGGAGTTCATCCCAGAGCCCTGTGCAAAACCAAGTGGCAGCGACCTCTCAAGAAAAGCTGGGTCAACCTCAACCGTATCAGAATTGGAGTTGGCCGTACACAATACTTCCTGCATAAAATTGGAGCTGATCCATCGCCAAACTGTGCCTGTGGAGAGATCCAAACTATGGATCATGTCATCGATGCTTGTCCTATCTACAAATCCCCTCACGGTGCTTCTGGACTTCGGGAGCTCGATGATGAGACAATCAGTTGGATAAATAAGGATCTTCCTATCATGATGTACTCCTTGATATTCTTCGTACGAACGAACGATGGAAAACGGTTGGGGAAAATTCAAAAATTTATTGGGAGAATCAACTGTTAAAGTGAGTGGATCGTCAGTTTCCATGTGCAGAAGGCCATAATTCGCTGACACCAGACTTGGTGGAAATAACATTAATGGGAGTACAAATCTGCACACAGCAAACCCGTAGGCCAGTCAAGAATTACCTCCTAATCTCTCGGAGAGTCTAGCTTCGGATCCCGCTTCGGATCGGGTGAGGGAAAAGCAAAGCATTACATAAGGTCGAATGGTCATAAAACTGAAGGCTAACCCTGGTGATTGACAACACCTGTTATTGGGTAAACACCGAACGGTGTCGAATTCCCCATGAGAGCTGACTTCTATGTGTCTTTAAAGGGTGTCACACTGTGGCGCCTTCTAAGAAAACCATAAATATCTTTGTGGTTTGAGAATTTTTGGTAGTTAAAAGTATAAAATTGTTGGATTGTACCTGTGATTTTGAAAGCACAATACGGCTTACCTATATTGAATCTAAGTTAAATTTTAATTCTTTGTGAAAATACCCCAGGAGTTTCAAACTTGCCAAATGAATGTTGTGACATAAGCAATGGAATATATCTGTTTGTGCTAAACTGTTTCATCATGCTTGCTATTTTATCTTAAAGTTGGAAATATCTTCTGCATCATTATTGCACAGTCACCTTGGAATTGCCCAATTGAGCCAGTCGTACTGGCAGGAATGTTTAATCTGATCAAAATTGTGTTTTTATACTTCAGCTTCTGTATTCGCAAACAAAATCTTTGATGATATTTATAAGAATGAAAGTTGCCACTGCCAGTAATGCCTTTTCTTATATTTAAGTCATGTGCCCGTAAGAAGCAGGTTTCTAGCACAGAGAATAGGTACAGTTGAGCTAATTTCTGCACAGTTTTCCAATATGCTGTATCGCCAAATGCGAACATCGTGGTTTCAACGGGCAAGCAACCATCATCAGAAAACTCTGCAGGTATCAGCATAGCTCTCCCTGTTTTCCTTGCTGCCAACTTGTTTCTTTTGAGTGTAAGAGATAACTAAGCTAAGCCATGTGTTTATCATTTGTGCCATTTTTCTCTTATGTGTGATATAGATTGTATAGTTTTATACTTCATTTGCATGTGCCTTTTAAAACTGTGAATATGAATTATTGCCATAAACTTAGAGATTCCCTTGTATGTAACAAGAATTTATCTTTCACGCTCAGAAATTCTATATTGAATGAGCATCTGTGTTTACTTGATGTATTATGTGCTGCTAATAATGCAATTACTTCTGTTGACATATAGCCATTTGTCTTGACTCTCTGGTAAGACTTGTTTCCAACAACCTTTTGTTTTATCTGATACTCTTTATCTGCATTACAGTCTTGTGGTTGTGAGGAGCGGGTTTGCAGCATGGAGACGAGGTAGAGCTATGCTGATGAATGCCCTGCTTTCCACTATTCTGTTTTGCTGAATGTGAGGAGCTTCCCAGTGTGATGTTTGCTTATCTACTAAAAACTGCGGGTATCAGTATAGCTTTACCTAGTCTCTATGCTGCTAACCTGCTTCTCACAACCGCAAGACTTATAAGTTTAACCAATTATGCAATATAATATGTCATGGTTTCTTGTACTGATAAGTGAATTTAATTTGAAAGCAAATGAAAACCGTTCTTTAATTGTAATGTTTATCTTTAAAAAGTAGCACATTTTATGACAAAACAGATATCTTTGTGATGGCCTGTTAACTTTATTAAAATCAATTATGAGATTAGGATGGGGATGGAAAGACACTGTACGTATAGAAGGCAAGTTAGAAAAAGAAGGTATAGAAATAAGTATTTTATAGTTTTGTGTTATCCTTCTTCACACCATTTACATGTACATTAAAAATATGAAAATTACTTTCTGTCTGGCATGTATATATTACCGTATGTGATGCAATATTTGTTGCTTTGATTGTACCGTGTGATTGCTCAGAATGAGTGATTTGTACACTTTCTTCCTTGATCAGGTGGTCATATAGATGTCATTTAGAGGACAAAAAGACGTAAAGCTCATGTAAGGATAAAAAGTACATCGAATTGGTGTCCTTATGTCTTCCGTTGCTACAAATTTACGTCTTGAAGATGTCCTTTTTAACCAATAGGATGGACAAATTGTGTAAAGATTCAAGTCCGTACAATGTAAACTATTGATACAAGTTTATGCTTTTAAGACGTAATTTTTTACTTAATAGATGTAAAAACTATATGACATCTGTATGACGACTTCCTTTTTACAATTTAACGTCTTAAAGACGTCTTTTTTTACCAGTAAGACGTAAAAATCACATTAATATATGACGTCAGTACGACGTCTACCTTTGATACAAGTTACCGTCTTGAAGGCGTCTATTCTTTATCAATAAGATGTAAATATCACGTCAAAATTTGATGTCCATACAATGTATACACGAAGTCTGTAAGACGTCTTTCTTGGGTAAAAATTGACGTCTTGAAGACGTCTTTCTTTAACTAATAAGACGTAAAAATCACGTCAAAATATGACGTCCTCACGACGACGTATGCGGGTGCAAGTTTACGTCTTTTGACGTAAAGTTATGTCGTCTTAAAGACGTCTTTCGTTAACTAAAGACGTAAATATGACGTCCATATGACGTCTTCCTATGGTACAAGTTGACGTCTTAAAGACGTCTATCTTTAACTAATAAGACGTAAAAATCACGTCAAAATATGACGTCCTCACGACGACGTATGCGGGTGCAAGTTTACGTCTTTTTGACGTAAAGTTATGTCGTCTTAAAGACGTCTTTCGTTAACTAAAAGACGTAAATATGACGTCCATATGACGTCTTCCTATGGTACAAGTTGACGTCTTAAAGACGTCTATCTTTGACGAATAAGACGTAAAAATCACGTCAAAATATGTCGTCCTGAAGACGACGTACGCGGGTGCAAGTTTACGTCTTTTTTACGTCATGTTATGTCGTCTTAAAGACGTAGTACAAGACGTAAATATGACGTCTTTAAGACGTCGCTCTGCTATCAGGGTATATGTAGTATGAAGATGACAATGGCGATCGCGATGTGTGTTGATCAATATACAATGTCGAGTGTAACACGTTGAAGAAGAATTGTAGAAATTGACACTCCTAAATGTTGGGGAACAGAGGGAGTGTTCGTAGGAAATGTCCCCGACGACTATATACAAAATACTAGACTGAAGACTGAAGAAGTGGAGTCTAGTTGTGGCAAGAGTTGGTAAAACAAACGCTATCTAATAACCGGAGGCCTCGGCTAAAGTACGAGAAGCGGATCGCGTTCTTCTAAAGTTGTGGCAAAATGAAGTAACGTAAATATAAACACCTCGGGCTAGCACAAGCGTAAATCAAAATATGCTAGCCCAGGAAGAAAGTACACGAAAATAACCACTGGCGCGTTGTAAATAAACCGCGTATTCCAAGTGAAATAAGTGTCAGAATTGAAGTCACGAAATGTCGAGTCGCGAAGAGAAAACAAGCAGTTCGCTATTAACAGTTGTCGTGAAGAAATCACAGGCGTGTACTAGAGAAAATCCAACGGAAAACGCTACACTATGTCGCCGTAGCTGCTGGATGAAAAATCGCGAAGATCGCTATAAAAGTGAGTCAATCCAATACGTGATGATCTTACGAGATCATGCAGGCTAACTAACGAAAACCCCAGCTCCGTGGCGAAAACGTGACCAGCGGAAGCTGTGATTGGTCAAATTACGAAAACAAACCATGGCGACGAGATATGTGAAGGCAGGTGCCAAAATGTGTCAAGAATGTGAAACATACGACATCGCAGGAAAACTGCATAAATTATCAGCGTAAATTTCTCAAAAGTTGTCGGCACAACATGGCAATATCAAAACATTACATAAAGTTCGTTGACACTATAATGGAGCATAAATTCACTACAGGTTCATTCATTCATTAATTTCATTTATTACCACATTTCAAATATATTGTACTTCAGCATGAATATAATTATAAATCTGTGGCAAATGGAACCAACAAATAGCAGATGCTAGTCAAGATTAGCTGCGTTCAATAAATCAATCATCAAGAATAATCATTGGATCACAAAGAAGCTTATTTTCGATTTCCACTTATTAATTATGAAACAGTTCTATTATTACGGAATATTTACACAAAATAATCATAACATGAACATATTACGCAATTTAACTAAAATATCTTACAATAATTCGATTTATAGTGTACAATATATGGATCTAATTAATTCCTGAGTAATGATATGTGAGTAAAAAAAAAAATCCTTCAAGAATATCTCTTTTAAATGTTTGCCTAAAGCGTTTTCCGTGGAGAACAATGTCTAGTTTTATTAGACAGAGCATTGCAAATACTTGAATCTGCATATGACACAGATTGTTTTCCTGTGCTTGTAATTTTTGTTATAAGATGAATGTAATGACTTTCATAAGTTTTCGTTTTCATAAGGATGACTTACTAAGTTAACATAATCTATAAACCAGGAGTATGTAATGTAATAGATCACGGATAAAGTTTGCAACCATAAGACGATATTCTCTGTTAACACATCTAGTATTTGTTTAAAGGCATCGTTTAACAATGTTAAATCTGAGATGCATGGCCACACGTGTTATCAGTGTCTGTGGTATGGTGTAATATTGAAGCCCTAAAAAATCGCGCTTCAAAATGATCAAGAAGTGCCTCAAAAAGTAAAAATTTGAGTGACCGGTTTTACCATACTCGTTTTTCCCAATAGACTGTAGTGTTATGAAAACGTTAGGCAAACGCAAAATTTGGTTTCGATTTCCAATCATAAATATCTTGATAATCAGACAGGCGATTGGCTTGTAAAAGTCATGGGGTTCCCGACTGACCTAAAGGTTTATAATTATCATTGAAGCATGAGCTAAATCCAGGATTTTGTTTCAGAATCTGAGACAAAGTTACCGCATCCCTTTAATACATGTCGATTACCTAGTATGAATGACAAATTATTAAGCCGTTGACTACTGAATTTGATAGTTCCCATAGGCTTAACACAGGGACCACCAGGTTTCCGTATTCAAAGGGTTAGACCCCGTTCTCACTCACTTTGAAAGTGGTCTTAGTTAGACCGCTCCAGAGGAACGGGTCTTGAGGAACGGTTTGCGAGGGTTCACACTCCGAGCAGTTTTTATGGCTCAAACCGCTCCACAAGTCAAAGTGGTCTTGTTGCTATGGCAGCTCAGGTCAGCGGGTAAATTTTTTCGCGCGCGGAATACTAAGCGTATGTACCGTACTACATGTTTCGCACGCAACGTCACTAGACCACTTTCGTTCAAAGTACGCTTCCGTTCACACTCGCACGCTAGAGCGCTCCAAACCGCTCTTAATAAGACCCGTTCCTCAAGACCACCTCCCGAGGTGGTCTTCTGAGCGGTCCAGAAGTCCACTTCCTGGACCACTTTGACCGTTCTCACTCACCTAAGAACCGCTCCTGAGGAACGGGTCTTAGTTAGACCGCTCCAACGAAGTGAATGAGAACGGGGTCTTAAGCGCTCAGAGCCGTCATGCAGCGCGCAGTGACGCTCATGACGTTTACACATTATTACGCTGGTAATAGCCGAGCCGCTAAATTTAGCTCTCCTCTCTTCTTTTTTGGCGATGGCGGGGGGCTGCCCTCTTGGATCCGGAGCCTGACAAGAAGAAGAAGAAGAAGAAGAACTGCACAGAGAAATTTGTTCTCGCCTTACCCCTCCTTTATAATTCACACCCAATTTTGCTTACCCCTAGTAATTAGCCTACACAAGTTCAAAAGTGTTCCCCTTCCACTTTCGGGCCCCTTTCGAGTGGATGCGTTAGTTCAGCGTTTTCCAACCTTTTTATATTCGCGGTACCCTTTTGAAAAATGAAAAATTTCGCGTCACCTTTGTCCCGAACTCTTTACCGAAGATTGACTTTCCAACACAAGTACCACCTACACACGTACGGATCTATTTTGTTTCTAAAATTTGCGAGTAAGCGACGCGAGGGAGCCAAAACAATTTGTTTGAGTGTTAAAAATGTTATGTTGTAATGAAAACGCACTGGATAAGATAACATATAATGTATGCGGGCCCTCCTCTGCCCAATACACGTAGACTCTATACAAAATTAATATATTCGGTCACCTCGATACACAATATATTAGGATATTCGGGCATCTCATTGTTCAGAATCATCCGGTTTTTAAATGTTCCGAGCGAGTGAAGCGAACAAGTGTATCAAAATTGTAAGATATATTTCGATATTTACAAAAATGTAAGATATATTTGGGCACCTTGCGGTCAAAAGAAATATTCCGGCACCTCGTTGACTAATTATGTGGGTATTTAGGTACTTCACTGCCTGAAATCAAACTGTTTCTAAAAGTTGCGAAGCGAGTTAGGAAAAATCCCCAACTAATTGTCTTTAAAATGTTAATTTTTCATGAAAATACGTACCGTTTTTTAATTTTGTTATGACGTAAATTTCATAATGGATCCAGAATAGCCTTTGATTTAATTTCTCTAGCGGATATACTGCAGCGCCCCGGTTGAAAATGGCTTTAGTTCATCGTTTTTTCCTTTAGGGGGAGGCAGGCGCGGATCCAGGGGCTGGCCGGGCCTTGCCCCCCTCCGCCCGCATAACAGAGAGAGAGAGAGAAGGAAATGAAGGGAAAGAGGAGAGAAAGAGAAAGAAAAAAGAGGAAGAAGAAAAGAAAAATGGGAAAAAGGAGAGGGGGTCAAAAGGGCCTTGCCTCTCAGGTTGTTGCCCCATCAACAAAATAGGAGAGAAGGAAGGAAAGGGAACGAAAATGGAAAAGAAGAGACGAAGGGAGGGAAAAAGGAGGAAGAAGAAAAGAAAAGAAGGGGATATCAGTTGCAATTTTCCCGCCAACAGGTTGTGGATCGGGTGGGGTGGCAAAAGGCCCTTGCCTCCCCCTGTAAACCTATAAGAGAGAGAAGGAAGGGAAGGGAAAGGGAAAGAGGAGAGAAAGGGAAAGAAAAAAAGAGAAAGAAGAGAAAAAGTGAAAAGAAGGGAGATCAGTTGCGATTAATCCCGCCAACAACGTGTGGATCGGGGCGAAATGCCCTTGCCTCCCCTGCAAACCTATAAGAGAGACAAGGAAGGGAAGGAAAAGGAAAAGAGGAGAGAAAGGGAAAGAAAAAAAGAGAAAGAAGAAAGGAAGGGGAAAATCACTTGCGATTTTTCCCGCCAACAAGGTCTAGGTCGGGGGTGGAGGGCAGTTCCCCCAAAAAAAAATTCAAATGTGGTTTATTATTAATTCGATACCGGTGAATTACAAATGTAACTGAAGGGTCATAATTTTCCGAGATTTTTCCTCACTTTTTAGTAAATTATACTTTTTTATGGGTTTGTTGGAAAATGACAAATTCCTAAATTTACAGTCAGGCAAGAAATAATTATGCTTATTTAGAGGCCTACATGTAAGAGTCAGCGGAACGGCGGGGCTCGGGGCCTCGAGCCCCCTCACACTTTTTTTGAAAAAGAAAGAGAGAAAGAAAGAAAGAATAGTAACATGCCACTGTCACAAAATAATGAGGTATCAAAATATGCTCATCTGGCCGTGATTAAATGCCTAAAACCCCTGAGCTTACGAGAGCTTTGCCCCCTGGAGTCCACCAAGTGCCCTAAGGCGGCCCCCCTGGATGCTCATCTGACAGAAAGTTAATGCCTAAAACTCCTGAGCTTCTGGGGGCTCCGCCCCCTGGACCCCACGCCAATTATTGTCCTGCCACTGTCACAAATAAGGTATCAAAATATGCTCATCTGACCGTAATTAAATGCCCATACCCCCTGAGCTTCCGGGGGCTCCTCCCTTGACCCCGCCGAGGAACTGTCCCTAGAACCCACGCCATGTTACGCTACGCTCTACCTGATCGTAAATACTTTAGCCTCCCCCACCCACTTTAAAAAACGTTCAGCGGGGCCTGCATGTAAGAGTGGGGTGATGCGGATTTTTTTGTCTCTCCCCCAACGTTTTGCTCATTACGCCACTGCTGGTCACTATTACGTACCATTTTTGGCTCGCATAGTTTCAAATTTGCCCCCTCCGCGCCTGGGGAGGGAATGAAATCCTACGAATATTGCGCCCCCTCTATTACAAAATCCTGGATTTGCCCCTGTACCAAGGCAATCTATATTCTTTCCCGTGCTAACTACTGGTACCCCCGTTAACAAAAGTGTACACCGCTAATCTTTTATTTCATTTGTATATAATATACTTTGTAAAACAATGTTTATAGTATTCATGTGTTATGTTTTTTATCTTGTGTTATATTCTTATATTTTATGTATTCATGCTTGATACATTATGTTTTACTTATTATTTTTTGTTAATAAACTCAAACTCATACTGAAACTTAAAGGGCAAGTCCACTCCAAAATAACTTACTTTCAATAGAAGCAGAAAAATCAGACAAACCAATCAAAAAAGTTTGAGCAAAATCGGATAACTAATAAGAAAGTTATGAATTTTGAAAAAGTATGTAAAATTATTGAACAATGGAAATCACTACACAAATTGCCAATTTGGTTATCAGTTTGTGACGTCATGTCCTCACTACTTATTAATTGCTTTATATAGTTTAATCCCATTAATTTCCCTTTTTATCCCCCAAAACTTGATTTCCCCATGCCTTTGCCCAGGTAATATGATTTGTATAATATTGCGTGCATGACATTCCCAAAATCTTTTATGAACTGTGAAGAATTGATACTTTTTTCTGAATATTGTATATTCATAATTATTGTTTTTATATCAATAGTTTAGCAAAATTCATATTTTTCATGATTTAACTGGAAAAAAATTACTCTATATTAGTGCATCAACACAAAAACATATATTACTATCAATCTAACTTGGATGCTGGTGTGAAGAAATAAGATTCTTAGGGGAAAATAGGAAATTTATATTATCAATATAAAATAATTAGTGGATAGTGAGGACATGACGTCACAGACTCATGAGTGAGTTGCCAATTTGTGTAGTGATTTTCAAAGTTTTCATGTCATTGAAAATTCATAATTTTCTTATTAGTTATCCGATTTTGCTCAAACTTTTTTTTGGTTTGTCTGATTTTTCTGGTTCTATTGAAAGTAAGTTATTTTGGAGTGGACTTGGACTTTAAACTCAATCTATATTCTTTCATTTACGACAGGATTTTCTTCATATACCAAAAAATCCCGACCACAGCACGCATCTATTAATTTGGCGGTTTTCTCACTCACATATTCTTTTCCAAAGCTAGTCGACAGATATCATATAGCGATTCACTACAGGATTTAAGCATTTCGTTCGTGACTAATGGACACTTTATGAACCTTTTGAGATTGTATATTCGGTATAATTAATGTAGGCCAATCGATAAACAAAAAGCGACAAACAAAACTACGTATCACATTTGATTCAAATTTGCTTTTGTTACAGTATGCAATATTTTCCATTATTCTTTTGGTAGCTCAAGAATGGAAATTTGTTTTTAATTTGTTTTAAAAAATAAATAATTATTGACTGATGGTGGTGTGACCATAGTTCGCTATCTCAACAAAATTGGTAAGATTTCGAAAATCTGATACTACCAATGGAAAGAGGAGCCTAAAATTATCCAAAGACGACATTTTCTATGGAATTGGGTGTGAAATTATGAAAATATCGACAAAAGAGTGGCAAATGTTCAGTCTTTTGCGTCCGTTCCAAAAAATATGAACTTAACGGCAAAGGTCTGGAAATATCTATTTTGAGAGCAGATGTCATCAAAATTGTAAGTAAAAAGTGGTACCTAACTGATTGTAATATATCTAGCAAAGTGTATGCTATTATCTAATATTTGATTGATCGCTTTTGTGATAAATCAGCTGTAAACTCCCGTGCTCTCGTTTTTCGTGACTTTTTCGTCAGTTGCAGCGCATTCCATCCGACATCGAATTTTGAGATCGCGATATCTCCATAATTCTTTGACGATGAATTTTCTAGTTGCACCAATTTCTATTAAAAACTTTGCTGTCCATTTGGTAATAACTTAACTAAGTAAATTTGGGTCAAATATAAGAAATTATGGATCGAAATCACATTTCCTAATATTTTTAAAAACTCCGCGAACTTTGGTCACCTCATCATACATAAATAGCGACCAATTCAAGGCACTCACACACACACACGGACATAAACCTATAAGCAATATTCGATTAAAAAAAGAGAAGGATGAAATCTTATTTACAAAAACTACATTCTGAGAAATAGCCAAATGACTATATAAAAATAAAATGTATAACAACGTATCAATTTGTATCAGTATATAATGATTAAATAATTATTTTTTAAAAAATATGAATGTGACTGCATCTACAATAGGGGCCTAAACATTTCGTTAAACCATTCTTACCAGACTCTACTACATAGTACTGTACATATATTTAAACACTGATATATTTATTTTAATGAGACTGGGATATATGTAATAATAATAACAAAAATAATCTAGGCTTCTATAGCGCATTTAACCTTGAGAAATTTCCAATAGGGGCCTATATACATTTCGTTAAACCCTTCTTACCAGACTCTACTACATAGTACTGTACATATATTTAAACACTCAGATCGTTCTTTTAATGAGACTGGGATATATGTAATAAAATTAAATATAACCTAGGCTACCATAGCGCTTTAATCTTCAGAAATCTCCAATAGGGGCCTATATACATTTCGCTAAACCCTTCTTACCAGACTCTACTACATAGTACTGTACATATATTTATACACTCAGATCGTTCTTTTAATGAGACTGGGATATATGTAATAAAATTTAATATAACCTAGGCTTCCATAGCGCTTTAATCTTCAGAAATCTCCAATAGGGGCATACATACATTTCGCTAAACCCTTCTTTCCAGACTCTACTACATAGTACTGTACATATATTTAAACACTCAGATCGTTCTTTTAATGAGACTGGGATATATGTAATAAAATTAAATATAACCTAGGCTTCCATAGCGCTTTAATCTTCAGAAATCTCCAATAGGGGCATACATACATTTCGCTAAACCCTTCTTTCCAGACTCTACTACATAGTACTGTAAATTATATTTAAACACTGATATTTTAATTTTGTTTATGAGACTGGATATATTTAATAATAATAAAACAATAACCTAGGCTTCTATAGCGCATTTCATCTTTAGAAATCTCCAATTGGGGCCTACATTTCGTTAAACCCTTCTTTCGGACTCTACTACATAGTACTGTACATATATACATATATTTCAACACTGACATTTTTAAAAATAAGACTGGGATATATGTAATAACAATACAAAAAATTAAAATAGGCTTCTATAGCGCATTTAATTTTCAGAGAAAATATTAATGCGTTTTACAATTATAATAAAGCAACAATATTACAGATAACTATACTAGTTCAAGAACTAAAGAAATGTCAAAATAAGAACAAGATTAATCATAACACTTATCAACATCAATTACAGAGAAATGCAAGCGAATTATGAAAAAGTACAGTAATATACAACACGTGTAGTTTAAATTATGATCAAATACAATGGTGCAGTTTAAATGACATTAGAAGGTATTTTTGAACAAGTAAGATTTCAGTTGTGATTTAAAGGTAGTTTAGTGTGATTTAAAGGGATTGGATAACTTTGTCTCAGATTCTGAAACAAAATCCTGGATTTAGCTCATGCTGCAATGATAATTATAAACCGTTAGGTCAGTAAAGACCCCATGACTTTTACAAACCGATCGCCTGTCTGATTATCAAGATATTTATGATTGGAAATCGAAATCGAAATCGACTCTTGCGTTTTCCTAATGGTTTTCATAACACTTCAGTCTATTGGGGAAAATGAGTATGGTAAAACCGGTCACTTAAAGAGTTTTTACTTTTTTGAGGCACTTCATGATCATTTTGGAGCGCAACTTTTTCAGGGCTTCGTTATTACACCATATCACAGACACTGATAACACGTTGGGCCGTGCATCTCAGATTTAACATGGTTAAACGATGCCTTTAAAGATAGTTTATTCTGTGATGGTTCGGACGGTTTTGGGAGGGAGTTTCAAAGACGTGAACCTGCAGATGAGAATCTTTTGGATTCGTATGATTTTTTCCTGCCGTTAATGGTTCCAATGAGGTGTCGAGGTGCAGAGCGTACAATGTACAAGACTATAAACTTCTTTTACCGATTGACCTTTGCCTTTGGAACATTTGTCCGATAAAAACTGGAATTCACTTGTTGATCTCTATGACGATTGACCCTTTCTCAGTTCCATCTGTGATAGCCCTTTGTCCTATGTTTTCGTACAGGCGCTCATCATTATCATTGCCGATATCATTATCATTGCCAATAGCATACACATTGCTTGGTGCCGATGCGGTCCACAGGTTAGAGGAATGCGTAGGCATGGTAGGTGTATACCGGTCTTTCACACTATCTTCCCTCTTGAAGCGATAGTGCCTGATGATATGATAGCTAGTGAAGAGAAAAGGTAGATAGAGCGACGTTATGTTATAATCAAATTAGAATGAAGATATGTGTAAATGGAAACTCTGTCTACCCCAGTGGCGGATCAAGGGGCCCGGGGGCCGGGCCCCTTCCTAGAAAAAAACAGGTAAAAACACCCTTTTTTGAACAAAAAGAAGTTGGGCCCCCTCCCCTGGCGCCCAGGGGGGGGGGGTGGCAGTGGAAAAAAATAACCCTTTTTTTTCGGGTGCCAACCAATTTTTTTTTTTTGCT
This sequence comes from Mesocentrotus franciscanus, assembly GCA_037976565.1. NCBI lineage: Eukaryota > Metazoa > Echinodermata > Echinoidea > Camarodonta > Strongylocentrotidae > Mesocentrotus > Mesocentrotus franciscanus. Next base: position 27,515,249 of record CP137670.1, on the reverse strand, counting down.
CACTACCCCTACTCTGGGTAGCGATTTTGTTTTCCCTCTCTCTCCCTTTCCTCTCTTCATCCCTTTTACATTCTTTTCTCTGTTACCTTCTTTTCTCTTTCTCTTCTCCTTTCTCCTTTCTTCTTCCGTTACTCTTTCCTTCCCCCACTTGTTGAGGTCGCCAAAAAAGGGGGAGGGCGATTCGGCCCCCGCCCTGGTCCGACCCGAAGGGTAGCGATTTTTAAAATTTTTATTATCCTTTTTTTTTTCCTCTCCTCCCCCTCCTCTCTCTCTCTCTCTCTTTCTCTCTTTCCTATCTCCCTCTCTCGACTTCTCTTCTATATTCTTTTCTCTTTTACCTTCTTTTATCTTTCTTTTCTCCTTTCTTCTTCCGTTACTCTCTCCTTCTCCCCCTTTTTGAGGTCGCCAAAAAAGAGGGGAGGGCGATTCGGCCCCGCCCTGGTTTCCGACCCGAAGGGTAGCGAGTTTTTTTCTTCTTATTAATATTCTTCTTTTCTTTCCTCCCCTCCCCCGCCTCCTCTCTCTCTCTCTCTCTCTCTTTCTCTCTTTCCTATCTCCCTCTCTCTACTTCTCGTCTACATTCTTTTCTCTTTTTCTCCTTGTTTCCCAACGCTCTCTATTTTATCCCTTTTCTCTATTTGGGAGGCTGTCGAAAAGAAGGGGGCGTAGCCGATTCGGCCCTAGGATCCGCCGCTGTACCATGACTACTACTACTACTACTACTAATACTTCTACTCCTACTACTTCTTCTACTACTACTACTACTACTACTACTACTCCTGCTACTACTACTACTACTACTACGGCTACACTCTGAAAACTGAAATGTTAAATCAACATTTAAAAGGGCCTAGGAGTGGCCAGTCTTTCAAAATGGTTGATTAACACTTTGAACATGCTGGATCCAACACTATAAATGTTGAATCCAGCATGTTAAAAGTTACAATCTGACATTATGAAAGAGTGGTCACTCCTTTTTTTTCGTAAATACTTGTGTCGTTATTGTACCCTTTGGTTTTACTCAAGTCCGTTATATACACAGATCTTTTACACATGGAGGAGTCCCATTTTGTGCAATTTAGAATAATCACTGCCGTAGTCACGGATGTGCATCGTTAATACCTTTTCCTTTGCCCTATTGAGAAGAATACTTTCATCTCTGTTCCATGGAATGTACCGTCTGTGAATAAATGGATAACGATTACATCATTTTCACTAGCACGTATCCATCATTCGTCTCGGTGGGTTTTGCAATGTTGGTATAAAATCTACGAACAAGTGTATTAACTCACCCCAAAATAAGCAGTATAAGCACTATAATGGGCACAACAGCCAACCAAGTCCACTTGCAGTTATCGTCTGTGGCCCGTACCTCTGTTTGAAATAATAGTAATAATAATAATAGTTATAACAATAAGCATAATAGTAATAACGACAATATTCACAATAACAATGATAATAATGATAATTAAATAATAATAATAAATTAACTGGATTTACATAGCGCTTAATATGGAATACTGTCTCTAAGCGCTTTACATGTAATCATGATTATTTCCCCGGTCATCAGCTTCATACACTAACACAATGAGCACCACTTCCACTCCCTGGCGATTATTCCTGCCATTCCTGCCAATATGGCGATTTTTATCACAATGGGTTTCGTCATTCTACCAGGACCACGTTTCTCTCCAGGGTATGGAGTGATCAAAATGTAGATTTTTAGCCTTGGGGATCGAACCCATGACCTTCGCGTTTCCAGTGCTCAAACCGCTCAACTACAACACCTCTGATAATGATTTGTTGCATATCATTTTGTGCAAATTGCCCATGTGGCAAACGAGCGATCGCGCAGAAAGGTGAAGAAGGCAACCGAAGCGATAAAAAGGTACAGTTGATCTGAATTAGTCGCAAGTCCTTAAAACAATCGCAAACTTGCACAGTCAACTCATTTATGTATCTCTTCAGTAAAGATTTGGGATCAATGGCAGAGTTTTTATCGCTTTTATCGCAGCTATCCATACGGGGGCATAGGCATGTGCCAACGCGGGACGAAACCTATTAAAAAGTGAGGAAAGAGAAAAAGAAGGGATGTGAAAAGAGAGTGTAATATATGACCTCTCTCCCTCCCCCCTAACCAATCGCCTTCTTAATTCCTATTTGATTCATCGATTGATACCGGTTCCACCCCCTCCTCCCTTATGATGCCGATGGACGATAATGACCATAACCCCTACCCCAGCCCGTCGTCCGCCCAAAGCCGAGGCCCCAATAGATTTTTTTTTTTAAACTAAACTGTATACGCAGCAATTATAAGATGACAACGTTATCCACGCCTGTGGTTGGTTTAATCAAATCAAGGGCAACTTAAATATCCTTTTGTATATCCAATAAAAATCATGTTTGAATTACGGAATGCATCATGTGCGCATTTCAAAAGGTGACACACACACTGCTACTGAAATAGCGTTAGGTTGATTTTTCGACAAGTATTGCAATCATGTGTTTAACATTATATTTTGTGACATGCTTTGATCGCTGATCGTACCGACCACAGGAGGTGTCACGTTCGTGGTGGTGAACTGCAATATTGGTTCCCGTGGACCTTCCCGAGCAGATATGCAATTGATTGCAGAAACTGCGACTTGGTACGTGGTATTTGCCTCTAGGTGACCAACATCGAACTGTAGCTCGCTCTCCACCGACACGTACCCGACGCTGCCCCATGGATCACTGTCATCATCACCACCATCGTCTTTGTCGTCGTTTTTCTTGATGTTGATTTCGTAACCACAGATTGGCCCGTCTCCTTCATGCTGATTGGTCCACCGGATGGCCACAATTGTAGAGGATAGGTTTGCGATTTGAGGAGCTTCAATCAAGGTGGGCAGAACTATCGAAATTAGTGATAAACAACTTGGTAAAATTGAGATATTGACACGCCTAAGTATTGTTTATTCGCTATTTTAATCCAATATATCGCTCCGATAGAAATGTGCTTGTATAGTAACCTATACTAGGCATATTACCAAGAAGTTTCTACTACTACTAATACTACTACTATTGATAATGATAATATTAATAATGATAATAATGATAATAATAATGATAATAATAATGATCGTGGTAATAATGATAATGTAAGTGGTGTTTATGAAAATGATAATGATAATAATCAGAATCATAATAATATTTCTATGACTGAAATCGATATACAACGTTGGACTAAAGTCACATGCCCACGCATCAGATGTGCGACGAGGACTCGAACCAAATCTACAAATAGCTGAAAAAAGACTCACCAATGGAGGGCGTTGTTAGAGAAAGTATCGGACCCTCGCCGAGTTCAGATGCCCTTGCCCCATCGCAAAGAATAGGTCTCACTGAAATCTGATAGTCCGTATCAGGTTTCAGGCCAGTTACGTTGAATATAAGCTCTTCTTTGGACTGGGATCCTGGTTTAGCGTACACAAAACCAACTGTCAACCACGATGGGATATCGTCGTTGAAGCTCCTTCTATCAATTGCATAGGCACATATGGGCCCATCGCCAGTATGTTGTTCTTGCCACTGGACAACTGCGTAGGACGTTCCGATGGTTGTCGCGTTAGGCCGATGAGACAAGGTGGGTAGAACTGACGGTAGAATTGAAATTGAAATGAAGTATTTATTCGGTATTCTTTTTTTTCAGTATGTGTGTATATATTTATAGATACATGTATATATATATTTACCTGACGGCGTCATTATACGGACATATGTAGTGAAAAAATGAGTCATTAAGGTAGACAGGTCATTTTCGTGTCCTGTCAACGTTCGAACAAAAAAAAAATACTACCCTCTACGTACGTTTGCAGGCATAGAAAACTTAAAAGCCTCCCAAGAAACAAATGGTTTGATCATTAGTCATTAGTTTAATTAGTTATTTATTGTTTTGAATTTAGGGTTAGCTGTAGGGTTAATATACCAGTTTTCAATGATGCCCGGTTAATGTATACCATGTAGAGTTATATATAGATTTCATGTTAATACAACAAGTTTGGATAATATATATATATATATATACCTTATCCACCCCTTCCAACATATCCTAACTACTTTCTGATGCAGTTAGATTTTATTCCTGTTGCTTTGGATCGTAATTTTGTATTAGAGTGGGATATGCCACGAAAATAGACTTTATATTCAACGGTGGAAGCGAGCAGTAAAGAAAGAAGAAAATAGGAAATAAGAATGGTAAGGGCCATACCCTGGACTTTTTAAATCCCGCCAAGTTGGTATTGCGAGCCTTGTTTAGCGAGTCGACACTCTCTGTTATTAATACTCTCTAGTTTGAACACAGTCGCAACTACTGTACATTCAAGGGCAACATTGATATCCTAGCTACTGTACATTATCTCGAATAGGAATAATGTTTGAATGACGTAATGCACCACTGTAATGTTTGCACATTTCAAAAGGTGACACGCTGGGCTACAGACATTGCTTCACGTTGAATTTTCGAAAATAGTTGAAATCATCATTTTTGTTTCACATTTGTTTAAAAGACATTCTTTGAAAGCTAAACGTACCGACTACAGGAATTGTCACAGTCTTGGTGGTGAACTGCAATATTGGTTCCCGTGGACCTTCCCGAGCAGTAATGCAATTGATTGCAGAAACTGCGACTTGGTACGTGGTATTCGCCTCTAGGTGACCAACATCGAACTGTAGCTCACTTTCCACCGACACGTACCCGACGCTAAGCCATGTATCACTGTCATCATCATCACCATCGTCTTTGTCGTCGTTTTTCTTGATGTTGATTTCGTAACCACAGATTGGCCCGTCTCCTTCATGCTGATTGGTCCACCGGATGGCCACAATTGTAGAGGATAGGTTCGCGATTTGAGGAGCTTCCATCAAGGTGGGCAGAACTATCGAAATTAGTGATAAACAACTTGGTAAAATTGAGATTTTGACACGCCTAAGTATTGTTTATCTGCTATTCAAATCCTATATCGCTCCGATAAAAATTTGGTTGTATAGTATATACCTACCCTTAAGGCACGTTAACTACAAGATACAAATACTACTACTAATGATAATAATAATGATAATAATAATAATGATCGTGGTAATAATAATGTAGGTGGTGTTGATAAAAATGATAATAATAATGATGATAATAATATTAATCATATTTCTATGACTGGAATCGATATACAACGTGGGACTCAGGTCCCATGCCCACACATCAGTTGTGCGATGATCAATGGAGTCGAACAAAATCTACAAATAGTTGAAAGACTCACCAATGGAGAGCGTTGTTAGAGAAAGTTTCGGCCCTTCGCCAAGTTCAGATGTCCTTGCCCCATCGCAAAGGATAGGTCTCACTGAGATCTGATAGCCCGCATCGGGTTCCAGGCCAGTTACATTGAATATAAGCTCTTCTCTGGACAGGGATCCTGGTCGCTTCGACACAAAACCAACCGTCAACCACGGTGGGATATCGTCGCTGAAGCTCCTTCTATCAATTGCATAGGCACATACGGGCCCATCGCCAGTATGTTGTTCTTGCCACTGGACAACTGCGTAGGACGTTCCAATGGTTGTCGCGTTAGGCCGATGGGACAAGGTGGGTAGAACTGACGGTAGAATTGAAATTGAAATGAAGTATTTATTCGGTATTCTTTTTTCAGTATGTGTGTATATATTTATAGATACATGTATATATATATTTACCTGACGGCGTCATTATACGGACATATGTAGTGAAAAAATGAGTCATTAAGGTAAACATGGTCATTTTCGTGTCCTGTCAACGGTCGAACAAAAAAATTACTACCCTCTACGTACGTTTGCAGGTAGAGGAAATTTAAAAGCCTCCCAAGAAACAAAAGGTTTGATCATTAGTCATTAGTTAAATTAGTTATTTATTGTTTTGAATTTAGGGTTAGCTTTAGGGTTAATATACCAGTTTTCAATGATGCCCGGTTAATGTATACCATGTAGATTTCATGTTAATACAACAAGTTGGGATAATATATATATATATATATAAATACCTTTTCCGCCCCTTCCAACATATCCTTACTACTTTCTGATGCAGTTAGATTTTATTCCTGTTTGCTTTGGATCGTAATTTTGTATTAGAGTGGGATATGCCACGAAAATAGACTTTATATTCAACGGTGGAAGCGAGCAGTAAAGAAAGAAGAAAATAGGAAATAAGAATGGTAAGGGCCATACCCTGGACTTTTTAAATCCCGCTAAGTTGGTAAACGTTACTACAATGTGCTTGCGAGCCTTGTTTAGCGAGTCGACACTCTCTGTTATCAATACTCTCTGGTTTGAACACAGCCGCAACTACTTTTGAACATTAAAGGGCATCTTCGATATCCTATTGTACATTATATGGAATAGGAATCATGTTTGGATGACGTAATGCACCCTGTAATGTTTGCACATTTCAAAAGGTGACACGCTGGGCTACGGACATTGCTTTACGTTGACTTTGCATATAGTAGAAATAGTTGAAAGACTCACCAATGGAGAGCGTTGTTAGAGAAAGTATCGGGCCCTCGCCAATTTCAGATGTCCTTGCCCCATCGCAAAGGATAGGTCTCACTGAGACCTGATAGCCCGCATCGGGTTCCAGGCCAGTTACATTGAATATAAGCTCTTCTCTGTACAGGGATCCTGGTCGCTTCGACACAAAACCAACCGTCAACCACAGTGGGATATCGTCGCTGAAGCTCCTTCTATCAATTGCATAGGCACATACGGGCCCATCGCCAGTATGTTGTTCTTGCCACTGGACAACTGCGTAGGACGTTCCAATGGTTGTCGCGTTAGGCCGATGAGACAAGGTGGGTAGAACTGACGGTAGAATTGAAATTGAAATGAAGTATTTATTCTGTATTCTTTTTTTCAGTATGTGTGTATATATTTATAGATACATGTATATATATATTTACCTGACGGCGTCATTATACGGATATATGTAGTGAAAAAATGAGTCATTAAGGTAGACATGGTCATTTTCGTGTCCTGTCAACGACCGAACAAAAAAAAAATGACTACCCTCTACGTACGTTTGCAGGTAGAGGAAACTTAAAAGCCTCCCAAGAAACAAAAGGTTTGATCATTAGTCATTAGTTTAATTGGTTATTTATTGTTTTAAATTTAGGGTTAGCTTTAGGGTTAATATACCAGTTTTCAATGATGCCCGGTTAATGTTAATACAACAAGTTGGGATGATATATATATACCTTTTCCGCCCCTTCCAACATATCCTTACTACTTTATGATGCAGTTAGATTTTATTCCTGTTTGCTTTGGATCGTAATTTTGTATTAGAGTGGGATATGCCACGAAAATAGACTTTATATTCAACGGTGGAAGCGAGCAGTAAAGAATGAAGAAAATAGGAAATAAGAATGGTAAGGGCCATACCCTGGACTTTTTTAATCCCGCCAAGTTGGTAAACGTTACTACAATGTGCTTGCGAGCCTTGTTTAGCGAGTCGACACTCTCTGTTATTAATACTCTCTGGTTTGAACACAGCCGCAACTACTTTTGAGCATTCAAGGGCATCTTCGATATCCTATTGTACATTATATGGAATAGGAATCATGTTTGGATGACGTAATGCACCACTATAATGTTTGCACATTTCAAAAGGTGACACGCTGGGCTACGGACATTGCTTTACGTTGACTTTGCATTTAGTTGAAATAGTTGAAAGACTCACCAATGGAGAGCGTTGTTAGAGAAAGTATCGGCCCCTCGCCAAGTTCAGATGTCCTTGCCCCATCGCAAAGGATAGGTCTCACTGAGACCTGATAGCCCGCATCGGGTTCCAGGCCAGTTACATTGAATATAAGCTCTTCTCTGTACAGGGATCCTGGTCGCTTCGACAAAAACCAACCGTCAACCACGGTGGGATATCGTCGCTGAAGCTCCTTCTATCAATTGCATAGGCACATACGGGCCCATCGCCAGTATGTTGTTCTTGCCACTGGACAACTGCGTAGGACGTTCCAATGGTTGTCGCGTTAGGCCGATGGGACAAGGTGGGTAGAACTGACGGTAGAATTGAAATTGAAATGAAGTATTTATTCGGTATTCTTTTTTTTCAGTATGTGTGTATATATTTATAGATACATGTATGTTTATATATATATTTACCTGACTGCGTCATTATACGGACATATGTAGTGAAAAAATGAGTCATTAAGGTAGACATGGTCATTTTCGTGTCCTGTCAACGATCGAACAAAAAAAATTACTACCCTCTACGAACGTTTGCAGGCAGAGGAAACTTAAAAGCCTTAGAAGCGAGCAGTAAAGAAAGAAGAAAATAGGAAATAAGAAAGGTAAGGGCCATACCCTGGACTTTTTAAATCCCGCCAAGTTGGTGAACGTTACTACAATGTGCTTGCGAGCCTTGTTTAGCGAGTCGACACTCTCTGTTATTAATACTCTCTGGTTTGAACACATCCGCAACTACTTTTGAACATTCAAGGGCATCTTCGATATCCTATTGTACTGGGAATAGGATCATATTTGGATGACGTAATGCACCACTGTAATGTTTGCACATTTCAGAAGGTGACACGCTGGGCTACGGATATTGCTTTACGTTGACTTTGCATATAGTTGAAATAGTTGAAAGACTCACCAATGGAGAGCGTTGTTAGAGAAAGTATCGGCCCCTCGCCAAGTTCAGATGTCCTTGCCCCATCGCAAAGGATAGGTCTCACTGAGACCTGATAGCCCGTATCGGGTTCCAGGCCAGTTACATTGAATATAAGCTCTTCTCTGGACAGGGATCCTGGTCGCTTTGACACAAAACCAACCGTCAACCACGGTGGGATATCGTCGCCGAAGCTCCTTCTATCAATTGCATAAGCACATACGGGCCCAGCGCCGGTATATTGTTCTTGCCACTGGACAATTGCGTAGGACGTTCCAATGGCTGTCGCTAGAGGCCGATGGGACAAGCTAGGTAGAACTGACGGTAGAATTGACATAAAGTTGAAATCAAAATGACGTATTTATTGTCCGTACGGAATTCGTTTTTTCTGTACGTGTGTGTGTGTGTGTGTATATATATATATATATATATATATATATATATATATATAAGTTTATTCCGAAGTATTTCTCGTACTAATTTTTGCTATGTTCATGATGCTTGACTATATGATTGAGTGATATTAAGTTTTTATGCCATGTATATCTGTTCATACAATGTATTTGTTTCTGTATGTGTTTGCACTTCAGAACCTGAAGAAGGCCTCACAAGCCGAAAGCTCGTAATAAAAATTGTAAAGTACATCTACGTCTCACATTCCTAGACCATTTTCTTCATACCTATATATATATACATGTATATCAATTCATGTGCATTAAACGAGAAAATAACAAGTTCATGTACAGAACACAAATAAATTCAAATATAGTGGGATTTGCAAAGGCGACAGGCTTGTCAATGGAACACTCAATTACAAGATGAGATCAAGCCTTCGGGAATACAACATAAACATGTCAGGTGCACAGACATAGGACTCTCCATCATACTATATACGACCTGGTATGTATGCAAGGATATTGAACTCACCGTAATCATTTGTTGCCTGATATAATTCATTCTTTTCTCCTTCTCTCCCGGAGCAGTGCAGAATTCTAACACTTATACCATAGAGGGTGCCAGCATCGAGTCGATCAATCGTGAATTGGTAGTCGTTCGTCCCATCTTCGGAGGAACGAAGCCGACACTCGACCACAATGTGGAAGCAGGATATTGCAGATATATGTTGTGTCCGCACACGGTTCCATCGCCATCGTAATCGCCCCTCCATCCCACCCAGATGGACGATGTGTTGACACCCCATACTTCAGGCTGATTAGACAGAGTTGGCAAGTCTAAATGATCTATACAAAAGAATTACATAAAAAGTAGAAGTAGTAGTAATAGTAGTAGTAGTAGTAGTAGTAAGGGTCGTCTTAGTAGTAAAAGTACTAGTAGTAATAATGATGATACATGTAATGGTAATGGCAATAGTAACAGTAGTAGAACTGGTAGTAGTAGTAATAGTAGTAGTAGTAGTAGTAGTAGTAGTAGTAGAAGTAGTTGAATTAGTAGTAGTAATAGTAGTAGTATAAGTAAAATAGGTAGTAGTAGTAGTAGTATCAGCAGTAGAAGTATTAGTAGTATTAGTAGTAGGTAGTGGTAAGTAGAAGTAGTAGTAGTAGTATTAGGAGTAATATTAGTAGTAGTAGTAGTAGTAGAAGTAGTAGTAGGTAGCGGTAAGTAGTAGTAGTATGTAGTAATACAAGTAAAAGAAATAGTAGTAGAAGTAATATTACTGGTAGTAATGGTGGTAGTAGTAGAAATGGTAGCAAGTAAAAGAAGAAGTAGTTGTAGTAGTAGAAATAATTGTAGTAGAGGTAATAGTGGCAGTTCTACTACTACTCCTACTAGTAGTAGTAGTAGTAGTAGTAGTAGTAGTAGTGCTAAGTAAAAGAAGAAGTAGTAGTAGTAGCAGTAGTGGCAGTATAGTAGTAGTAGTAGTAGTAGTAGTAAAAGTAGTAGTAGTAGTATCGACAATGGCATTATTAATGTCTTCTTTATTCGCTGCATTATAAAAATACACAGAGCAAAGATCAACGCTGAAGACAAAAAATAAATAGTCATAATAATAAGAAGAAAAATTACAAAAAAATAATATTGTTATTATAATAATACCAACAAAATGATGATAATGATATCATAGTCATAATAGCAATGATTATGATAGTATAGTAATGATAATATTTCTGGGTCTAAAATTACCTTCATAGCAATTTAAGGTTCTAACAGGGCACTAGAAATGTCATAATTAAGAATAAGAGCAACAACCATGCACTTTGAAGGCATGTTCGGTCTTAAACAAGAACTCAACTATCCCTTTAATAAGAAAATTAACTGAAAAATATTGTAACCTGTTAATTTTTATTTTTAAGTTTCAGGGTTCAATCAATAAAGGTAGATTTTAAATAACTGTTTAAACTGTGCTTTTGTGAATTCCGATGTTACATATCTCGCATATTAGGCTCTCACCGCAACGTACATGTAAATACACCATTGATTGCGTGCAATCTCAAAATAGGCCGCACGGGGAATCCCCACTATGTCGCAATGTGTGCTTATTTCATGAATTGCAAATGCAGCGTCATGAAATCGCTGGGTCCTGCGGTGAATGCGGGGGTGAATGCTTTTGTTTATTTCTTATTTGTGAACTCTGAGTTGTGCTGACCTTTGCCCATATGAAGAAGGATTATCAACTGCCATAGAAAAATCCTATTTAGGATGATATTTCATTGAAAATAACATTGCAAAGCGCATTGAAATATAAACGTAACACGCTATATAAATGCGAGATATTATCATGATTATAGTTGTTGTTGTTTTTGTGTATGTTGTTGTTGTGAAACTAACTTCTGTTTGGAAGAAAATGTGTAAAACGCACATAGGCCTACGGTAATCGTGACGGTTGAAACGATATGACACATTGTTGAACAATACAGAATACTTTGGTTTCTTTGAAGCAATCGAGATTGGGGTGAAAGGTCATATTGTTAGAGAAGAAGACAAGAATAGACACAAGACTAATGTATATATTTGCGAATGTAACGTCTGGGCCCCGTCTTACAAAGCGTACATGTATAGTATATACACCCATTGACTGTGTGCAATCCAAATGTAGGCCGCATATACGGGGAATCCCCACTTTTGTTTGACTAGTATAACTGGTGCTAATTTGAGGAACTACTTTCGGTTGATTAGGAAATTGTGTAGATTACAAAATGTTGTATACGCAGATACCTTCCCTCATCTCTACGTTCCGTTTATGATTTTATTATGCCTTGTTACGTATAAACGAGCATTTACACACTCACAGCTAGCCCACACCCACAACCAAGGGCGGATCCAGCCGGCGGCAAGAGAGGGGGCCAAAAAAGGGGCTCACTTCGTGCGAAAATTTGAAAATCGCGCCGGCCGATTATTTTAAATCAACATCCCCCTTGAGCGCCAGGAGGGCCCATCTTCTTTTTTAAAGGGTTTTTTACCTGTTTTTGGCTAGGGAGGGGCCGGGCCCCCCCCTGGATCAGCCACTGCCCACAACCAATAGGCCTACACACGATACACGTAGCATGTTATTTTACCTTGTTAGGTATAAGCGAGCATTTGCATACTCACAGCCCACTCACAACCCACTCACGCAAACGCCCTAGCAAATTCTTTACTTCCAATTAGTATCAAAACAATACAAATAATGCTTCAAAATGCAATTCTTTTTCATATTAATAACATAATTCAAATAACTAAATACATGTAAAGTTACGATTGAAACAAATGAATGAAATCAGTTATAATTTTAAAAAAATGAAAACCATCTCCACTTCTACCAACCCCAAATAAAACCCACTTCCATCTGCAACTAGGGCTTCTGCGGATAAACATACAATTGTGTAAAGTATGTCTTTTCGTGGAATGGACATTGTGTTTAATACCTTTATAAAAATGTATTAATACTTACTTGGGTTGTTACATGTATTTTTCAGGTAGAAATATAAGCTCACTGTGGAAGGAAAAAAATTAAAGAGGAAGTATATAAATTATTGTTTTTTTTCACGTGAAATGAAAACTCTATCAAAATCACCAGTATCATAGTAAGGCTATATTTACTGTGCAAAATACAATTTGGAAATCTAAATTCATTTTGAATATATGTCTTACCCTAGTTTAACTGTAATATTTATGATGTAATTATTATAATCTTTATTACAATAATTATTGCATTGGTACATGGTGACAGCCTAAGATAAATACAAAAAAATAAAAATAAAACAAATGTATTGTATGGAGTCAAGTGAGTCAGGTGATTCAACTGAATGAACCAGTACATCATGGACTTACTTCGAATTATTGGGCCATCGCGTCCGGTCGGGTAGTCGCGTTACGGGACCTTTAGTGAAATATTTGTCGTAGAGTTTTCACAAGTGTCGGGTAAATTAGACTAGGCCATTTGTAGATGAGAGGTTTATTTCACAAACATTGACCCCGACATTTCGTGAATAAAGGCCCAGTTGAAACCAGTAGGCAACTAGTCAACTGGTACCAGTTCAAACCCGTAGTCAACTGGTACCAGTTCAAACCAGTACATCCAACTGGTTTTTAATATGGAAATTGAGACAACGCTATCTGAGACCAGTTGACAAACCAGTTGAAAAACCAGTAGATTTACCAGTTGATATACCAGTTGATATTTCCAGTTGATTTACCAGTTGAAAACCAGTAGATTTACCAGTTGATATACCAGTTGATATTTCCAGTTGATTTACCAGTAATCAACAGATATTGTGATAATCAATAATCAATATTGGCATCTGCCCACCAACAGGACCATAATATATAATCTCTTGCAATTACCCTCATCACAGAGATCATTTGAGGTCGATTACAGATAAGTCTCATTCCATTTTAGAAATTTGGAGCTCGTACATAGATATATACAAAATTATACATTTTGTTTCCTGGTTAGTAATTACATGTATCAATATACCTATTTTTACGTCTTAAATTAGATGAAAAACATGATCAAACATATATAATATATTTGTCAATGATTGACTAAGAAAATAACAATCACAAAATTGATGTGCATTGTCACATTTGCTTGATAGATCATGATAATTATATTTTCTGTGAAAATATGCAAATTAATCATGAATATGCACAAGATACAATGAACTGGTTTTTGAACTGGTGAAGCAACTGGTATTCTACTGGTCAACTGGTAAATCAACTGGTAATCATCTACTGGTTTTCAACTGGTAAATCAACTGGTATATCATCTAACAGTTTCAACTGGTAAATCAACTGGTAATCACAAATGGTTTTCCATTGGTAAATCAACTGGTTTTCAACTGGTAATCATCTACTGGTTTTCAACTGGTAAATCAACTGGTAAATCAACTGGTAATATCAACTGGTCTCAGATGTCAACTGGTATTTCTACTGGTTTTCAACTGGTAAATCAACTGGTAATCATCTACTGGTTTTCAACTGGTAAATCAACTGGTAAATCAACTGGTAAATCAACTGGTAATATCAACTGGTGTCAGTTGTCAACTGGTATTTCTACTGGTTTTCAACTGGTAAATCAACTGGTAATCATCTACTGGTAATATCAACTGGTAATATGAACTGGTCTCAGATGTCAACTGGTATTTCTACTGGTTTTCAACTGGTAAATCAACTGGTAATCATCAAACTGGTAAATCAACTGGTAATATGAACTGGTCTCAGATGTCAACTGGTATTTCTACTGGTTTTCAACTGGTAAATCAACTGGTAATCATCTACTGGTAATATCAACTGGTCTCAGATGTCAACTGGTATTTCTACTGGTTTCCAAATTGTATCAACTGGTATTAACTGGTACCAGTTGAGACCAGTTGAGACCAGTTCAAACCAGTAGATACCAGTTGGAAATCCTTACTGGTTTCAACTGGTATCAACTGGAATTTCGACCTGGGCCGGGGCATGTTTTCACAAAGGGTCGGGTAACGCAACCATCCGACCCGACGCGATGACCCGATGATTCTAAGTAAGCCACATCGCGACACATCCACAGAATCTGATCTAGATCTACATGTAGATTCGCCATTCACGGGGTCATTCACAAATACTTACCGCTAATTAGTGCAGCCGATAGTATAACGTAACAGACAGCGTGACAACATGCACACCTCTTTTCCCCCATCTTTAGAGCTCAATGTGAGGATTATTAATGAAAAAAGCGTTGAAAGCTATTACACATTCAATAATGGAATCCTTTGTAAGGTTTCTATGGCAAAAGAAGATGACATCCGAGCTCGACACAGAGCGGTCAATGCAATGGCAAATCAACTCCGCGCAGAATATAATAACATATATACGCATTGCAAAAAGACTTCCGGGGATTCCCCACCAATGGCCTTGCCCTTTGCCAAAAAGCAAAAAACAAACAACACAGATTGTTTTTCTGTGCTTGTTATTATTTTAAAGATTAATGTAATGATTTCCGTAGGTTTTCTTTTTCAAAAGGATGACTTAGTATTAAAGTTAAAATAATCTACAAAAACCTGGAGTGTGTACATTTTTTAATAGATCATGGATAAAGTTTGCAACCATAAGACGATATTCTTAGTTAACACGTTTAGTATTTTGTTTAAACAGATTGTTTTCCTGTGCTAGTTATTATTGGGGGAGGGTGTGAATGAAAAAAATACTGGTGATGGTGATGATTAGGAGATCTATGAATTGACCCAAGGGTGCATAGGGGTCAATAAGATATGGTCGATACGCTCTCTTTCAGGGTAGACACTAGCTAGTTCATCAGCTTTACAGGCATGTTTCTAAAATAGTCACAACCCTAACCCGAACCCTTACCCTACCTGATGCACATGGCACTGCATGTATGTGGATGCACACTACATACCTTACCTATCTTACTGTGGGGCTATTTTTATTTGTAGAAATGTGCCTCTACTATTTATTAATACGCGACTGTAACTCGTTCAGCCATTCGCCTGCTTCTCGCTCTCTATTCTTCTCACGCCAGTAGCTTTTTGCTAATTATCAAGACACGGTTCTTGTTGTTGTTGGTTTGGTTTTTAAAGGCTCTTTTCATTAAAGGTTGAATATTTGCTCCTTCCCTAAAAATTCATGCGGCGTTCATGGGAATCCCCAGAATCTGACTGTGCGTAGAAGATTGCGAAATGTCATTTCAGGTCACGTTCTCACCTCAGTAGTAAACTAGGGTCATGTTCCGAAAATGACAAGTGAAGAAAATTGCAGCTACGAAACTGCTGGTTTTCTTTTTCTTCTTCTTCAGTCATTAAAGTTTGATATCAATCTTGATTCTTTAAAATCATGCACCAACGCCTATTTTTCACCCATTACTGCATTGGGTCACAGCTGATGGGACTATCACGTATTATGGTCCCATGATTTTGTTTTTTGACTGTAAATTACAATGTACGGGTCCGGGTTCGATTCCCTCCATACATAGATATACATTTGTCACCACACGATCAAAGGGGGAGTAAATAGATACCTGTTAGGATTTTAATCCTTGAATATAGGAAAAGCGCTACGGCTGCCGGAGCTAGAACACTATTGTGTAAAGTCATATGGAAGCAAATAGAGACTATGTAATTCCTTTTATTTAAGTACTTTATTGGTTTAAAGATACTATGTCCCTTTTGCAGCCAACATCAAATTCTTTGCAGGAATTATGAATACGTAATGTATGTCCTATCTCTGAAATTAAAACGTTAACAGTGTCCTAATATTCAAATTATGCAAGGAAACCCGTTTAATTGCTAGACTTCACTGTCAGACACTATTGAGTGACTGACTGGCTTTTTCTTCTTTGGTAATAACATACATAAAATGAGCTGTAAAGGGTACATGAACATTTGTCTACATCAATAACCCACTTCTTGTAATGGCCAAAATTAAACTGATTGAATCTTTGCGCAGCACACTTGAAACGTACGGCCATTCGGTACAATGGTCTGAACATCAGACTTTTAGCACTTTTTTAGCACGTAGCACTAAAGTTGATTCCCACTTAATAACATTTTCAAGCCCCTTTTTTGGGGGAGTTCTCAATTAGTATTATCTTTCAAATGCCTTTGGAATTTAACCCTTTCATTTTTTTTTTTTGGCCTGCAAATGGGACATGATACCTTTAAGTGTGACGTGCAGCTTGGGCTGGAAAGGACACCTTAGAATATAACTGCAAACTTACAACGTAATTTTACATTATAACAACAGATTTACAAACAATAATGTGTGATAAATGATGACTGCTAGTCACAAATATACAAAGTAAAAACAGGGTCATGAACTAGTTTTCACTCTCCACCATTGCTATAATTATGTTATTTATCATAGCCCCTTTCACGACTTTGCAGGCCCTCGAAAACTTATTCTAAAAATTTATCGTAGCATGACGAGTTTATGAAAATGTGCACAATTTGAGATCAAAAGGCTTAACATTTTCCTCGCTATGAGTAAAAATTGAAGCACTCATTTTGGTGCACAACAACTGGAAAATATAACACTGGCAGTTTGCAAAATTCTAATTTGAAAAGAAAATTTACTGTAAATTTGCGAATAATTGATATTTTTCCAAGATACCTTTAGGAAAGTTTTCAATTATGATTCTTAAGGCATTTTCAGGCCCTTTTTAAAGTTTTGAGATTTTCACCGTGTTTATCCCCGCAACGCCCTTTGAGTACACATAAACAAAAATGGTATAACATACAATACAATTCTTTAAAAGTGTGGTCACACAATGCTTATTTCCAAAATTACAGTGGAGTTTGACATAAACCAAAAGAAGATACAAGAAACGATACAATGGTTAATGAGTATGGTTACATAATGCTTAATTGTAAAATAACAACATATTAATTAAGCCTAATGGTACAATCATTGTTTGATTAAAAGTATATATATATATATATATATATATATTTACGAGAATACATGAACATGAACACATACATACTGTACATGGAAACACAATACCGGTGTCGTTCAGTAGACTTCTATATATATCATACATTCAGAATGTAATACAGCTTTCTATTTCCAGGAATTTCATATGATAAGCAAGTATAACGTAGTTTAAGTATCTCTTATCTTAACCTGTTGCCTACTCGAACCGGATGGGTCCTGTATTGAAGCCGATAGGAAGGAAATAATTCAATAGTTAATACGTTAACCCTAATAAGGCCGGGGGCATCATGGCCCCCCTCCGCGATTTTTCTGATTGTTCGGGAACGCATACGGATGACGCCCCGCCGCTTCATGACTTTATTCTTTCGAGTCTTGCGCATCTTTTAAAACAATTTTTTGAAAATCGGACCTACCGTTACAAAGTCACGTGACCTTTTGTCTTTACATGTCGGCCCGAAAATCGCTCATTTTCGTGATTTGTGTACAAAACATATGGAAATATCATTTTTCCTAAAAAGAGATAAAACATTGGTTATTTGGTCTTGTTTAAAGTTTAGGTGTTTGTTTTGGGGATCAAAATAGTTAAATTATAGTTAGAAATGAAATAAAACAACAAAAACAATAAAATACATAAGTTAAAAAAACAATGAAATACATAAGAAATTATCAAAACAAGAGATAACATAAGGAATAACCTAGCTTTCCAAAAATTTGTTTGGTATTATTATTCCAAATGGTCTAACAGATATATGTAGTGGTAAAGAAAGCTTAAATATGAAAAATATATGATTTATGGGTAAAAATATGAATTGTTTGACCTTATTTGCATAATTTACCATAAATATGCAAATGAGTAATTTTTCAAAAAATTGAAATTGCTATAGTATTCTATACACTTCACTTGACATGCATGCAAATTTTCGCGGCGATCGGCCGTTTCACGGCCGAGATATTAGGGGGCCATAATGCCCCCCGGCCGTATTAAGAACTCAAATAGCCCGGCCTTATTAGGGTTAAACATGTTCTGAATATGCACTTATATTCCAAATGTGATAGTTGTCGTGTAGTTTAAAAGTTTGGGACATTTTTGTTTAAATGTCCATAATTGTGGAGTGCTATTAATTGTGCAGTGTCTTTACACTGCTTTATATTTAACTAAGTTGAGTCAATATGAAGAAAGGGCCTAGACCAGCCCCCTCACCTTCTTTAGTAGCCCCCTTCGGGTAGACACATCGTCCACCACTGCTATTTAGAGTACCGAAGTGATAACGTCAGGTTACCTCTACTGATTTACATTTCAACAATTCAAAACGTATTTACATTTACATTAAATTTTCTTTATTGCATTTGTTTTTAAATAAGGTAAACAAAATGAAAAATTACAGACTTATGGTGGTGTGACCATAGTTCACACGTGACTCTAGTTCGCTGTCTAAACAAATCTTTACAATTTCGAAAATCTGATACCACCAATGGGAAGAGGAATCTAATATTATCCAGAGACGAAATTTTCTATTGAAACGGGTGTGAAATTATGAAATAATTGACAAAAGATCGGCAAATTTTGCAGAATTGTGCGTCCGTTCAGAAAAAAAGAACTTACCGACAAGTGTCTGGAAATCTTTATTTTGAGAGCAGATGTCATCAAAATTATAAGTGAAATGTGGTACCAACTGATTGTATGCTATTTTGCCTTGCAAAATATGCAATTATCTTGTATTTGATTGATCGCTTTTTGTGATAATCAGCTGTGAACTCCCGTGCGCGAATTAAGGTTTCGTATTTTTGCATGACTTTTTCGTCACTTGCAGCATATTTCGATCCAACATCGAATTTTGAGATCGCGATATCTCCAGAATTCTTTGACGAAATATTTTTCTAGTTGCACCAATTTGTATTCAAAAACTTTGCAGTCCATTTGATAATAATTTCACTAATTAAATTTGTGTAGAATATGAGAAACTATGGATCGAACATCACATTTCCTAATATTTAAAAAAAACTCCGCGAACTTTGGTCAACCATTCATACACAAATAGCAACCAATTCAAGATTGATTCCATAAGGTACAAACACACCCACGCACGCACACAAACACGCACACACACACACGGGCATAAACTTATAAGCCCTTTTTGATTAAACAAAAAAGAAGGAGGAAATCTTATTTACAAAAACTACATTCTGAGAAATAGCCAAAAATGACTATATAGACCTAGAATGTATAAAAATGTATCAACTTCTATCAATACATAGTGATACAAAAATGATTTTTTTAAATATGAATGCGACTGCATCTCCAATAGGGACCTATATTTCGTTAAACCCTTCTTACCAGACTCTACCACATAGTACTGTACATATATTTAAACACTGAGATTTTTTTTTTTATGAGAGTGGGATTTAATTATGTAATAATAATAAAATATAACCTAGGCTTCTAAAGCGCATTTCATCTTCAGAAATCTCCAATAGGGGCCTGCATTTCGTTAAACCCTTCTTACCAGACTCTACTATACATAGTACTGTGCATATTATATTTAAACACTGAGATTTGAATTCTTTATGAGACTGGGATATATGTAATAATAATTTTAAAAAAAATAACCTAGGCTTCTATAGCGCATTCAATGTTAAGAGAAAATATCATTGCGCTTTGCAATAATAAAAACAACAATATTACAGATAACTATACTAGTTCATGAACTAAAGAAATCTCAAAATAAGAACAAGATTAATCATAACACTTATCAACATCAATTACAGAGAAATGCAAGCGAATAATGAAAAAGTACAGTAATATACAACACATGTAGTTTAAATTATGATCAAATACAATGGTGTAGTTTAAAAGACATTAGAAGGTATTTTTGAACAAGTAAGATTTCAGTTGTGATTTAGAGGTAGTTTAGTCTGTGATGGTTCGGACGATATTGGCGAGGGAGTTCCAAAGACGTGAAGCTGCAGATGAAAATCTTCTGGATGCGTATGACTTTGTTATGTCGTTTAATAGCGGGTTCAATTAGGTGTTGAGATGTAGAGCGTACAATCTACAAGACTATAAACTTCTTTTCACCGATTGACCTTTGCCTTTGTAACATTTGTCCGATAATAACTGGAATTCACTTGTCGGAGCCTTTTCACTTCATTCAAAAGCATTTCACTATCCTTCTCAATTTGTGTGATCATAGCTTGAGCATTTGTCTTTATCTGCTCTTCTACTACATTTAGTTGGTTCTCTAATGTATGTATGTCAAATATTCTTTGAGAACGTAATGTCTTTGTGCTTTCCCGACGGTCGCATCTTTACTCATCGTAATTAGCTCACACCTTAGACGATCCGCTTCAGCTTGAAGGTCACCAATCTCATGCCCTAGGGGATGCGGACCTAACCGAGGGCATGTACCGTTTGGCTCTTTCCCTATGTAGCCGTTTGGCTCTCCCCCTATGTAGCCGTTTGGCTCTTTCCCTACGTAGCCGGTTGGCTCTTCCCCTACCTCTTCTTCCTCCTCTGTGTCACAAGAGAGGTTTCAGTTGTATCGTCTAAAGCGTAAACCTAATAAGCGTGCCTGTTTAACTGCGTTGGCTGTTTAACTTTAAGAGACGGTCAGTTAGCACGCTGGCTTGAAGAACTAAGCCATTATAACATGCAAATTATTACCGTATTATTATTGTACACGCGCACATAGGAATTAGTCTCAGTTTGCTGAAGAAGTAGATTATGTGGGGCCATCGGCCCAATTTGTATCTACTAACATTCCAGGCCGAAAGGCTCAGAAGCCGGGCATAACGGTTCCGAAGTCGGGGCTTTGTTAGTGCTATAGGTGTAGTGGACACAAATAATTGAGACAGTTATGTAAATTCCACAACAGTGGACAATTCCAATAATAACAGAGCTTCTTATGTTAATGCCACAACAGTGGACAGTTCCAATGATAACAAAAGTTTTGATTTGCTGCAATCCCAAAGGGATGACAAGTCCAGTCTACCCAGTCAGAATACAATAATGCTTTGGAGGAGAAATTTCTCTGGATAACCAGGAGCCTTTTGGCTCTGCATGAGAAGTTCCACTGGATAACCAGGAGCCTTTTGGCTCTGCATGAGAAGTTCCACTGGATAACAGGAGTCTTTTGGCTCTGCATGAGAAATTCCTCTGGATAACTGAGCCTTTTGGCTCTGCATGAGGGTGGTATTTGCTGGAATATGATCTTACATGTATTTCGTTCACTTGTTCTCACTTTCGATATCATTTTCCATCAGTTTTCATTGATATACTTTTCTCATTCTAATATATTGATAGTCCGTAGGGTGCCGTTTGGCGCTCATATGGGAGTGCTCAGTCTCTGGGTAACGTCCTCAGGAAATTTAGTGTATTACTAAGATAAAGGCGCCTGCCCCCAGGAAAGGCCAAGACGTCATCGGTACTGGCAAGGAGGGCCCTAGACCCACTTGCTGGCGGGAACGGCGTAACCCCGCACTGCGGTACGGGAGTAATCTTAGGTTAAATTTTAAGTTAGTAGGGCTGCAGTTTAGTTTTAAGTTAGAAGTAGGCTTCAAACTCATTAAATGGGGAATAATGTAGTGACGCAGCCCGGGCCGTAATGGCTCTCCCGCACCCTGTGCGTCAAGGCAAGCGACGCCTCCCGCGGCACTCGCCGGAGGTGTCTTGTTGGGGTAAAATTATGTAATAATCAGATTTGAACTGAACTGGACGAAGAGCACACCTGCCTAATCCAGTTCCCAGAGAATCCTCGTAGTTGTACTGTATATCTTCTAGCGTCAAACGGAGCTCCGTCGCCGTAGTTTGTACGACAGCAAGAGCAGCAAGACGACAGTTTATGATAGGATTAATCCTTTATTATAGTATTCCCCCTTAATTATTAGTAGTCCAGTAATTTTAGTAGTAGTTAAGCGTAACAGATATTTCTTGTACCGCTCGTCACCACATCGTGCTTTAGTCGCGCCTAAGTTAAGTAGGTC
The DNA here is from genome assembly GCA_037976565.1 of Mesocentrotus franciscanus. NCBI lineage: Eukaryota > Metazoa > Echinodermata > Echinoidea > Camarodonta > Strongylocentrotidae > Mesocentrotus > Mesocentrotus franciscanus. Next base: position 27,492,721 of record CP137670.1, on the reverse strand, counting down.
CTCTCTCACTTAAATTCGAAACAGCTGGAGCGTATCGGCCAATCAGAGCGCGCAAACTCATTGTACAGCGCGGAATACGAATAGTTCTACGTGTAGACCTACATGTACATGTAGACTACATCGGTTCCACTTACCAGTGCCAGATTGACTATACGATGCGTTTATGCCTTGGGTCTTTTTCAGATTTTTTTCGTCGAGATTGAGCTCTGTGTTCATTTTTGCAGCCATATTTTAAATTGTTAATATCAATGGATGACGTCATTTTCGTTCATGCGTAGAAAACTACACCACTATAGTAACACTTAAAAATACGGCCGCAAGAATGTCAAAATGGGAGCTCAATTTCGACGAAGAAAAAGACCTAAACGCATCATACAATCAACTAGTCGTAAGTGCCACCGATGTACATTAGCCTAGGCCTAATTTTCAAGAATAAATGCATCCGATATTAATCTGCTAAAATTGAGCACCGATAGATCTACATCTATTTTGGGCAAAGTTTGCTGGCCATAAAGTTTGCACAGCAAGGCCTAAAGTCGGCTTTTGTCTCTAAAGAGAGGAGCCGACACCACGTAGAACTGTCTTTAGCTTACATTTAGCGCATGCGCATAACGTTTATCCGATCTCAGCGAATCGCAGCCTCATTTTTTTTAATTGGCGCCCTTCATTGCTGGCTGCCATTCGCTCAATGCTATAAGATATTGGTGCAAAGAGGAAGCTTGCGATTTTCCAATTGATTGGATACCAAAATCATGATATTTCAGTCAAACCCTCTATTTGTTACGATTTTTTCAGTATCATTAAAAGGTTAAGTATTTCACTTAAGTTTAAGTCTTACGTAACTTTTTTTAAAGTTTGAAAAATTCTCATTTTCGTTATACTTACAGGTAATGCAAAGTTTTGGGAAATTCTGAAATTGGATGGATAGTAATTCTTTATATATTTGGATGCCCCTGTGGATGTACTATAAGCACCAACAAATTTAGCCCCTAAAACACTTCTGCTTTCGAGCAAATTGAATAATCAAAATTTACCGGTGCTCTCGGTAAATTTCAAATATTTCAAATAGCGCCTAAAGCCAATCCATGGAAGCTGGGACCATGAACATTTCAGAACTGTATATTCTGGGATTTTCATGGTCACAACTACCATGGAATGGCCTTAGGCGCTATTTGAAATATTTGAAATTTACCGGGAGCACCGGTAAATTTTGATTATTCAGTTTGTTCGAAAGCAGAAGTGTTTTAGGGGCTAAATTTTGTAGTGCTTATTATACATCTACAGGGGCATCGAAATATATCAAAATTTTAGATAATTACTGTTCATCCGATTTTTAAAATTTCATGGTCGCAACTTCCATGAAATGGCTTTAGGCGCTCTTTGAAATATTTGAAATATTTGAAATTTACCGAGAGCACCGGTAAATTTTGATTATTCAGTTTGCTCGAAAGCAGAAGTGTTTTAGGGGCTAAATTTTGTAGTGCTTATTACTGTATACATCCACAGGGGCATCGAAATATATCAAAATTTTAAATTACTGTTCATCTGATTTTTAAATTTCCCGAAACTTTTCATTACCTTTAACAAAAAAAAGAATTGAAGGGATATTTTTTGCCCATCATTTTTGCTGATACCGATCAAAGGTGCAAGGGTGTCTCTCCGATCTTCCGATCTGTTCAAAGCCCCAACTTACAGGGTTAGGATCATGGAGTTAAACAAATTGATTTTAGCCCAACTGTGTATTAAACACAACTAGTATTATTTATACTGAGTTGAGATCACACTAAGTAAAATTACTAGACAATTATTGCAGAAATATAATTAGACCTTGTCATTGTGTTTGTGGTGTGAAACCAAACACACAATCAGTTCGCATCGTTCGCATTATAAACGAGGATATCCTCGTAAACGCGGACAAAACCCGTCCTTAAAAAAATTAATTATCCACGTTTACCAGGATATCCTAGTTTATACGGACGATTCTCATTTTCGGACCAACGCCCCTGAGATGTTACCATTACGTCAATTCATATTTTGGATTTAGAAACAAATATATATATACGCACGTTTAACTTCATCGACGTAGTCGAATTGAGGCGTTTCCTGTTCTGGTATTCTGAGACCTCAACGGGAGATGCCTCCACTCTTTGGTGTATTACTACTGGGATTGATGTTAGTGGTCCCCACAGGCATACATCTATTGTATCCTCTCCATCTTGGAGTTCCAATGTTCGAAGTTTCTTTCCGTCGGTAAGCATTCTCACTTCACCAACCTGTAAAAATAAATATACAAGAATAAATTATATTTTTTTGGTATATAGAGCGCAGCGTTACCATACCTATTTCATCAGGTCCACCGAACAATGACATGCATGTACATGTATATCTGTGCTCCCCCTCCAGCACCAGTACACAATGAGAGGACACAATTGACTCATCTCTTATCACATGTTGATTGAACCAATTGAACGAAAAGTACGCCAAAAGCAATATTCATGTTCAAGGAAGGTACATTGTACGAGTAGCTGCCCTGCTAATTATGGTTTTCAAACATTCCTATAGAACAAAAACTTTCTCTTGATATACATGTAGGTGATGCAAATAATTATTTGCACCAGAATGTCTCATTTATCTATGTTTTAAAGGTACTATGTCTCATTTGCAGGTCAACTAAATAAAAAGGGATAAATTCTAACAGCATTTGGGAGACAATACTTATTTTGAACTTCTCAAGAACAAAAAAGGGTTTGAAAATGGCTTTTTGTGGGAAATAACGACCATTAGTTTTCGAATCGACATACCGTATTAAAGTGGTTGCAATCACCAGAGTAATAGTCCGATTCTCAGACCCTTGTACTAAATGGTCTTACGTTTTGTGCTGCACAAAGATTCAATAAGTTTCATTTTGGCCATTACAAGTAGTGGGTTATTGATGTAGACAATTGCTAATGTACCCGTTATAGCTCATTTTATGTACATTATGTTAATACTAAAAAAAAAAAAAAAGATGTCAGTCAGTCAGTCGGTCAGTCACTCGATAGTGTCTGACAGGGAAGTCCATTAAACAGGTTTTCTTGCATAATTTAAAGGCTAGGACACTGCTAATGTTTAAATTTCACAGATCTATAGGACATACTGTACATGACAAATAATTCCTGCAAAGTGCCACAAAAAGGACATGGTATCTATAAGGAAAGGAACATTAGTGGCCAGTCCTCTTCTGAGGGCTAAAATAAGTACATGTAGCACCTAGCCATGGTTTTTTTTATCAGTAAATTACATTTTTCTTATCTTGTGTCTGGGTTCAAATATGGCATTATGACGCACTGCTCAGTCCCATATACTGTATACATGTATGTAAAAATCGTGTAGTTTGATTCGACAGGCCGTCAAATTTTAGTCTTGTGTCTTTCTTAATATTTCGTACATTTAAACCGATTTTCCCCAAGCAAATTTCTTTTTCACTAGAAATATATATAAATATTTATAAGACGGATTCTGGAATCAGTGCGATATCGACAATGCACTTGCCATGTGGGTGCGTCCATTATCATTATGGGCACTGACTAAACTTCGTGCACTGGCTCTGCCCTAACACACTTGCAACAGTGCATTATTTGTATATATCATACAACTCACTCCCAGATCCTAATCACATGAGTGGTCATGCCCAGTCATGTGTGATTCATTTACTGAGACTATCCCATGTTTTTTTTATTAAAAAACATGCAATGGTTTTCAGTACTATCCAACGATTTTTTTAATGCATGTACATGATGCGCAGTAGTGCGCGTAGAGGTTAGAGCGCCTACGTGTATACTGTGTGCGGGCCTATTTTTGCGCAGCACTATGCGTAAATGCGTATAGAGGTAAGTGAGCTTATTTACGTGTGTGAAATAAATTAAGCCTATTAAAATTGAGATTTTGTTTGTCAGCCGTACTGTCATGAAACAATCTTGAAGGAAATCTATTTACATGTACATCAAATAACAAGGATGTAGGAGTTTCGTAGTATAAAACAAATTATGCATGTTTTCATTTGTTCATTATTTGATCTATCCGCCCTCGTTAAGGCTGTGTGTATCTATCGCACTCGGCCTCAACTCAAGTGCGGATAGATCGCACACTGTATAATGAATTCATGCCCATGCATCAAAGCTCAAATTAATTTGTTGTCCACGGGGGCTCTTCCAAAAAAAAAGAGCCCCCGTGAGCCTTCTCACGGGGGCTCTTTTAGTACTCACAGGGGCTCTTTTTTAATAGAAATTTCCATTGAATTTGTACCCATGATACTCCTAAATTCTTTGCTACTCCATCATTATCATTTATCTAAGTCGGCATTTTCCCTCTTATAAATTTACAAGTAACATAGGGGTTACTGACTTTCATCCCGTTATGACATTCTCTCTATTTCTTTCTTCCCGTTCTGCAAATTATTCCCTCCTCATCGAGCAACCTTAATATTTAGATTCTTTTTTTAGTCTATTTACCATGTCTTCCTCTTCTTCTCAATATTGATTTACTGGTCGAGGTTCATTATTTGCTGGTCTTTTGGGCAATTGCCTCTAGCTCCAGCAGATATGGGGCATCAGCGTGCACACCGGTACCACCGGCGCAGTATAGCCACTGTTGACGGCCGCACTGCACTGCGCGCTTTCGTTGTTTGTATCGGTAATATTAATAGAGTTATGGAGATGGGAGATATAGCGCCATCTTCCGGCGAATAAGCGAACATTTGTTTACAATATGGCGACCGCGATACACCGTAAAATTCGAGCGAGAAATCCTGCACGCTAATCTAACTTATACATGTAGGTCTAGTTCCATTTCAATGGTTTAACCCTAATAAGGCCGGGCTATTTGAGTTCTTAATACGGCCGGGGGCCATTTGGCCCCCTTAAGATCTCGGCCGTTAAACGGCCGATCGCCGCGAAAATTTGCATGCATGTCAAGTGAAGTGTATAGAATACTATAGCAATTTCAATTTTTGAAAAAATTACTCATTTGCATATTTATGGTAAATTATGCAAATAAGGTCAAAAATTCATATTTTTACCCATAAATCATATATTCTTCATATTTAAGCTTTCTTTTCCACTACATATATTTGTTAGACCATTTGGAATAATAATACGAAAAAAAAATTGGAAAGCTAGGTTATTTCTTATGTTATCTCTTGTTTTGATAATTTCTTATGTATTTCATTGTTTTTTTAACTTATGTATTTCATTGTTTTTGTTGTTTTATTTCATTTCTAACTATAATTTAACTATTTTGACCCCAAAACAAACACCTAAACTTTAAACAAGACCAAATAACCAATGTTTTATCTCTTTTAGGAAAAATGATATTTCCATATGTTTTGTACACAAATCACGAAAATGAGCGATTTTCGGGCCGACATGTAAAGACAAAAGGTCACGTGACTTTGTAACGGTAGGTCCGATTTTCAAAAAAATTGTTTTAAAAGATGCGCAAGACTCGAAAGAATAAAGTCATGAAGCGGCGGGGCGTCATCCTTATGCGTTCCCGAACAATCAGAAAAATCGCGGAGGGGGCCATGATGCCCCCGGCCTTATTAGGGTTAAGGTTTGAAAGTTGAAACTCAATATTGTGTGAAAGTTATAACAGAAAAGATAATTTATATTTTATAATTCCCCGGGGGCGATTTTTAATGTTGCAATTGCCCCGTGAGCAATCTGACGGAGGCGAGTATGTAGCTCACGGGGGCGAATCGCCCATCGCCCCCGTTTATTTTGAGCCTTGCCATGCATCATTTGTATAATAATGCACTGAATACCCAGTGAAATTTATTGATTTGTGTTTGATTCATGCTGCTTTACTGCTTCAAGCGTGACACCTCAAGAACACTTTGCATATCATTAGGACCAGCAAAAATCTACATATTTGTAACAATGTATTCACACTGTTTGCTGTCTCAAAAGAAAAAGTATTACCCTCATGTTGCTCACTAGCGATATACAGTCTAGGCATCAAACGCTTTGTTAAACATCAGCAACTATGAAATGTCAATGGAATTATGAATATGAATCGAAAAATCACATACACAGTAATGATAAATCTTTATCACACAAAAATGAAATATTTAACACATTTGATAATTATTGGTCATTTCCTGGGTTACAACCCCCCTCACCGAAGCCCTTCGCATGACTGGGCTCCTCTTTAGCTCACTTATTGGAACTATTTTGGGTGTCTGGTATTCATGGACGACATCCATATTGATTTGAAACGGCGCTCCGCTGAAGTAGATCTGTAAATACAACATAAAATATCAAAGCATTGTTTCAAATTACATCCAATCAGAATAAAAATTCAGTAATATCAATGCATATAACTTTGGTCCACTAACAAAATTTGAAATGTTAAAACAATATCAACTAAAAATAAACTCGTACAACTTGGTATAATTTTACACCAGTAGACGATTAGCCAATAATAAACAAATTTGATATCAATTATAAACCTGATAACATAATAAACAGACATTTTTTATAGGAGGTACAGTAATGGGTTTCAGAGCACTTCATGAATATATTTTTTTGCGAAGTAAAAAATATGCAACTGAGTGGATCAATAAATAATATATTTACTAATTTCTCATTGAAAATTAAGTTTGTTTAAAAAACATTAATTCACAAATTAATAAGATAATCAACAAAAAACAAGATTGAATTCAATGTTCTGTTGAAATAAGCTACACCGTTTTTAACATAGTTCGATCAAAATCAATGCGTCATAATGCTATATTTCGACCCAGACATGTGGTAAGAAGAGGCAAATCCGGCGCTAATGCACTTTCGTATCCCACATACATGTATAAGATATCCGCATAGGAGTCTACACGAAATGTGCACATTCTGTCCGCGTGGTCACACGATCACACTTTTTGAAGCATTAACTTTTTTTAAAGATACTACAGTTGTCCCTGTTGCAGCCAACATCATATTCTGTAGAACTTAGCAGGAATTATCATGAATATGTCATGTATGTCCTACATATGTATCTGGGAAATTAAACGTTAGCAGTGTCGTAGTATTTAAATTACCCAAGGAAACCTGTTTACTTTCCAGACTTTCCTGTCGGACACTATTAAGTGAATGACCGACATCTTTTTTTAAATGCTAATAACATACACAAAATGAGCTGTAACAGGTACATGAGAATTTGTCTACATCAATAACCCACTACTTGTAATGGCCAAAATTAAACTGATTGAATCTTTGTGCAGCACAGAACATACAAACATTCGGTACAAGGGCTAAAAATCGTACTATTAGATGATTGCAATCAATTATTCGATTCGACAACTAATGGTCGTTATTTTCCCACAAAAAAAGCCATTTTCAAACCCTTTCCATTCAAGGGAGTTCTAATTACATGTAAGTATTGTCTTTTAAATGCCGCTGGAATTTAATTTCTTTTTAAATTTTTACTTGCAAATGGGACATACTGTATTACCATTAAGTCAAACCTAGAGTTATCCATACTTCAGTGTGTTTTATAATTTTTGGTTCCTAACTTCAGTCAACACCTTTATTTGCATTTTGATATACATGTTTGATGTACATGTATACGTTGTGCAGTTGTCACTGGTTATTGAATCTACAGTGTCAAAGAACAAAGGATAATAAACAGAGGTGAAAATGGGGCACTCTCCACAGATAAAAAAACAGCACTTATGAAACTGGTAAATGGGCATTTGTTGACAGAAATAGGGCACCCATCAGATTTAGTTAGGGGCATTTATAAGGGGTGAAATGGGGCATCTATGAAAGGGGATAGATCCCTTATTAGAAAGAAAAAGGGGCACGTTTCATTGTTGAAAGGAAATTATCAGGGGTGAAAAGGGGCACTCATCGCACCTCAGTGAAAAGGGACACTGATCAGATACGAAAAGGGATATTTATGCAGGACACTGCTTAACGTTAAAAAAAAAATTTTGTTACTGTTGAAAAAAAAAAACGTTTTAAAACATTCAAAACTGAGTAATATATCAGCCCACAGAGGGAGTATAAAAATTTAAAAAGAGATTTTCGACCGACCAACCCATGTTTTGGCACCTAAAGAGTAATACAACATCTTTTTTTTAAGGCCTAATTCCTGCAAAGTTTTACAGAATTTGATGTTGGCTGCAAATGGGACATAGTACCTTTAAGTCCAGGGTCGGAAATACACGGGGGCGACAGGCGATTTAGCCCCCGTGAATCTTAAAAAAGCCCCCCTAAAATCCTGAAAACCGTACTTTTCTAAGAAAGTCGCCCCTGTACAGTATCCGAGTGTGTCGCACCTGTAACCGCCCGCCCCATCCTGATCACGACATTTCAGAACCTAACCTAGCCATCCTAGTGCTGCGTATTAAAGGAACTACCGGTATGTCCCATTCGCAGGCCCAACAAATGAAAAGGTCAAATTTCAACGGCATTTGAAAGATAATACTAATCTAGAACTTCCCTTTAAAAAAGGGGGCTTGAAAATGTCTTTCAGTGGGAAAATAACAACTATAAAGTACCGAAGCTGTGACATCATAAAAATCTATTTTTGGAAATTTTCAATTTTTTCTTCATTTTCAAAAAAGAGCATAAAATATAATGTCCAAATGTCGAAAACCAATTGATATATGTAAAGTATCGGCCGAGATATAACCATCTGAACTCGGTGTGATATTGCTCTGGCTCCTAATGTTATGAACCAGAGCAATATAACACTGAGTTCTCATAGGCAATCTTTTTATTCAGATGGTCATATCTCAGCCAATACTTAACCTATTCAATTGGTTTTCGACATTTTGACATTTTTGGTGGCCTTTCGGAAAATGAAGACAAAAATTGAGAAATTCCAAAAATAGATTTTTTGATGACGTCACACTTCACCACTCTATACACTTATAACACACAAATGCACAAAATCATGCCGATACGGTTGTAAGCAAGTTTGACAGTAGACTCACGATTTTAACATTTAAATTATTCTGTCTAACATCGGTGAGTTGAAAAAAAAATTGTATTTTACTGCTCTTTAGGTGTCCTCAATTGTCACTAAAGTACAGATTTTGAGTGAAATCAGTTTAGTTTTGTACAGCGGCGTTTGAAATGTCGAGATCAATAATAGTAATGCAGCTATGTTTGCTCGCACGCACGATCCGAGCACTGGCAATAATGCATGCATGGCCGTGCGCGTGCCAATCCCATTATATACTTTACATGCATGAGGCTAATTATAACAATTTGCGAGTACTGTCTGTGAGTGCTATGCCGAACTGCAAGCGATCAAATTGGTACGTAATATGTTTATTTAGTAACTTTTCTGGCCCAAATTTTATTCATGGACAATGCAATCACATTTAAAATATGCAATTCCGTTTAAAATTGTGTTATTTATAACTTTGAAGTACTTTGTAAAGTACAGTTAACCCTGACACAAACAAAAATGTGAGCGATTATTTTTTACTGTTGTCCCACATACCGAAATATTTGTTATAACGAAACGTGCAAAATCAATGCCGGATTTTTTCCCCTATAAAGCTAGTTTCGTAGACAGAAATTGAATTTTGTTATAAAAAAGCCCGTAAATAAATATATAAATGATGTTCCTATAGTCTACCCCTCATAATTTTTCTCACAACTGTTTAATAAAATTATATTATTATACGATGTCATTGTCATAATTGATGGCATCACTTTCTGTCTACGAAATGAAACTAGCTTTGCCTTGGCCTTTAGATAAAGAAAAAAAATCCGGCCATGATTTTGCATGTTTTGTTATAACAAATACATCAGTATGTGAGACAACAGTAAAAATATTTACTCACATTTAATTGTTTTAAGTTATAAATTGCACAATTTTAAACAGAATTAGTCTACATGTGGACTAATTTTAAAGGGGATTGTATTGTCCTTGATGAAAATTCGGGACAGAAAAATGTCTAAATAACATATTACGTACCAATTTGGTAGCTAGTGGTATGATGGCTAAGGAAAAACACAACTTATTGTAAAATTTGTTACAGCTCACAATATGTCTTTAAGAAAGAAACCCCTTGGTTTTTTTTGAAAAAGTAGTTTCCTAAAGTAAAAAAGAAAAAAGTATTTCCTAGCCTGCTTTTTAATTCTTTCATGACAGAATGTTCACAGACACATTTTATACTTTGGAGTAAATCAATTTTGATGTTTTGTTTAACTCACTTTGGTATGAGGTGTTGTGCTGATCTTCACTGACAGTACATCAACTAGACAATTTCGGACGGCAAAATATGTGTTTATTGGCAAGTTGATTAGCTTTTCAATCATCTGCTTTTCGTAGCTTGACAGGCTGTTGAGGTACATGTCGTAGAGCGAGGTACCCCCCGCCTTGATCGCTACAACTCCTTTTATGAATTCTCTAGATTTTCACCCTTGGACAGTGGCATGCCGCATTTAAAACTTGTCGACTACAAACATGTAAATGGTCTGATTCTTGTTTGCCTTGATGATCTATCGAGAAAAAGAACAAAGATATAATTCTGACAATATAAATACAGAAAAATAAATTAACTGCAATAAAAGGTCAGGATTACTGTACAAGATCTACATATAAGTACGCGATGGCTGTAAGAACATGTGGAACAACTGAACGTAAATCAAATGGCGTTTGCATTCATATCTCAAATATTTACGCCATTAACTATACTTTTTTGTGGTAGTCAATCCATGGTCTTTAAATATTTTATTAATTGTGGTATTTGCATGTAATTGTAACACGTCTATTTAACCGAGACACAGAAAGCTGACCAAAATCAATCCCTAAACATGCTGCATCAAATCAATGTTAATTGCACTCCTAAACTACAGTAACTTAGACAAAAATGACAAGCTTACATGACAGATGATGGAACAGAAGTGATTTAATCTCCCAATTTCTTACATTTGCCCAAGTACAAATCAGGTACATAACAAAATAAACCAATCAGAAGAGAATCATGTGAGAAGATAAACCAATCAGGAGAAAATCATGTGAAAAGAGAAACCAATGAGGTGAGCAAGCTAGATAGTTCAATTCCGCCCTCGCATTCCAACCCGTTCTATTTATTAAGTTCTTATTCTCTATGCATGGCTTGCCTTGTAATGCCCTAGCAACAGGCACTTTCTGTTCTCTCATTGGTTCTCTTCGCTTCCCACCTTTGATCTGTTCTCTCATTGGTTCTCTTCGCTTCTCACCTTTGAACAGTTCAAAGGTGAGAAGCGAAGAGAACCAATGAGAGAACAAAGTGCCTGTTGCTAGAGCATGACAAGGCAAGCCATGCATAGAGAATGAGAACTTAATGTTATTTGTCTGCGGTGCGATTGTATAGCAGGCAAATGTTGTTTCTATCGTTAATGAATGCATACTTACCGGTATGTTGGGTTCGGGGCCGTTGCCCCGATGGAATGTAATTTGCATAGGCAGCTCGTACAGGTGTGCGACCTAATTCTGCCACGGAGACCAGGGCGTGGCATCAATTAATGTGTAATTGAATCATTCTAGCTTGAACTTTCAACGAGACAACTTTTATTTACAATGGAAGTGCGTTGTGTTATGTTATGTTACGACGTGACTGTGTTTTAATAAGGTTTTCCAGAGTTTTTATTCTCGTTGAGTTTTACCTCTGGTTTTGTATCCTGGACCATGGTCGGTCCGGTTTCCTGAAGCAAACGAGAAGAAATGTTTGTTAAACATTCATACTGAATAAACGGCCGGCTCCCAGTAGTTGTTGTCAGGCTATCCCACAATAATTGAAGTGTATTATTGTGTTATTTGTTTGTATTGGGAGTCAAGAGGGATGGCAGACGAAATAATATGTGAATTTATAGGACAGACTAAATAGAACGGGTTGGAATGTGAGGGCGGAAAAAAGGGTGTGGCAGTAGTATAACTGAAAAAACTGTGCTGTAAGAAGGTGATTGAAAAAGGAACATGAGCTGTAAAAAAGAACATGAAAATGAAGAATGCAAATTTGTAAATGAATATGTAATAGTGGATATGGAAGAAGGCAAGTACTAACCAAGAAATTTACTAACTGAAATAAGATAAATTTAAATTCTCACATACATGTAAATATCTCTTTACGCCAAAATTGTCCTCAATTTTCTAGTTATGAAAAAGAAAGAATTTTTATTTCAAAATCTGCACTTCTCTACAGTATATCGATTATCCTTATCCTACCGTTTGCCCTAATTGGTGTACACAAAAGAAATTGCCTACGCAAATTCAAAAAATAGAATGAATTCCTGATGTTCATTATTCACACCCCAAAAAAAAAAAAAAAAAACAATGACTGAACTATTTTTATTTCTATCATCTTGCCAGGCACATCATTTACTATCTTCACATTTGCATTATTTTTTTTTTTCTAATTTGGATATTCATTTAGAATACCTGTTATGTACAATGGATTCAAACAACGAACAATGGCATCATGGCCCGTTTTTCCGATGAAAGGAGGCATGTCAATTTGCCCAATTTTGCGTTTATTCTCTATGGGAGGTCACTTTTTTTGAAGTCTTAAAGTACAAGTCCACTCCAAAAATAACTTGCTTTCAATAGAAGCAGAAATATTATTAAAAAACAATCACAAAAGTTTGACCAAAATTGGATAACTAATAAGAAAGTTATGAATTTTTGAAAAAGTATGTAAAACTATGGAACAATGGAAAACACTACACAAATTGCCAATTTGGTTATCAGTTTGTGATGTCATGTCCTCACTATTTATCAATTGCTTTATATAGTTTAATCCATTAATTTCCCTTTTTATTCTCCAAAACTTCATTTCCCCATGCCTTTGCCCAGGTTATATGATTTGTATCATATTGCGTGCATGATATTTCACCCCCCAAAAATGATGAACTTCGAAGAATTGATACTATTTTCTGAATATTTTATATTCATAATTATTGATTTTTATATAAATAGTTCATCAAAATTCAAATTTTTCATGATTTAACTGGAAAAAAATTACTCTATATTAGTGCATCCGCACAAAAACGTATTACTATCAATACATACTTTTTAAAATCTTTCACCACTCAAATGTTTGAATGAATTAGTTTAAAAGGAAAGTAACAAGAGTTGATGTAAGTGTCAATTAATGGAATTTTTTTACTACACTTGTGTGTCATCTTTTTTAGAGTCATTGTTGGGACATAGTTTACACTGGTAGTATTTTATATTTGTTTTATGTATATCTTGTTTCTATTTTGTTTCTGCAGATCCTTGATGTTTGAAGTTGATACTTTTAAGCAGAGGTGTGATAGCCAGCAAGAACACAAATAAACAGCCAAAACCAGCGGCCATCATCGCGAGGCTGACATCATATCAACATCGACAGCAGCTGATCGTCGAATATGAAAGGGAGCGGAATAAGCTGCGATAATCTGACTGATGCCAATCGTACCCTCTTACATGATGCTTTCATCGCAAGAAACAGAACAGTGAGATAGAGGCAGCATGGTCGATGGACGGGCGGATCATCGTCTCGGTGAAGACATCACACTGTAAGAGCGTGAAGAAACAGGTTCATGACAAGAACGAACCAGACAACATATGAACACAAACATTGAAATTGAAGGATCATGATTTCCTTATTCTTGCCCTCTATGTAAACAATATTCAATTATATGAATGCCTTATTTAAAAAGTATACAGTACTTTATTTATTGCATTTTGTATACTTTTGGTACAGTAATATATTCACTAGACATATTTTTTATTTTTTTATTTATTTGGTTTAAGAACATCAGCACGTAAAGTTCAGGAACTCATAATGGTTGATTTACAATAAAATTGAATACTGTAAACAAAATTGAACCAAAATATATACACTTAGAAAATGCTTATAATGACCTGAAACGTATGCAAAATGAATTTTAGACAAAATTTGGAGTAATTCAAAATTGTGCGCGCGCATGTACTTGTACGTGTGCGGTTATTGATCTGAAATTGACCGGACAGATATTGACCTTGATCATGATAAATAGAATGAGAAATGATCTTTCGAAAAAAATATGACCCATCCCGCTGTTTAAATTGCTTCCAACGCAGCCTCTGGAGCTCCGACGCCTTACACGGCAGAGCTCCTGGAGTTAACATAATAGAGCTGTAACATGTACATCAGCATTTGTCTACATCGATAACCCACTACTTATAATGGCCAAAATTAAATTGATTAAATCTTTGTGCAGCACAAAACGTCCGTCTATTTGGTACAAAGGTATGTAAATCAGACTATTTTCTTAGGTGATTGCAATCATTTTTAAGTCCTTTTGTTTTTAAGGAAAGTTTTAAAGAAGCATTGTTTTTCAAATGCCCTTGGAATCTTCTTTTTTGGGGCCTTAAAATGGGACATATATGGTAACTTTAAAAGCATGAGTGGTATCACTTTATGATTGGTTTGTTATGATTATTATTGTTATTAATATTCATTCAATAGTTGAAATATTTCTTCATATATTAAAATCAAGAAATAGTGTAAGAAATTAAAAGTAAAATATCATATCTCAAGAATCGATTGAGGTATGTTTATTTCACATTGAACTGGATGTATGTATCATAAAATGACACGTGTGGTTAAAATTTCTTTTAATAATACAAGAAAAAGAAATATTGTTAGTAAACTAAAATTCTATATAACTAATTGCAGCTGCAGATTAGGTAACAATTCTGTAAGAAATCACTCATCTTTTGCATGCCTTTTTTCCATCAATCATTCTAGTGGTCAACTGCTTTGAATTGATTTAAACAAATATTACTTTGTCTTTTATAATAATAACATTAACGCTTTTGTATAAACTTACATCTGTACAACTGGTATAGAAGAAATTTTGTATAAAAGCAATATGAGTTCCTTACATAAATATGTTCATAAACTCTCTGTAAGTGATGGGAGCCCAAAAGTTTGATTGCAAAATGTCACTAAATTTGTATAATGATGTGAAAGAGGATGTTATTTAACACATACCTCCGCAAGGATTTAAAACAAAATGTGTTTTAAAGATGAATATTGATGAAAGAATACAAGATTTGGGTTTTCTGCAAATCTTAAATTTTGCAATCTTTCATCAATATTCCTCTCCAAACAAATCTAGTTCGACAGTTTTTGCAAGAATAATGTGTTAAATGACATCCTGTTTCACATCATTAGACAATTTTAAGAGAAATTTTGCCATAAAATATATGGCAAATTTTGGACTACCAACACTTTAGAGGGGCTTTAATCTTGTGAAATCCCAATGCATGTAATACGATCATAATAAGGTTATGAATATAATTATGTTATGATATATCGGGATATGAAATTGACAATTGTAATACCGTATATGTCATTCGTAATCATTCATTCATTTGTGTATTTCATTTCCAACAAAGAATGATGTAACCATTTTTTTTTCAATTTCGGTTTTATTAAAAATATACCAAATAAAAAGTCAGAAGACTAACAATATACTTGGTTCACATTGTATCATTTAAAAACAGTGGATTTAAAAATTCAGTAATAATTTACAGTCGGAAAAACATCACATACACACAAAAAAAAACGATTGAAAATTATGAAATGGTATATCAATATAAATACTACACTGTCATGATATCGATTAAAATTGATATTTTATATTTAATGTGAAGGATAAGCTAACTGTATATTTGAAAAAAAATAATTGTGAATAGCTTGCCAGTAAATTGAGAAGAAATAAAAAAAAAGAAATATAGAGAGAAAAAGTGGAAGAGAGAGAAAATTTGAAAGAGAGAAAAGGGGAAAACAGTCGAGAAAAAGTTGAGGGATGAGAGAAAGAAAAAAAAAGAAAAGAGAGTTCATTTTATGACAAAACAATGTAAGCAAGTGAACGAGAATTGAGTCGATTCAGCTTAGTCAAGCAATTTAAAAATAAAAGAGACATGAAATTAGATCTCCGCAAATCATACTCTATCCAAATATGAAAAAAATGGGCGATCCCAAAGCATCCCAAAAAGCTGTAATGAACTTTTTCTGGGAATTTATGTTCTTTTCTTTTTTTCAGAAAAAGATCATTGTAGCAATAAGTTTTTTTATGTTTTTTTCATTTGAAAAAGAAAAAAAAGAAGAAAAAAAAGAAGCGAGCTGATGGGACTCTTAACATGATTTTTTTTTTTGAATGGCCTAACACGCAAATAAAAAATATTCTGACATGTGAAATTTTCACTATGATGACGTCATCAAAACGAAAAGTGGTGATGGCTGATCTTGGAGTGAATTGTCTTAGCTACAACATAATATTATCAACATTTTGAAGAAATTATCGATCAATATATTTACAGAGATACAATCAATTTTCAATAAATATGCTATTACTAATTTGTGTCAAAAATCAGTACTCAAGCTTTCCCATGATGTTGGCGGCATATGGTACCTCGGACATGAAAGATTTTATTGTGCATCTTTAGAAAGTGCCAGGTACTGGAAATAATTAGCCGGGATAATTGCTGCCAGTTGGGACTGTTGCTCTAATTATTCCCTCCTTGTTAAAATTGTAGATTTTTAAAAATATTTTTTAAATATTGATTTGTCGTTTAAATACACCGTACAGTCAAATCGTGTTTTTGCATGTAACATGTAAGGTCTACTACTATAACATACTGTACAACTACTAGAAGTACAATTGTGCATGTGGAGCTTGAAACGTTCGGTAAGCATCTTTGTTTAAATATTTATTACTACATTATCGTGAATCATTTCATAATTGTTAGTAGGAAATTTGGCATTATCGCGGTTCAAGTCACCACTCATTCACTATGCTATGCACAGCTAGTAGTAGTAGCGGTAGATTGCGTCAGTACATACGTGATACGATACGGTGACTTCTTTCCACCCCAATGGCCCAACTTGCCAAGCCAAGGCAATAACTTAGTGCAATTGATGTAATGCATTTAAGTGAGTAAAAAAAGGAAGAAAAGACGAGGAGACCTAATTAAAGCTAAGCTTGTAGAGGTCAGGTCCCTCAAAACAATAACATTAGACACCAACAACAACAAAAAAGAGCATGTTATATAATAGATAAGGCCTAATACAAGAAATTTTCGTCAAAGCCAAAGGCGCTAAAGTACTAAAACAAATAACTATAAACTATAGCCAAATGATTATAAATATGGTTTAACGGAGTAATAAAAAAGGGTGGGGAGAAGAGACTGTACAAAAGGAGGTGATAAGAGTAATAATAACATGGGATATAGAAATGGAGAGAGGGGGCGGGAGAGGGGGGGGGGGAGAAAGAAAAATTGACATACTTTCACTGTAAGCTGAAAGATAGCTACAGGGCGTGGCGAGAAAAGGAAAAAAGGAAGTCGGCAGTTGCTATACAATAGTAAATTAAGGAATGGATTAAGTTCAAATATACAGTCATGTAAATCACGACAGCATAGATTAAGAATCAACTAAGTAATTATTCAATAAGTACAACTTCAGTTTACGTTTGAAGACAGATATACTGATATACTGATATACTGATATATTGACGCGCAGGTATGAGTGGGTTGGTAGGAATTGTGTGCACAAGGTTGAAGGTAACTTTGGGTATTTATTTGAAGGCTGCAAATATAAATGGCTCTCTATAATGTTTGAGTAAATATATATTCAAAAGCAAAAATTCAAGTATTTTGGACCTCTATTGTCTAATGCAAGTGTTCGTATTCATTTGGTGGATGAAATATTGAATTTTACGCTGTTTTGTGCGTCGTTGCAGTGCTGAATTTCGTCTGTTCGTCGCTAATTTGTGACAAATTTAAATGGCTTTCTTCAAGATATTTCATGCAAAATTTGTGATATATTGATAAGCACTGATTCTTGGCCTTTAATACCTTTGACTTGTTTCTTGCTTGTTATGGTAATTTAGTAGATGAATTACTTGAATTTTCCTTCTTCTTCTTCAAGATAAATCTGCCTCCTTCAATACTGAAGATTCTTGCAGATGCCGTATATACTCGGCCCGATTGGGGTGTGCAGGTGGACCACTATACCGGGGTTTTCCCTACTCTTATACGAATAGTGCAGTGGGTTCTTAACGTGCAAGGGTGGTGACTCTCCTGTACACGGGGCCTCCATTTAACGTCCTATCCGAGGGACGGAGTGTTTTCCACTTTGACATAGCCTGCGTCTATGAAACAATGGGAGGGGCTCGTTAACACACAACGCAGGCTTCAGTCATCCGCCTTGGTGGGATTCGAACCCGAGATCTTTGGTTCGACAGGCAGACGCTTTACCGATTGAGCCAACTCGCCTCATTGAGCCAAAAAGTCCAGCCCATGTATAGTCCAACACACGTATTTGTATGTACAGCACCTTGCACGCGCTCGCTAACGTTAACGCACTGTAAACCTATGTCTATTGTCTAGTATAGTATACGCTCTATGCACTGCTTAGTCTGCTGTCAAAGACCCTCGTAGATATTTTAATCAACAAGGGAAGCACGTAGAACTTTAGCTTATATTTAGCGCATGCACATTACGTTCATCCGATCTCAGCCTGATTTTTGTCTCTCCTGCGTAGCAAAAAGCGAGACATGGGCGCCGCTTTTCCGGTGACGGCGGTGGCGGCGTCAACATCAACAGTTTTGATATGATTTTGAAAGTATAAGGTCTTATTCAATGAAACTTGGACTATAGGGTTATCAAGTATCCCCAATCATGTGAGGAGAATTTCAGGTCACAAAGTCAAGGTCAAAGGTCATTTCTGGTCACCAAATCATATCATTACATTTTGCTAAATGTGTATTTTTTCTTCTCTTTCCCTCCTTTTGCATCAATTGCTACAACGTCTGGTGTTAACATTATCCTGCTGAATGCTGCTATTATACAGGTAAGAGAGTGCTGTTTTATTTTTTTTTTTTTTGGTATTGTGGAACCGGTACAGTAAAATTGGTTCATTTAAAAATATTGTATGTGTGCAACCAGAAGGACGTTAACACATGTACTTTAACACAGAGTTAATGCTCTTCTGGCTCTAAACAGATGATATGTTGTATGTTAAAGGGCAAGTCCACTCCAAAAATAACTTACTTTCAATAGAAGCAGAAAAATCAGTCAAACCAATCAAAAAAACTTTGTGCAACATCGGATAACTAATAAGAAAGTTAAGAATTTTTGATGACATGAAAAACTTTGAATTTCATACCGTACCGACGGTGGGGTGCGGGCATATTGTATTGTGCAGCAGTTTGCCGTGAATCCCGGATCCCGTGAGAAAGTGTATATTATAAGTCTTCGTTTTTAGGAAAAATACTCCAAAATAGATAAGAAATTTAACACGAAACAGGTGAGAAACATAACGACTTTTAAATCATGGCCATTATTTGAACAATTGATGAAGATTTAGTTGATTTTTGGTATGTTATAGTAGGGTATCTCCACGCCGAAGTTACGGGTCATAGTCTGGATATGATTTTGAACTAGCGCCAAGGTTTATAATTATGATTGCAGCATGAGCTAAATCCAGGATTTTGTTTAGAATCTGAGGTAAAGATACCGAATTCCTTAGTCTAATTTAAATTTGACTTGAAAATTGTAGAAACAAATACTTTTTCTTTTATAAATGTAATGGTTCCTGGGAGAAATTTCAATTATTTAAACATATTTGGTGCTTACACCCAGTAAATAAGATCGATTGATCGTCCTGTAATTGAAAAAAAAGTCAATTACAGATCGATCAATCGATCTTACCGGGTATTTACTGGGTGTAAGGTAAGCCACAAATATGTTTTTTTTTTAAATTTCATTGCAATAAATGGTGCCATTGTAATATTGACAATATTATTCTGCATATTCGAAAGATCAACATATCTGGAAATTTTATTGAATAGATGAACCCGGGAGCTTTGTTTTTTTTCCACGATCGCATAATAATCATTTCATTTTGACATTGCAAATACCGGAGTAGCTTGTACTAATTAGCCCGACCAGACCCAATGCAACGGCGTTCGCAGTCGGGTCTGACACCTCTGTATCTTTATAGTATATAATCTCTATCTGTGTTCGTTTGTAGGTACAACAGCAAGTGGCTTTTGGTGGAGCAGGCCAGCAAGTGCAGCGGAGTTTTGGTAGGTATTAAGCATGTTAAGTGTTCACAAACTTTTGCTAGTTTTCATCTTGAATAAGTCTTATAATGCCTTATATTCATAGATTCCTTTGTGGGAAGCAATTTAACGCAATTTCTGAGGGTCACTGAATATTCATTTTGTGAGATGACCCATGCTGAAGTAGTCCAACTCTATTACATGAACATGCACAGCTGACAACCATTACGTTTTCCCCGGAATTGTTCCGTTTTTTACTCCAAATTAGGCCTTAAAAAAATATGTTGTATTGCCCTTTAGGTGCCAAAACATGGGTCGATCGGTCGGATATCTTTTTTTTATACTTTATTTTTTTCATTGCCTTCAAAATGTGTCATGAATAAAGTGTTGAAAGCCTTTCCGTAGAAAACTCTAAACAGCCACCGTCGCCCAAAAAATTCAAAATCGGGAACCTCGCCCAAATCTCCCTGGTTTCTAGCTGGTGTAGTGCATGGTATATACACGTACACGAGGCCGGGGTCTACTTGCATGTTTACGCTAGCAGGATTTTGAAACTAGGGCAGAAGACGAGTGAGAATTTGGGAATAATTTGATGATTTTATGCACTTATATCCCATTTCAACAAACAAAATACATATTTTTTTATTTATTAAAAATATAAAAAGCCGACCGTAGATTTTCAGAAATTTGGGTCGGTCGCAAAGGGCAATACAACATTTTTTTAAAGGCCTTACGGTAGTTCATTTTTTCTTCATAAAATACTCTTTTTTTTCTTTCTTTTTTTTATAAATAAAGAGTACGAATTTACAAATAGTAAATGAAAAAGAAGTGAAAAAGAAGTGAAAAGCGTAAATATTCTCAAAAAGAATGAAAGATTGCGCAAGAGAGAAACTGCGCATCACTTTAAAACCGGAAGATATCGACCGATGTCACCGCGATCGAAGACGGAAACCACCTCCCCATCCAGGATCATGGCCAAAACCAGCGGCCATCATCGTGAAGCTGACATATCAACATCGACAGCGGCTGATTGTCAACTGGAAGAATCTGAAAGGGAGCGGAATAAGCATCTGCGAGGATGTGACTGATGCCAATCGTACTCTCTTACATGATGCTTTCATCGCAAGCAAGAAACAGAACCTCGAACTTCGAATCATTGGGCCATGTCGGGTAACGTGACCACCCGACCCGACGCGATGACTTATCACGACACATCCACAGAATCTGATCAAGATCTAAATGTAGATAGATTAGTCATTCACAAATACTTACCGCTTAGCGCAGCGATGACATTCAAAAGTATACCGTAAGAGGCAGCGTGACAACATGCACAACTCATTCCCCCCATTTTTAGAGCTCAATGTGAAGCTTGTCGATGAAATACGCGTTGAAAACTATTACACATTCAAGAATGATCTCATCTGTAACGTTTCCATGGCAACAGAAGAGAGCATCGGAGTCAACACAGTGCGGTCAATACAATGGCAAATTAACTGCAATATTCGACCCCCCCCCGCAAACTACAATAACATACGCATTGCACAATGACGTACCTGGAACCCCAAGGCATTGCCCTTTGATCAAAAGCGACTCGCACTAGACCAGCACGCGAGTGGGTTCATTCATTCCTTCATTGGTTCATTAATTACCACATTTCAAATGTAGTGTACTTCGGCTGGAATATAACTATAAATTAGTAAAAAATGGAGCCATTGGGTGTTGGATAATTCAAAGAAATGGTTATGATGATGATGATAATTATTATGATGATGGTGATTTAAAGGCATCGTTTAACAATTTTTAATCTGAGATGCAATGCCCTACGTGTTATCAGCGTCTGTGATATGGTGCAATATGAAAGCCCTATTAAAACAAAAATGCGCTTCAAAATGATCATGAAGTGCCTCAAAAAAATAAAAATCTTTTAGTGACCGGTTTTTACCATACTTATTTTCCCCCGATAGACTGTACTGTTATAAAAACCGTTAGGAAAACGAAAAATGAAATTTTTTATTTCCAATCATAAATATCTTGATAATCAGACAGGCGATCGGCTTGTAAAAGTCATGGGATTCCTGAATGACCTAAAGGTTTATAATTATGATTGCAGCATGAGCTAAATCCAGGATTTCGTTTCAGAATCTGATGCAATGTTACCAAATCACTTTAAAGCTCTATAAATTGACCCAAGAGTGCGTAGGGGTGCGCGTATGTCTTACTACTATCTCCCCCAGTAAGTTATGGTTTATACGCCCTGTTTCAGGGTAGGCATTATTAGCTATAGTTCATCACCTGCACAGGCATTTTTCTAAATATATTCACAACCCTAACCCTAACCCTAAACCTAAACCTAACACTAAGGCTAACCCTATCTGATACACAAGGCACTGCATGCAAATGGATGCTAATTTTCTACCTTAGCTATATTACTTTGTGACTGTTTAATGTGTAGACACATGCCTCTACTACTTATTACTACCCGTCTGTAACTTGTTCTTCCCGTCGCCTGCATCTCGCTCTCTATTCTTTCCACGCTAGTCTCTTCTTGCTAATCATTAAAGCACGGTGCTTGTTGTTGTTGGTCTGGTTCTTAAAGGCTCTTTTCATTCAAGGTTGAATATTTGCTATTTTTTGTAAATACCAATTCAGGCGGCGTTCATGGGAATCCCCATAATCTGACTGTGCGTAGACGATTGCGCAATGTCATTTCAGGTCACTTTTCCTCCTCAGTAGTATACGTGTACTCTATAGGGTCATGTTGCGAAAATGAAAAGTAACGAAACTTGCAGTAACAAACTGCTGTTTTTCCTTTTTTTTTCTTCCTCTTTGGTCATTCACTTTTGATATCGATATTAAATCTTTGAAATGATGCACCTACGCCTTTGTTATGTCCTGTAAATTGGGTCACAGTTGCTGGGCCTATCACTTGTTATGGTCCCGTGGTTATGTTTATTGACTGTATATTACCAGGTACGGGGTTCGATTCCCTCCCTACATTGATGTACATTTGTCACCACACGATCAAAGGGGGAGAAAAAATGGGGACCTGGTAGGATTGTAATCCATGAATACAAGGAGCGCTACGGTTGCAGGAGCTAGAACAATAGGGACTTTTAGATTTACACGACGAGAGCGTGGACTGCCGCGTGTTTGTTTGTGTTAAGGCACTGGGCCGTGCCCGGCAGTGCCTTAAAAGGACATCACAGTGCCTTATAAGGACGTCACACGTTGCAGTCCACTATGTCGACGTGCAAACCTAAAAGTCCCTATTATTGTGTGAAGTCATATGGAAGCAAATAGAAACGTTGTCATTAGTTTCATTTAATTACTTTATTGGTTTAAGCGTGACGTGCATCTTTGGATGGAGAGGACACTTAGAAAAATTTTCAACTCTGATTCTTAAAACATTTATCAGGCCCTTTTAACAGTATTGAGATTTTACCTTGCTTATCCCTGCAACGCCCTCTAAGTACACTTAACAACAAAAATGGTATAATAAACATTACAATTCTTAAAAAGTACGGTCACACAACGCGTATTTACAAAATTACATCGGAGTTTCACATAAACGTGTGCATGCAAAGTTCACATAAACAAAAAATATACAAGAAACAATACAATGACTATTTTGTTTCTTCTTTTTAACCTTTTTATGAAACTTTTTTCACATATTTAGAACGTTCACGATAACATATATACAAATAAAATTGAAACATTTTCTTAGCATATCAATCAAAGTTTTTCCCTTTTTTCATTAACCTTTGCTTTTGTTTTTAGAATTTAAATGTGATATCAATTTATACTTCAAATCAGTTAAAAGAATTTACCATTCATTTTGCCTTTTGTTTTCAAATGTCTAACGTAGTTCTTATAAATAACATAATTAGCAAAATTGGTATATCATATCCAATTGCTAAATTCATCTTATTTATATTAATTTATAATCCCCCAGAGAAATACGAACATGTTACAATTTTCCAAAACACGATTATCTTTTTTCTCTCTAGCATCATATGCCGTGATGTTTCATGGGTATTACAATCTTAAAATACATAATCATTTTTAACTTTCCATCTGGTATCTCGTATAGCACTGAACTTAAAGATAAAGTTGAGTTCTGGCCATGCGATTGCATTGTGAAAGAAACGGTGTTGAATCGATCAGAAAAGCTGGTATTTTAAAACTTTGGGACATTTTTTGAAAATGACCATAATTGTGAAGTGCCATTGTGCAGTGTGTTTTCTCTGCTTTATATTACACTAAGATGAGTCAATTTGAAGAAGGCACGTAGATTAATTTGAAGAATGCACCTAACGTCATATTCGCTCGTAGTCACGTGTACTGGTTCACCAACAAAGCTTGTGCATGAGGTTCACCGCGACGTCGATAAACGCAGCAGCTGCAGATTAAGTAGGAATAAACAAACATGAAAAAAAAGAGAATTGAATTGATTGACCACTTCAAAAGCATTAAAGAAAAAAGTATATTTACATAATAAAAACTACACTAAATAGAATTATAATGATACAAGTAACCATTCTTCATGCAAGTGTAAGTCATTTGTGAGTATATAATGTATACATATGAGTCTACTAATAAATGAGTAGCGCGTTTTAAATGTATGGATGAAGGTTAAAAATAGTAAAGCGTGATGTTAAGGATGACCGCAAATAACATAATTATAACAGTAGTAAAGTAATAATAAGAGTAAAGGTCACTCTTGATTTTGTTACTATTATTTATGTACGGGCAACTGCTCTTAGTTCCTTTCCTGCTTCTTCTGTTAATCTTCAAAGGGCTATGTAGCCTATCACGAAGATATGTAGAAAGATTACCAGTTGTGTATGCATGCAGGCCTATTTAAAACCAGTAAACCCTACCATACTTTGCAAGACGTGTATAGGCTGTGACTTTCCTACACACGGGGTCTCCAGTTATCGTTCTATAGATTGAGGAACGAGGTGTTTTCCCCTAAGCCCGAGCCTGCATTGATAACAGAGGGTGTGGATCGCGCTCATACACAGCGCGGCGACAATTATTTTGCATTTTTTCTGCTCAGTCTGCACGAAATTCATGAGAGCGAGACGACGATCTGATTGCGCCACACCGCAGAGTTAATTACTCATACAACAACTTATATTGGATTATGAAAACCTGTGTAATCAATTTGGAAAACAAGAAAGAGTTCAAGTTGACGTCAGCTATATGGACCTCTGTGCAGTCAATCGTGTAAGATCCCCAATAATGGTACCTAAAGAAGCGAGATGAGTGATCCTACCAGTATTATGTCAAGCACTTTCATATCCCAAATTCAATCTTACAATAACTGTACAGACATATTTAAAAGTGGTTTTCTTTCTCTTACTCCATGTTGCGGTTTAATACAAATAGATAATTATCTTACCAAACCAGGAGCACACCAACGGCAACTGAGAGCACAGGTACAACAATTAGAAACATCATTCTCCAGCGATGATCGTCTTCAGGTGGGTTCGGTGGACGTGGTGTCGCTGTTGATGTCGATACAGATGGTGGCTCTGTCTGTGGTTCTGCGGATATGTTTTGGTAAAAAGAAAGACAAAATTGTAGTTGCCAATCAAGATTGTCGTTGCATGCACAAATTGTTTACACGACTAACTTTCAACCAATCATAATTGTTATTTCAAATTTGCAATTAATCGCTAACCTTCGTACGTACAAGGCACAGGGCCCATATTCATGAAATCTCACTAGGCTAGTTGTCAAATGATTACACGAGATAATTAGTTGACAACCTTAGTAAGGTTTTCTGAATATGGGCCCAGAAGCACCTACCAGGAGTGGAAAGATTTCTATCAAAACAAAACATGATAAACAAAGAAATTGGAAAGTTTCAAGTGTTGTCTTCCATCTAACCACCTGTCTGATAACTTTTAAAAAAATTACACCCAATTTATGGAATGATTTTGACAATGGTTTATTTATAATAGATCTAGATAATAGTATACATTCTCAGATTTTTCTGAATAATAATTTGCGAGTGTTTGTTTCGCGTGACTGCTAAAGCATGTGTGTGCTCCTATGCTTATCAACTAGGGGACCTACGTCCTTAACTCATAACTGACAGTAATGAGGATTAATGCCTCACAACCGGGCACTAATATAGCACATCGCCGCGATTTTGATCCTGGGACCTCACAGTTACGATGCCATTGCTTTGCCACTGTAAATCATGACTGTACGCCGCGGGGGCTAGGGTAGGGAGAAGCCCCCACAAATTAAAAAAAAAATGAAAATAAATACAATGCAATAAAATATCAATAATTCACTGAAAAATTCCTCTGTGCGGCCATGCATTATGATTCAAGGCATGGTCTAATATGATTTCATGGTTTAGTTTAGATAGTGAACCCTAAACCTCACCATAGTCCTCTGTTGACTGGCTGATCTCAGGACTCCTTTCTCCTTCTCTGTCGGAGCAGTGTAGCATTATAACACTAATCCCGTAGAGGGCGCCAGCATCGAGTCTGTTAATCGTGTATTCGAAATCATCCTGGTCCTCATCGAAGGAGACGAATCCGACACTCGTCCACGACGTTGAAGACGGAGGTTTAAGCTCGACGATGAAACCGCAACCGGGCCCGTCGCCGACGTAATCTCCCTTCCATTCTATCTCAATCGTTGATCCAGTGACGTTCTTTACTCGAGGTGGTGTCAAGAGACGTGGTAGTGCTGTTATAAAGGGATGACGAGAGGCAGAGAAAGAGAGAGACACGGAGAATGAGAGGAGACAAAAAGAGGAGGAGAAGAAAGAAGAAGACGTAGAAAAAAAGATATAAATATTTGTTTCTCCTATTTATCATTCCACATGGTTCCTTTATTAATCATCAACATAGTCATTTTATCAAAAGATCCACACATGCACGAATCAATGACTTGTCATATAAACATTTAAACAATAAAATATTACGAAATAACCTAGGCCTCGAAGCGACATTTAAGATATTAAACTTGACAAAATATAATTTGTACAGTAATACTATAACATAAGAACAAAGCAGCAAACTAAAAATAGACACTTAGAAACATTTGGTAAAATGAAACCCAAAATTCACCATAGTCCTCTGTTGACTGGCTGATCTCAGGACTCCTTTCTCCTTCTCTGCCGGAGCAGTGCAGAATTATAACACTAATCCCGTAGAGCGCGCCAGCATCGAGTCTGTCAATCGTGTATTCGAAATCGTCCTCGTCCTCATAGAATGAGACGAATCCGACACTATTCCACAAAGTTGAAGCCGAGGGTTTAAGCTCGAGGATGAAACCGCATACGGGCCCGTCGCCGTCGTACTTTTTCTTCCATTCTATCTCAATCGTTGATGTAGTGACGTTCTTAACTTGAGGTTGTGTCGAGAGACGTGGTAGTGCTGTTATAAAGGGATGACGAGCGGCATAGAAAGAGAGAGAGAGAGAGACGGAGAGAGAGGGGAGACAAAAAGAGAAGAAGAAGAAAGAAGAAGACGTAGAAAAAAAGATATAAATATTTATTTCTCCTATTCATCATTCCACATGGTTCTTTTATTAATCTTGAACATAATCATTTTCTCAAAAGATCGACACATGCACAAATCAATGACTTGTCATATAAATATTTAAACAATAAAATATTACGTAATAACCCAGGCCGCGAAACGACATTTAAGATATTTAACTTCACAAAATATAATTTGTACACTAATACTATAACATAAGAACAAAGCAGCAAGCTGAAAATAGACACTTAGAAACATTTGGTAAAATGAAACCCAAAATTCACCATAGTCCTCTGTTGACTGGCTGATCTCAGGACTCCTTTCTCCTTCTCTGCCGGAGCAGTGCAGAATTATAACACTAATCCCGTAGAGCGCGCCAGCATCGAGTCTGTCAATCGTGTATTCGAAATCGTCCTCGTCCTCATAGAATGAGACGAATCCGACACTATTCCACAAAGTTGAAGCCAAGGGTTTAAGCTCGACGATGAAACCGCATACGGGACCGTCGCCGTCGTACTTTTTCTTCCATTCTATCTCAATCGTTGATGTAGTGACGTTCTTAACTTGAGGTTGTGTCGAGAGACGTGGTAGTGCTGTTATAAAGGGATGACGAGCGGCATAGAAAGAGAGAGAGAGAGACGGAGAGAGAGGGGAGACAAAAAGAGAAGGAGAAGAAAGAAGAAGACGTAGAAAAAAAGATATAAATATTTATTTCTCCTATTCATCATTCCACATGGTTCTTTTATTAATCTTGAACATAATCATTTTCTCAAAAGATCGACACATGCACAAATCAATGACTTGTCATATAAATATTTAAACAATAAAATATTACGTAATAACCCAGGCCGCGAAACGACATTTAAGATATTTAACTTCACAAAATATAATTTGTACACTAATACTATAACATAAGAACAAAGCAGCAAGCTGAAAATAGACACTTAGAAACATTTGGTAAAATGAAACCCAAAATTCACCATAGTCCTCTGTTGACTGGCTGATCTCAGGACTCCTTTCTCCTTCTCTGCCGGAGCAGTGCAGAATTATAACACTAATCCCGTAGAGCGCGCCAGCATCGAGTCTGTCAATCGTGTATTCGAAATCGTCCTCGTCCTCATAGAATGAGACGAATCCGACACTATTCCACAAAGTTGAAGCCAAGGGTTTAAGCTCGACGATGAAACCGCATACGGGCCCGTCGCCGTCGTACTTTCCCTTCCATTTTATCTTAATCGTTGATGTAGTGACGTTCTTAACTTGAGGTTGTGTCGAGAGACGTGGCAGGGCTGTTATAAAGGGATGACGAGAGGCAGAGAAAGAGAGAGAAAGAGAGAGAGAGATGAGAGACAGGGGAGACAGAGTGGAGACAGTGAGAAAAAGAAGGAGAACAATGAAAGAAAAAAAAAGAAGATGAAAATTTCATTTTTCTATATACCCTTCCATAGAATTTCTTTATTTATCATCAACATAATCATTTTTACAAAAAATCGACACATGCACTCTTCAATGACTTGTCATATAAGTATTTAAAGAAAAAAATATTATAAAATAAAATAGGCCGCGAAGCGACATATAAGATTTTAAACTTGAAAAATATCATCTGTACACTAATTTTATAACATAAAACAAAGCAGCAATTAAAAAAAAAAGACACTTAGAAACATTTTGTAAAATGAAACCCAAACCTCACCATAGTCCTCTGTTGACTGGCTGATATCAGGACTCCTTTCTCCTTCTCTGCCGGAGCAGTGCAGAATTATAACACTAATCCCGTAAAGGGCGCCAGCATCGAGTCTGTCAATCGTGTATTCGAAATCGTCCTCGTCCTCATCGAAGGAGACGAATCCGACACTATTCCACAAAGTTGAAGCCAAGGGTTTAAGCTCGACGATGAAACCGCATACGGGACCGTCGCCGTCGTAATCTCCCTTCCATTCTATCTCAATCGTTGATGTAGTGACGTTCTTAACTTGAGGTTGTGTCGAGAGACGTGGCAGGGCTGTTATAAAGGGATGACGAGAGGCAGAGAAAGAGAGAGAGAGAGAGAGACGGAGAGAGAGGGGAGACAAAAAGAGAAGGAGAAGAAAGAAGAAGACGTAGAAAAAAAGATATAAATATTTATTTCTCCTATTCATCATTCCACATGGTTCTTTTATTAATCTTGAACATAATCATTTTCTCAAATAATCGACACATGCACAAATCAATGACTTGTCATATAAATATTTAAACAATAAAATATTACGTAATAATCCAGGCCGCGAAACGACATTTAAGATATTTAACTTCACAAAATATAATTTGTACACTAATACTATAACATAAGAACAAAGCAGCAAGCTGAAAATAGACACTTAGAAACATTTGGTAAAATGAAACCCAAAATTCACCATAGTCCTCTGTTGACTGGCTGATCTCAGGACTCCTTTCTCCTTCTCTGCCGGAGCAGTGCAGAATTATAACACTAATCCCGTAGAGCGCGCCAGCATCGAGTCTGTCAATCGTGTATTCGAAATCGTCCTCGTCCTCATAGAATGAGACGAATCCGACACTATTCCACAAAGTTGAAGCCAAGGGTTTAAGCTCGACGATGAAACCGCATACGGGCCCGTCGCCGTCGTACTTTCCCTTCCATTTTATCTTAATCGTTGATGTAGTGACGTTCTTAACTTGAGGTTGTGTCGAGAGACGTGGCAGGGCTGTTATAAAGGGATGACGAGAGGCAGAGAAAGAGAGAGAAGAGAGAGAGAGATGAGAGACAGGGGAGACAGAGTGGAGACAGTGAGAAAAAGAAGGAGAACAATGAAAGAAAAAAAAAGAAGATGAAAATTTCATTTTTCTATATACCCTTCCATAGAATTTCTTTATTTATCATCAACATAATCATTTTTACAAAAATCGACACATGCACTATTCAATGACTTGTCATATAAGTATTTAAAGAAAAAAATATTATAAAATAAACTAGGCCGCGACGCGACATATAAGATATTAAACTTTAAAAAATGTCATCTGACCACTAATTTTATAACATAAAAACAAAGCAGCAAACTGAAAAAAGACACTTAGAAACATTTGGTAACATGAAACCCAAAACTCACCATAGTCCTCTGTTGACTGGCTGATCTCAGGACTCCTTTCTCCTTCTCTGCCGGAGCAGTGCAGAATTATAACACTAATCCCGTAGAGCGCGCCAGCATCGAGTCTGTCAATCTTGTATTCGAAATCGTCCTCGTCCTCATCGAATGAGACGAATCCGACACTATTCCACAAAGTTGAAGCCGAGGGTTTAAGCTCGACGATGAAACCGCATACGGTCCCGTCGCCGTCGTAATCTCCCTTCCATTCTATCTCAATCGTTGATGTAGTGACGTTCTTAACTTGAGGTTGTGTCGAGAGACGTGGCAGGGCTGTTATAAAGGGATGACGAGAGGCAGAGAAAAAGAGAGAGAGAGAGAGAGAGATAAGAGACAGGGGAGACAGAGTTGAGACAGTGAGAAAAAGAAGGAGAACAATGAAGAAAAAAAAGAAGATAATAATAATTTCATTTTTTTAATATATCCTTCCATAGAATGTCTTTATTTATCATCAACATAATATTTTTTACAAAAAATCGACACTTGCAGTTTTCAGTGATTTGTCATATAAGTATTTAAAGAAAAAAAATATTATAAAATAAATTAGGCCGCGAAGCGACATATAAGATAATAAACTTGAAAAATATCATCTGTACACTAATTTTATAACATTAAAACAAAGCAGCAAACTGAAAATAGACACTTAGAAACATTTGGTAAAATGAAACCCAAACCTCACCATAGTCCTCTGTTGACTGGCTGATCTCAGGACTCCTTTCTCCTTCTCTGCCGGAGCAGTGCAGAATTATAACACTTATCCCGTAGAGGGCGCTAGCATCGAGTCTGTCAATCTTATATTCGAAATTGTCCTTGTCCTCATCGAATGTGACGAATCCGACACTCGTCCATGAAGTTGAAGCCGAGGGTTTAAGCTCGACGATGAAACCGCATACGGGCCCGTCGCCGACGTAATCTCCCTTCCATTCTATCTCAATCGTTGATGTAGTGATGTCTTTTACTTGAGGTTGTGTCGAGAGATGAGGCAGGGCTGTTATAAAGGGAGGAAGAGAGACAGAGAAAGAGGTCGGTCGAGAGAGAGGGAGAGAGAAGGCGAGAGAGAGAATGAAAGAGAGAGGAGAGAGAGGAGACATAGAGAGAAAAAAGTGGAAGAAGAAGAAGATGATCATTTTTTTCCTGTTTACCCTTCTACAGGGTTCCTTTATTAATCATGAACTAAAATATTTTCACAAAAGATCGATACATGCCCTAATCCATGACGTGCCATATACATATTCAAACAACAAAATATTACAAAATAACCTCGGCTGCGAATCGACATATAAGATATAGACAAAACTTGACAAAATATAATTTGTCAAATGGCGGAGAGCCTTGTGATGGGAAGCCTGAACTCGGTTGACTTCATAATTTGGTACAGTTGATCTTGATCTGGTCACGCTCATACTTTGGCTCCGAACTGGATTATTATGCAGCATCTTTAAGGTGTTGCCGATTTGAGATATGTTATCCAAATTATTAGCAGTGGTCACAACAATGTAATTGTATAGCCCAATAATCAAAAGATAATATGTGTCTTTCGTATTTTCCCCCCTTTTTTGACAGTCATGAATATCAGAAATACATTATTGAAAATACGTTTGTCTTCTGTTAACTCAATAGTTCAACAAATATTTGTATCTTGAGTAGTCAATTTTATTTATATAATTATAAATGTAAATTACCTTGAATATATGTTCGTTAATTTGTTGCAAATGAAAATCAATAAAATCCATGTGGAGGGAACATAGACACTTAGAAACATTTGTTACAATTTAACCGCTTTTTCACGAAATTATTTTTCTTTAAGATTTGTTTTTGCCATATATCTTTCCATATCATAATAAGTTTTAACAGCTGACATAAAATTTTCAAACAGTGGTATCTGATTTTTGCATTTGGCTGAATAGATTTATTTTCTTACAATAATTAGGATGCAGTTAGAAACGTTGTTATGACGTCCATTCAAGCCAACCATTTTTTTTTTTGGAGGGGGTGGCCTTCTTATTGGTCTTACCGAAAAGCAATTGCTCAAGTTTTTAGTATTTGAATATGGGCAGTAACACACAAAAAAGGCATAATTGTCTCTTTACTGCTATTACAAAATGTACAATGTTTATCAGCAACTATTTGGAATTTCAGCAATTAATCTTTCATGTAAAGTATTCTGTTTAAAATCTTAAACTGGAAACACCTCATATTTATATCAACGGTTGACGGATAGAGAATCAGACTCTGTGAACACCATGCTTTATCTTCTAGATCTAAACACTGTTTCCATTTGGTGAGGCTGTTACGTTCTTTCACATGACGTTTTAAGAACGACTGGTTAATACGAGATCATCCTTTTTTTCATTTTCAATATTAGAAGTAATGCTTAGGGCATAATACACGTAGGTTCCATAAACTTTGTTATAACAGTCTTCTTAAAACCGGCCTGAATAGTATTGCATAACCAATAATATCACATGTAATTTTATGTAATTTTATTTCCAAATTGTCGGGGGCCCTCCCCTTCCTTAAGGATGACATTGCTTGTGTTTGATCTGAGTATTTCCAAGACCCATATATATGTGTAAATATAGTTTACGTATTTATATATTGGTCTTTGTGTTTGGGTGTGAAATTATGATAATGATTTTTTATTCATTATCTTTTTATGTGGTGTCATTTCAAGAAGCCCTGCACAACGTAAACAATGCAGAAGATAAACCTGTACATATTTGTTACGTGGCAAAATAATTGTAAAAAAATAAACAAAATATACAACAACAAATAAATGAAATGATGATAAGAATGATGAAGATGATAATAATAATAATGGTGATAACGAAAAATAATAAGAACAATTCAATTCAATTCAATTCAATTTTATATCTGTTTCTAACAAAACATTACAAATTAATTATAATCGTTTACATCAATTAAGGAATACATATTGGAAACAGAGGGGTCCACTAAAAAGCAATTCTTGTACAATTATGGACCCCTCAAGTGATACTCAGGAATAATGAGTAATTAAATTAACAAATTCGTAAATTAAACTACAAAAAGGAACTACAAATAGGGGTGGAAAAAACCAGGGACGCCAACAGAGACGACGACGGGACAAGAGAGTACTTTACGTGACGAAGATATGGGCTGCATGTGCATGGGGTTGGAAAGAAGATGAGGAAGGAGAAATGCGCATTAGAAAGGAGAATGATAAGCATGAGAGGGCATAATATAATATATCAAATTACATTTGGAGTCAGCGAGAAGAGAAGGCCCTTGTTTCACCAACAACTTCAACAACAACAAAAAACAGGAAATACAGACATGATGACGGGAAAATGATAGCTTCATTACTTATTCATTTATGTAATTTGCCAAACCGATTACATTTAACATTAAATTAACTGAAAAAATGTTGTCACATGGTTTTTTATTCAAGTTTCAGGAATCATTCAATAAAGGTCGATTTTAGATAACTGTTGAAACTGTGCTTTTGTGAATACCGATGTTTCACATCTCACATTTTAGGCTCAAACCGCAACCAGGCCTCACCGCAACGTACATGTATATACGCCATTGATTGCGTGCAATCTCAAGGTAGGCCGCATATAGGCTACGGGGAATCCCCACTATGTCGCAATGCGTGCTTATTATATGTATTGCCAATTGCAGCGTAATGAAATCGCTGGGTCCTTTGGTAAATGCTTGTGCTTATTTGTTAAATACTATTTCAGAATTGTGAACTCTTTGTTGTGCTGACCCTTGCTCTTATGAAGAAAGGGCTTAGCTAATTGAAACAATCAAGATCTCTCCGATGGTAATCCAATTTTTCTAGGTAAATTATTACACATTGCCTATTTCTGTATAAAATTTCAGAGAACATGAAATTTGATATATCTGTAGTTAAAATGACAGTTATTTTTGGATCACTG
The DNA here is from genome assembly GCA_037976565.1 of Mesocentrotus franciscanus. Lineage (NCBI taxonomy): Eukaryota > Metazoa > Echinodermata > Echinoidea > Camarodonta > Strongylocentrotidae > Mesocentrotus > Mesocentrotus franciscanus. The sequence goes on along the minus strand of CP137670.1, from coordinate 27,458,075 downwards.
AATGATACATTTACATGTAGTAAGAAAAACATCATTTACACACGGCAAAGGACGAAAAACTTTGATGTGTCAGTAGTCCGACTCCGGCTACCAGTGCATAGCTATGCTTTAGGCGGCCGGCGACCAGCCATCCTAATTGATCGTGATAATACGGTTTAGCGAATCCAGCCACAGTGATGTTCACATCGTACTGGGTACCCATTTGAAACCTTGGTGGAGAGGAGCCAGACTACATATCTCATGAATATTCATGACATAGCGTACTTCAGATTAGAGGTTAGGCCTTCGGGTTAGGGATGGGGTCTAGTTACGGGTTTGTTCCCAGCGGCCACGGCAATCACGTTTCAGGCCACCGTGGACAACCGGGGTGGACATGAGACAACGCAGGGGACGGAATGGGCAAACGTGACAGGCCGTGATTGCCGGGGATGCCGGGCCAGATTTTTAAACTATCAAAAAAAATTGCCAAGGCAGTCACGGTGCGGATGAGAAACCTAGTAGGCCGTAGAAAAAAAGGGGTGAACGCAACAAATCGTGACAGTACGTAATAGGCCGTAACAAAACTTGGAGGCGGTCCGTTGTGGGACGGTTTACGGGCCCGGCGCGCTACGGCGCGTTGCGTTCTACTACGGTCGGACACGGCGCGCGGTCTCAGGATACAATGATTGCTATAAATTGCTTGGGAGGCCTTCTTTTTATACCGTACTGGACACAAACATGCTCCAAAGCTGCCCGGCGTCCACGTTTCATCCGTAGAAAGCCTTGACAGAACGTGAAAAAGCGTGTCAGACTTGATCAGAACGTGAGAAAAATGAGGGAACCCATCAGAACGTGACGGTCCGAGAGAGCACCTACTGGTATCCGCGGTAGACCGCGGGCCGAACCGTAGTGCGTCTTGGAGTCTCCGGGACAGTAGCCCCTTCTCCTCCCACGACCTGTCACGGATACCGTGGCCGCCGGGAACATAGTGTAAACGTAGCATTAAGGGCAGGATTAGGATTTGGGTTAATTAGGGTTGGGGTTTCATCAACCCATCGTTGGCTCAATCGGTAAGGTCAACGTACTATAATCGTAGAGTAGCGGGTTCGAATCCCAGTAACTTTTCCATTTATTTAGTATTGCCTTTATAAATAGTGAGGCAAAGCAAATAATTATCAAAGTCTAAGTAGTTGTTACCTCTTTCCTATCCGATTTCAGGCGGCTGTGTTGTGCACCGAGACTGTGAGAGTGGAAGCGCCCGTTGACTGAGTGGGTGGAGGAGCTAGTAAAACGGATCGGACTTAGTGTGTGCATGAAGTTATAGATTTAATCTTAGTTTTATACAGACAGAACAAATCCATCTGTTTAGAATTATTATTAAAATTGTGGATTCGGTGAAGTCAGACGTAATCTCATTAGAACATGTATATCCCAGAATAATTTATTGAATGAAGATAATAATTTGATTTCAGTACCTTTAGTTGGGGTCTTTTTAAATCAGATGAATGTGTAAATATAATGCTGTGTGTTTAACAAAACTATTATTTGAAACGAATTAATTAAATTGTAGGAATTTAAAAAACCGGTTGGCAATGAACTGACAAATAAAATAGAAGGAATGAACTTTAACAATGAATAAATCGAAATGAAGGAGTTAACTTTTAGAATATATGAATTAAATTGACGGAATCGATTTTAACAATCAGTAAATTAAATTGAAGTAATTAATCATAACAATTTTGATTAATGATCCCACATTTTGTAGACTGACAGGTTGAATAGTGGTGTAGGCTAGAATGATTGTACCCCCACCATAATTGGAAGGAAAAAATGGAGATGCTCTAGATTACAATCATAGACTGGTTTACTAAAGTTCAAATCTTAAGCATATATATCTTTTTAAAGAAAGGTTGTTCTTGACAACCCGAGAACTTGCTCATGTCTTGCCGATATAGCAACAATCATTGTGTGCAGACTGGATTCTAAGAATTGTAGTTCATTCATTAATGACAGGTTAATGAAATAACTTGTCAGTAGACTATATGTCCCCATGCCTAAGGATAGAACTGAATTTGAATAATGTTAGTAATCCTCAAGTAAAATTTGCTCTTAGTCACTTTAAATTAGGAGCACGCGTTACGAAGAAAGAGAATGGGGCACTTATCAGAAGGGAGAAGGACACTTATTAGAAAAGAAAAGAAACATGTGTCAAAGTAAACAAAAAAAGGCAAATATTAGAGGTAAAAAGAGGCACTTCTCGCTCCTGAAAAGGGGCATTCACTAAAGATAAAAAGGGACAAGTATGAGAATGGAAAGGGGGCACTTATAACAAAGGAAAAGAGGCACCTATCAGATTTTAATTTGGATATATTATCAGAGGTGAAAAGGGGCACTTATAAAAAGGGGGATTGGTTCTAAATAAATAGACTAGGGGTACTTAAAATGGAAAAGGGCACGTATTAGAAAGGAAAACTGGGTATATGTAAAAAAAGAAGAAAAAGGCTCTTATCAAGAAAAGGGGCACTTGTCTAACTAAAAGGGACAATTACCAGAGGTGGTAAGGAGCACTTGTAGAACGGGCACCTATTTGAAAGAAAGAAGGACACTTATCTGAAGTAAAAGGGGGCACTTTTACTTAGTAAAAAATGGTACTTTTGGGGTACTATGAACAAGTGTGGGAGCACTGTGACTGTGCCCAAACAAACTGCAGAGAAAGAAAAAAAAAACACTTAGTACGGCTCCAATTATTGTGTGATAGAGAAGAGATGTAGACGGGGAGATTTCATGTAGTACACCTTTCTTCAGTTTTATTATTCTATTGGCATTGTGTTTAATATTTTGATTAATTTGAAGTTTTCCCATTACCTCCAGTGGTAATCCATGGCCTGTAATAGACTCAAAGTTGATTGGGATATCCTTCATATAAAACTGAAGGTGAGTTGCATGTATATATATATATATCACCATTTCAAGTCAGCAGAGTCATAATTTTTTTTCTTCCTGTTTTATTTTAAATTTTTTAATATGTAATGTTAAAATCATTGAGTATTAAGTACCTGGTTTGGAAAAAGACAAAATTTCATTATGAAAAAAACTGCATTTACGATTTAATTATTCAAATATTAATTTCATGATTTTGCATCTTAATAAGTATTCATGCCTAAAAATTGCAAGCTAAGAGACCACCGAAAAGTGTATCCTTTTTGGATTACATTTATTCTTTGGAGATAGAACTTACATTTATTCACATTCGTAACTTTCTTTTTCTCAATTACAGCTTTCTCTTACTATGACTTGTCTGTCCCCGTGGATGGCCATTTAGAGATATTTTAGATTTAGTCATCACAATGCACAATATGAATATTGTGTTTTAATTTTTTCATTGATACAAGCCTATAATTTCCTTAGCTTCGTTTATTAATGTTTGCTTTTATTATGCTTAATACAGAGAACATTTCTGAGAATCGATATGAAAGATGTTAAGTTGCCATATTTATGTTACGTTTCAATATCAAAATGTTACCTACTTCATTATCTTCAATGTTCCAACCTAATTAAACATGGTTCACTCATATTCAACAAGGCAGTCATCGAATTTACATGTGGTCAATCCTCACACTACATTAGTCCAGAAATCAATCAGACATAGGGGTCCAGATGTATGGAATTATCTACCTAACAATATTCGAAATTTAAAATCACCAAACTCCTTTAAAAGAGCACTCAAGTGTGTTATCATTTCACAGATGTAAGATATTACTTACATATATATAAATCTATATATCAGTTCTCATTATATCGAACATAAATTTTTACTAGACTTAACCATTATACTTCTGTTTCTTTTCTTTTTTTCTTGTTCTTTGTAAATAGTGTAAATAGTTCAGAGCCCTTTAGGAATTTTATTTGTCATATATTATATATTTGAAAGGTGTTGTAACGATTCAACCTCTGTTTGCTTATGTTTCATCCCCTTTGTATGTTCATTCTTTTAACTGTATAGTTGCAACTTGTCTTTGATAAAACAATGTCATATTCTTTTTTCACGTGAAGTCAATTCAAATTGATTGTAAAATTGAAAATGATTTGTTATATTATATTCTTTTTCATGTAATGTTAACTCCAATGAATTGTGAAATTGTGAACATGCATGCGTGCATAAATAAATAAATAAGTATTCATTCCTAGTAATTGCACGCTATTACTTTGACATCCTACATCCTTTGATGTACATTTATTTTTTGGAGATAGAACTTACATTTTACATTCGTAACTTTCTTTTTCTCAATTACAGCTTTTTCTCATTATGACTTGTGTGTCCCCGTGGATGGCCATTCTGACGGACTATGTACTATGCAGATGAAAATGTTACTCTCTTCAATCTCTATTTAAATAATTGTAAATTGCTTAGGATAGTGAGCCTAGCTAGAATAAACAAGATTTCTTTTTCTTCTGGGCCCCTAATTACGTACTGGGGGAGGTCAGACCAGGGACATGATCTCTATCATGTCCCTGGTCAGACTTACAGCTGGTTTTGATCTGTTTCCCCATATTTGTAAATTATAATCTTGATTCACTTGTATTATTGCTTTTTATTGTAGGGTTATAAACATCAGTTTGACTAATTCATAACGACTTTCAAGTAAGTGCAGAGAGTGAGAAAAGAACTCAGCTTTAGTTTAAAGACAGGATTACTATGCATAATTCAGACATAAGCTTTAGATTTGTGCATTTAGAGATATTTTAGATTTATTCATCACAATGCACCATATGAAAATGGTGTTTAAATTTTCTCATTGGTACAAGCCTCTAATTTTCCTTAGCTTCAGTCTTTAAGGTTTGCTTTTATTATGCTTAATACAGAGAACATTTCTGAGAAATGATATGAAATATGTTAAAGGGGAATTAACCTCAAACTACATGTTAATTTCAGTTTGTAGGCCATTAAAAACATTATCTGAGAAATATAAAACACCATAAATTTGACGAAAGGCGGCACGTAACTCTTCTTCAGAATTCTTCGTCTTTCGCGGCTCTGAGAATTTTCAGAACGTCGCCATTGTGTTTGCGCACGGCCCGTTCTGTGCCGTATCGCATGGATTCGACCGCTATTGCGTACGTATACGTTTCCCTGCTGTAAACTGTAAAATGATCACTGCAGATCACATCGTTTTTACTGTCGTACTTGTACTTTATGTCCAGAAATTTCTCCACCTTCACAGCTGCTACCTACAGCTTGAATATTTCATCGCGATTGTGTTGGTTTGGAAACCGATGAAACGATTTCCCCTTGGTTTTCGACGAACATTTACTACAACCAAACACTTGGTAGTAGACCATGTTTGACGTGTTTTGCATATAACGCGCGCGCCGCGAGCTACATCAGTTCTCCTTGTGATACGTCACAACCCGATAGATTTTAAGGGAAATTTCGACAAAATGGCAGCAGACGACGTAGTAAATATGGCGAAGTAGGGTCTCTTTATTGTACTTGCAAAACGATAATATTTGGCCTACAGCAATGCTTTTTATATCAAATGAAACGTTGTTTTACTGTCTATGTGATGATAAGGCTTCATAGTCGAGAGGTTAATTCCCCTTTCAGACCAATCCAACTTTAATATACCTTGTAATAATTTTGTCATTGTAGTTAAAAATCCAGTTATCATTTTTTTCATGATTAAAAAATTGTTGAGGGAGATGGGGGGAGGTGAATTTTATGAGTAGACCATTGAAATGCGCCAGAGCCTATATTTAGCACTATTTTGTATGAAAAGTCTGCATACACAAAGCAAGGGGTGGATGGAAACAGTACATTTAAATAGACAATTTCAGAAAATTCTCGTGAGCTGTTTGTCTCGTGGGCTGTTGGTCTTGTGGGCTGTAGCTAGACGAGAAGCCCCCAAAAAAAAAAAAAATATATATATATCAATTCAGTTTTCTAATTACCATGTAGGCCTAGCCCAGCTGTGTTACAAATATTTTACCAGAGTTGTAATATCCAATATGTATACAATGTACTTTCATATATCTCATATGCTTTAATATAAGGGGAAAGGGTTTATAATATATAATATTAACAACATATCTTACATTTTATGAGGACATGTATTTCATTTCTGTTGTTGTATTGACATATATACTGTACATATATATATATATATGCAGGGTCAGGGGGTCTAGTTACACTAAATTTTAGGATAAGATATTGCTAAACTTTCCTGGTTTAGCATTCCTTGCAATGTATCTTAACTAATTATGATTTCATTTTTCATTAACGAGGTAGTTGTAGTCCTTTCTCATGTTGTCTAGTGTGGTATTATGGGGGGGGGGGGTCCCAAAATTTGTTTTGAAGAAGTGAAAATACAGAGGAAAGATGTAAATAAAATGTGAAAATGTGAGGGGAAAAAAGGAGAGAGATTAAGAAGGAGAGAGAGGCTAAGAGGGAGAGGGAGAAAAATAAGCAGGGAAAAGAATAAGATACGATGGAGTACTTGCTTTAGGATGAGGGATGAATGAACTTAATCTGTTAGATCTAATTAGATGGGGACAAAAAGAAAAGAGAGAATTAAGTGAGGATGAAAATAGTTTGGGATGAGAAAAGGGAAGCGGAAGATGATACGAAGAATGGCAATGGAGGTAACAAACAAGAATTTGCAACGCCGTGCAGCAATGAGTATTGTTTTATTTTGGTTGCAAATTTGAAGAAGAAAAAATATACAGTATTGACGATGTATATAGTTTTGATAACATCATCGTGTTATGATTATTACCATCAATATCATCATCGTCATTATAATTAATATAATATTATTATTACATGTATTATTGTTATCATCATTATCGTTATAAGGCTTATCATAATGGTCATAATCATACACCATCTCGACATAACCTTACTATTACTGCTCTTCTTAATAGTACCATATCACTTATATTGGTCACATCATTTAGGGGCAGTGGTATGATTGGGGTACGGAGGAGGTCTGTCATCTCAGGTTCTTTGTCCTATCTATTTCCTTTGTTCTCTTTCCCCAAATGTATCTTTCTCTCCATTTCATAAGGGGGTGTAACCTATACTATCGTGCCCCCTGTAGCTACTTTGCAAAACAAAAACAACATTAACAACATCCTAATTTCATTGGTTATTTTAATCTGACTTTACCCGACACTACGTAGTTGTATGGGCACGTTTTCACAAATATACATGAACAAATATTAGTCATATCTAAAGGACCATCTTTGAAAAAATATGTGCAATCGATTTACCCGACCTGTTGTAAGTAAGAGCATATGTTTTCACGAAAATTCGTGGACCCGACGCGATGACCCAATCGCGATAACCGATGGTTCGAAGTAAGTCTGAAGAAAGATTACCAATTGCCATAGAACAACCCGATTAAGGATGATATTTTAATGAAAATAACATTGCAAACAGCATTTAGATATAAACGAAACACGCTATACAAATGCGAGATATTGTCATGATTATTGTTGTTGTTGTGGAACTAACTGTTCCGTTAGGAACAAATGTGGAAAACGCACATACGGTAATCGTGACGGTTGGAACGATATGACACGTTGTTGAAAGATATAGAATACTTCGGTTTCTTTGAAGCAATCGAGATCAGGATGAAAGGTCATATTGTTAGAGAAAAGGACAAAAATAGACACAAGACTATTGTTGATATTTGCGAATGTAACGTCAGATCTGGGTTGTTGGATCAAGGACATTAAAATTGTGCATAATCTGAACTACGTTTTGATTATTTGTCTCTTTTTCTTTCGAGATGACGTTATTATTTTTGTATAGACCATTTTCGTAATGTTATCAAATGTAATACACAAATCTTTGTTAAGCGTCATGTTACAAATTATTTCATTCACATGTTACAAATAATTGTATTCAAAAGTCGTAATGCAAATTGCATACATTAATTGTTGATGGGTAGGACAAACATTATGGCTTGTCCTACCTACCAACACGGAATGTATGCTTTCCGCTTCCTGGCTATTGAAATACAATTATTGGTAACAGGTGAATGAAATAATGTGCAACGAGGCACTTTAGACAAAGATTTGTGCAAACAGTAGATCACATTACGGAAGGGACTTTTCAAACACCCATTTTTGTTTACCTCCGTTCCCGAATGCCCGTAGAATATCAAAACAAGTGACGCTCAGAACGCACTGAACAGACTAAATCATAAATCAATGGCCTTTTTTGAAAACTAAACAATTACAAAGCAGAATGACAGGCATAAATGATTGGACACTGACATTAAGATTCCCACACAATTTGAAGTCTTTCCTGAACTGTGTGCACTGTACTTGCATACCGGGTGATGATCTTTTTGAAAAATTAATACTAAATTACAAGAAAAAGAGATATAGTCGTATTAAAGGCACCTTTATGATTTGTTTAAGCGCATAGAGACATGTAATTATGCCTATGTGTTGTGCGCTAACAAAACCCACTACCATCTGCAACTAGGGCTTCTGCGGATAAACATACATTTGTGTAAAGCAGGTATTTTGTGGAATGGACATTACGTTTATCAAAATATATTAATACTCACTTGGGTTGTGATTTCCGCAGTTCTCCCAACGGAAATAGTGCACTGCAGAATGAGCTAAATAAAAAGGAAATATATAAATTATTGTTCTTTCACATGAAATAAATACTCTATCAAATATCATCAGTGTCATGGTAAGGCTATTAAATGTGAAAAATAAAATTTGGAAATCTATGTTTAATCTAAAGAGTCATAGAGATTTATCAATGAAGTTCTGAGAAGATATGAACTATATTGTGACAATTTTTTCATGAAAAGAGGTAAGGAAAAATTATTCCAACACTATGGGCGACAGTGTACATTGTAGATTCGTCATTCACAAATACTTACCGACTACGCTTAGTGAAGCGATGAGAGTAATAAAGACTGATACGAAATATAAACATTTTTAGGCACAGGGGAAAGCGGAATTAAAAACGTATAAAGGAACGCCCTGTGCGTACATGTATTAAAGGTCACCCTATCATTGTTATACGATATATAAACAGTTTTGATGTTTTAATTTATGAGTGTAGTTTTTTTCCACTCCGAACGAAGTGATCTTTCCAGCAAAGAGAAAATCTACTCTTAACATGCGTTTCGAAAGAAAATGTTCTTTAAATACTTTAATATTAATTATAAACCGTTCTTATATAGCGCATAAGACATTGTGGTAAAACGTCCCTATGTGCTTCCAAAGAAGTTTGGATATTATCACCCTGGCTATAGCTCTGGCTGCTGTAATTAGCGCGATCGGCGCACAGTGCGTTTTGAGGAATAAATCCTGCCAGGTACCCATTTAACACCCGGGTGGATAGTGGCAATTGTGGATTAATGTCTTGTCAAAGGATGTGCAAGAGTTCCGGGCTGGGATCCGAGCCCTCAACCCTTGGATTGAGAGTCAATCGAATAAACCACCATAGCACGACACCCTCCAGTCGCAGTAGATAAACAAACAGCAATCAATGAGCATTCGATGGTTTAAGCCCACCCCATATTATACGCTGCTCCTGTGATCCGATTTTGGAAGAAATGAAAATTACAATAGGTAATGAAATGTAATTAAACATCTTCGTCTTGATTTACACGTTTGAATGTCACATCAAATGCTTTTGCAAATTCTTCCAGATTCGGATCCTAGTCAGATCGTTTAATGCGGGGGTAGGCTGCATGGGTTCTAGAATACTTACCGCTTAACACAATAATGGTGACCACAAACAAAGAATAGCATACACAGTGGGCCCATCTTGAACAATTCTTTCCTTTACTTGGCATGATCTTCTATTAAAGTGTGACCGAAATGGCGTTAAAATAGTCTTCTAGTCTGATTATATATATCAATGCAAAAGCACACTGTCAGCTTGAAGATCTTCCCTTTAGAACCACTAAATGACACTGAGACTTGTTGACTTGTCGACGCCGCTGTTGGACTGGTGTGAAGGGGGGGGCTATAACCATGACTTAGTTTACACTCAATGGAAATCGCATGATTACGTCTATTCAATCCGCTGTTATGGGGAATGTCCCCTATACGTCACATGTATGGGGAATTGTACATCGGCATTGCACAATGTGATTATGATATAAATTTTGGTGAAATCACACCCCTACAAACATCACTCATTGATTCATTGAAGGATTTTATTGCGTATCTTGCAGTCTCGCAATTCGAAGATTGAATCATGTTTAGACTCAATAACAATCGCATGATTACGTCTATTCAATACGCCGTTATGGGGAATACCCCCTATACGTCACATGTATGGGGAATTGTACATCGGCATTGCACAATGTGATTATAATATAAATTGTGGTGAAATCACACCCCCACATACATCATTTATTGATTGATTGAAGAATGTTATTTAGTATCTTCCATTCTGGCAGTTCGAAGACTAAATCATGTTTAGACTAAATAACAATCGCAGGATTACGTCTATTCAATACGCCGTTGTGGTTTAGCCCCCGGCCTATGCGTCACCTGTATATATGGGGGAATTACACCCCTATACATACATCATTTATAGGTTGATTAAATAACTTTATTTAATATCTTCTAGTCTCGCAGTCCAAAGACTGAATTACATATGAGACACGATAATTCAAGTCAATTCATTAATTCATACTCAATTCCTTCTTAAAATCAAAATGAACATAATTTACAATGTAGGCGGAAGGCAAAATTCCCTAAAAACACTAGGCTTGCGGTGGGGTGACCATAAAAAGAGACATACGTTGTTATAAATTCAAATATACATAAATTAGCCATACAAAATGAAGAGAAAATAGAGAGGAGAAGGAAAAAAAAGGGAAATATTCAAGTAAACAATACTGAAAAGGGGAAAAAATCTCTAATTGCAGGTGCTACTAATTATATTGAAAAGAAATTATGTTTTTTCTAGCACGATTAAATGTAGGAAGAGAAGTACATATTAAATAGAATCATTAACATTTTTCCTGCGTGTTGGACCATGCATTGACACGAATATTTTGTTGAAATGAGACTGTTCTATGGGTCAATTTTATTTATAGATACTAATTTTATCTCTTTATGCTTTTATGGTTTTACGGCTTTGTCAACAGGCCGGTATAAACTATGTTTTGAACAAACGTTTCTCTAGAATAATAAGATCATTATATATTTGCACTTTGAATAGTATATGATATTGTTTTTATCTTGATGTGGAAAAAAAAGAAATAAAAGAAATAAAGAAAATGTATGGGAATACGAATGCTTGTGTAATAGTACATCAGCAATAATGTACATGGTAAAAAACAACATATAATTCAAATATTTCAAGCAACGTTTATTAATTTAAAGAAAAAAATCATGTATTCACGGAGCTTACAGCTTTAATAACAGCTCGTTTACGGAAAAGGAAAAATCATTTTATTTAACATGAAATTATGATGTCACAGGAAAGAAATGTACAAAGTTCACAAAAGATATCGTACCTGTCTACTAAGGTATTTTAATTAATGCACGTTTGTCTCCCTATTTAAACCCCTGGTTAGCAGTCATTCCATTCACCTGATATGAGTAATGGCAACTGTATGCACGGAATCCACTCTGCATACATTAGTTGCTGTTATGTCGGGCAATGCTTCGAAGCGTTGTTAATAATCTTTAAAAAAACCTTTGTTAAAAACATATTTTATATAGGTCTGTTGACATAAAACCATAACAGCAAAAAGAGATAAAATTAGTATCTATAAACACAATTGACACATCATATTGAAGGAATTGAATTGAGAATGGTTTATTAACAAAGATACATGGCAGCCCGAAAGCTGAATTGAATATCGGTTCACAATAAAATAGCAGTAAAATCGCATTGGAACTTAATACCAAAATATACATGAATCTTAACAATTTGAAACCATAACATACTTCAAGTCAGTACATTAAAAGATGAATCATCCTAGGGATGTTGTTATGCAACACTGAATGAGGGAGAAGAGAGAGAGAAATAGAGGAAGAGAGAAAGAGAGAGAACGATGAGCGCATGCGAGAAAGAGGAAAAGAGAGAGAGAGGAGAGCGATGGAAGAGTGAGAAAGAGAGATAGTGCGATGCCAAAATGAGAGAGAAAAGAAAATTTTCAACAAGATCTCTATACATTCAATACATATGATAACGACAGAAAGTAACTTACATGTATACATGGATTGAAGGGCATATTTAAAACCTCAATCCAACTTGAAGGAGACAAACATATTCGACTCTTTTAAAATGAAAAAAAGGGCGAACAGGAGGGGGGAATCGAGTACAAAAATAATCAGTAAAGCATAAGAGTAAACAAAATATTACATTCGATATTTGGCGGTTTGAGTGTAAAAGAGAAAGGAAAATAAAGAGAGAGGGGGAAGAGGGAATGAGGGGAGAAGAGAGAGAGAGACACTGACAATCAGAGAGAGAGAAAGAGGGAAAGAGAGGGAGAGAGCGATGAAAGAGTGAGGAAGAGAGAGAGAGAGAGAGAGATGAAATGATGAGAGATAGTGGAATAGGAAGTTTTAACAATACAGTGTCTACATTCGATACATTATAACTACAGAAAGTGATTTAGGCATGAACTGAAGGGCATATCAAAACTAACGAATCAACATTTAAAAGAGACACATATTCACAACTATTAAAAATGAAAAGAGGGTACACAGAGGAGAATAAATCGAGTACAAAATTATTAGTAAAACATACAACAGTAAACAAAATATTGCGGTCGATATTATTTTAGAGTGTGAGGGAGACAGAAAAGGGAAGAGAGAGGGAAGAAGAGGGAGAGAGGGGGAAGAGAAAAAAAAAGAAAGAGAGAGAGAGAAAGGAGAGGCATGAAAGAGTAATGAAGAGAGGGTGAGAGAGAGAGAGAGAGAGACAGAGAGACAGAGCGATGAAAGAATGAGAGAGAAAAAAATAGGGAGTTTTAACAATACTATATCTACATTCAATACATAATAACGACAAAAAATGACTTATGCATGGATTGAAGGGCATATCAATACTATAAAATCCATATTAAAAAGAGACACATATTCAATTTCTTTTGAGACTATACATCACAATATAAATTTTCGATATAAAAAGTGGGAACGTGGGTTGAAACATTAATGAGGCAAAAGAATCGTTGTGAACAATAAGTTCCACATTGTGAAGAAAAAGTCCTGAACAAATTATTGATCATTGAGTAGCCGTCTCGGGTAAGGCATTGGGCTATTCCTGTGGTGCTCTTTTTTGCACTTTATTTCTGTGTGCTTGCGTTTATTTCGCAACTTAAGACCATGAGCTGCCCTTCTAGTGGGTGGTAACCAGTCATGAAATCGTGAGTTGGGTACAGTTATACCCTGGGCAAATATTTAAAGGAAAATCCAACCTTGATTGCAAACTACTCTAGTCTCTAGAGGAAAGCAGGAAAATCAGAGAAGTAGACTGGTGAAAGTGTGAATGTGATCGGATAAGAAAATGAGAAAGCTACTCACAAATTCGCTAAATCGTTAATGTCTCTGTGATGTATAGTGGCGGACAAATTTACCATTTGTTCCAACACACCAAAAATACTAACATTTTAATTGTTCACAAAACTCATGACTCGGGAGGGTCCATTCTTTTTAGAGGACTTACGGTGATATGCTATCAATTATATGTTTTTAGTAGTGCCCCAAAGTAGAAAGCACTTAGGAGAAAACAACAAACGTAATGATATCTTTGTACTCGGCAAACGGCTAAAGAGTCATCCGCAAACTACGTCACAATCCCCTGACCATACTGCCACTAAGTGACGTCATATTTCAAACATTCATAACTTTCTTATTGTTGGTCTAATTTATTGCAAAATGTTACAATTTTCTTATTTTTCTGCATTCATACATATTACAAGGGTTAGATTGCCCTTTAATAGAATAATTTTACATGACTGTATCTTAAGATACGAATTAGAGAAAGGTCAGTTAATATAAATCATAACTCAAATCAATAATTTTGATGCCAAATGAAGAAAAAAAAAACGCACATTTTTCTGATTAACTGTGGTCCATCAGTGACTAATTCAATACATTTATGTCACACACCAAAGTTCATAAGTTTATTAATAAAAAAAATAAAAATAAACCCTGTTTAAAGCCAAATGTATATAAGCAAATTACACCCCCTCTTTACAGAAATTCTGTTTCCTTTTTTAAAAACTTTTATATATTTTTTCTCCTTGTCAATTTCCCGCTAGAATAAAACGTATAATCACTATGGAATCTAGGCCCGGTTTCATTTAAGTTGTTATCAATAACAAGTGTCAGTGACAAAATCGTTCACAGCCAATCAAATGCTTTTATTGCAGTAGATTATAACAGTAACTATAGCTAATTATCGTTGATAATTAGTTTTTGTCAGACAGGAACCTGCTCATCAAATATTTGGTATTTTCTAGACTTAGCCATGATGACGTCACATAAGGCTTTTTACAATTGAAATTAGATCATAACCCACATTCCTAATCGCTCGCACTATATTACTTAATATCCACATCTTTCTGCGATTAATTGTGATCTCACAAAGGTATGATTGTATTGTTCGCCGTAATACCAGGTTTTAAAATCTAGATGTTCATCAAAGTTAGTCTTTCATGAATACTTTTGATGTTTATTTTTACTTACCATAAATGTGTTTACGGAATTTGAAAAAGTGAAAACGGTATTAAAGCAACTTCAAATATTGACTAAATGCGTAATTAAGATATCTTCAGGTTCAATATTTTCTTTCAAGTAGAGTGTCGAAATGAGTTTTTGAACAAATGAGCGGGTGATTTTTTTCCCTTGAATTAAAATAAAATTTTACTGGAACGGAGGTTAGATTACACCATTCTGACGTTGTCAAATAGAAATGAAATTATCCTAATAATGACCATCGTAGTGATCTGATTTTGTCATTACGCAGCCTCAACTTCGATGAAAACAGTCATGCTCAGTAAGAACCGGTATAGTCTCACAGCCTCATCGTGATAACACTGGGGCTGCTGTACCTAATATTTATTGGCTTTTACGACAAATCTTTGTATATATAAAAGCCGAATAAGTCTACCTAAAAAAAAATTCTTAAGAAAAAAATAAGAAAAAAAAGCACCAATGAATCATCTCAGAGGCGGCATCTTCAACGGAACAGTGGTTCTTTTGTTCATTTTTTACGACGTTTCTTTCTCCACGGCAGGTGAGTAGTTGGAAACCTTGAAATATCATTGATCTATATAATTACGATAGATAATGATAATGATAATATTAATAATAACAATTATAATAAGACTACCACTAACTATAGTAATAGTAATTATGGTAATGATAATATCAATGATAAGGATTATAATCATTACATTAATGGTAATGATATAGGTTTTACCGCCCAATTTTATATATCTGTCACTCAAATCAATTAAGATGAATTCAAATTCACGCACTTGCGATCGAGATCGATCTTTCAAATTTAAAATGCGGGCAATGGAATTCATTTGGAGACTCGCGAATTCATTTATGAGCATCCATATAATTTTAACGTCAAAACTAGTTCAATTTAGGTCATTCCAATTTTTTTAAATCCACATTCGATTGATTTTTAAGGCAAAAATATTCGTTAATGTGCATATGAAGTCGTGAACGTACGCACTATTACACATTTCGTGCGTTGAATTTCGAGGTTCATTCAAATTAACAAAGCAGGCCTGGAGAGCCTGTTTGGGCAATCAATTTCAGTTAGGGGAATTCAATTTAATTATTCGTTTATTTAGTTTCATGGATTCCGTATGTTTGCATGTGTTGTGTGTGAGTGTTTGCATTTTGTTTTCTATACATATCCATATCTCATATGAAATAATTATGAACGCAATATAAAGGAGAATGATTATGGTATGCCTACATGTATACTCATGATAAGTTTGTCTTGAACGATGCATCTTAAATCTAATGCACTTATTTAAACATGCATGCCCTTTCATGAATTTGAATGACTGAAGAAAAGCTGAAGCAATCGGTATTTGATTTTGAATGCCTATTTCTTAAATATATATATTATGCTCCTAGTTGAAATGTAAATGACTCGTTTAAAAAAAATTGTGCGAGGATAATGCTTTCAAACGAGGGACAATTATATCGAAGGCCCATTCCGTAAATTCGGGTGACTCGTTTGAACAATTTTAACAAATTCGAACGAGAGAAAATTAAATTGAATGACTATTTTGTTAAATTGTATGCTCCTTATTTAAATTTACATGAATCATTTGAAGAGCGGTCGCAAGAACAACGAATTTGAACGAACGAAAATGAATTTGAATAACAATTTCCCGTGAGCGGGAAAACCTATAATAATATTAATAATAATAATAATAATATTAATAATAATCGGACCAGCCTCCACCCCTCTTTTGTTTGTAGGTGTGTGTGTGTGTTTGTAATATGGGGTTTTCATCATTCTGCATCTTTCTTCTTTTCAAGCTAGTTTTGATAATCTTTCAATTCTATCCCAGGACACGTATCTGAATGCCAGGAAGGAGGAAGTCCGAGTTTGACCTTGAACTGTGACACCGGAACCATTCAGATCACCAAAGGAGTCTGTGTCAAGCTCAGCGATTGCGACCTCTTTGATCTATCCCTGGAGTCTGATTGCGAAAAAAGCGACTTAACGGAGATGTGGGCCCCGTACTGCGCCACCACCGGACAATCCTGCACCATTACGGGATCATGTTCAGGGGGCTCTACTTGTTCGGGGCAATTCACCTACATCTATGCTGACTATGAATGTAAGGAAACTTTTATTATAATAAATGATAGTAAATCTGGATTTATATAGCACTTAATACGAAATATTGTCCCTAAACGCATTACAAATATTATCATTACTCCGGTCATCGGATTCATTCACGCAGTGTGCACCATCTCTACTCCTTGGGGGTAACCCTACGGAATGGTTACCGTAAGGGTATGGCAATTACTTTTACAAAAGCCTTCGCCATCCTACCATCGTCCGTCATCCTGAGTATGGAATGGCAAATAAAGATTGATGCCTTTCCAAAAGACACTAGTGCCGTGTCGGATATAGAACTCAACGACCGTTAATTGCATTTCCAGTCAAGTGCTCAAACCATTCGACTTTGATACCTCTGGTTTATATGGCGTCTGGCTCATATACTCCTCGGGGAGTGGAGGATGTGCACTGTTATTCAGAATAGCAATAGAATCCAATGACCGGTATAATAATGACGATGGATAGCGCTCAAAAATGTCGTATTAAACGCAATAAAAAAGGGACTATTATTGTCATTGTTCAGAAAATGTCTAGAGTATGGTTTTGCGACATAATGCTCATGCGACAATTGCTTCGCGGTCGTTTTCCTGAACTAACCAAATATCCAAAGTTAACCTTAAACCAAACACTATACCTAACCTTAAAATAACCTAAAGCGATTTGCAAACCTAAACCTGGCCCTACATCTTATCCCAAAAAAGCGTGAAGCTAGTCTCGCCGGAGTAAATGCCGCATCCTCTATTAGTGCCCATTATTCACAGCGCCTTTCTCTACGTATACGCTTATCTGCGCGGTTATGACAAAACAAAACACGCAACGAAGACAACATCTTCTTATCTATTTTAGCAATGTATTCATGCTACAACAAAAAACAACGAGAAAAATCTGATGGGAAGAGTCAAATTTAAGTGATTTTATTCATAAGCCTCGAAATACCATCTTGCGCGTGAAAAATCCCGAATTGCACGCACAGTGAATGAGTGCGCAGCTAGACATGTGAACCTTTGTTCTTTCTATGTCAAATTGACACCACCGCCTTTTTCTGTGAAAATGACACTGTTCTTACTCGAATTTTGATACGATTTTCAGGATACTTGCTCTTTAGAATAGGAGGATCACATGAGATCAAGCATAAGGGGAATATGACAGAAAACTGTTGCCAATTTGAGGTGAAGTTTTATGTGTGTAGACTTAGGGCTCCCCGTCAAACTGTTTGAAATATAAAATGTTGCTCTAGATCTACTGAATGTGTATTTTGGAAAGAGGTACAGCTAATACGAGAGTTTCATATTAACGCTTCTTAACTCTCTCTTAAGAAAAGGGACTTAAATAGATAAGACAGATTATCAGTAGTTTTATTTGATTATTGGTAAGATAATTACATATTTGATAACGATTCGAATGTCTCTATAAGCTTGAAAAACACCCCCTAAAAGGTTGTTCAGATATGGCGCATTTAACCACAGCAAAAATGCCGACGCGGTTTTCTTTTTAAATTAAAAGTGTAAATGAATGGAAACTGTGCGCAACAAATGACTTGCGCGTATTCATCGAGCTCACTGTTATAAGATACACAAAGGTGAGGCGTATTACATTTTAAGTCATCATGAAACAACAAAAAACGCCGATGTCTTGCTCCGTCATATCTGAACGAGCCTTTATTTGTTGAAAAGCAGAGAGATATCAAAGTATTTGTTTTCTACCCCCCCCCCTTTTTTTTTTAATAATAAATATTCATCCAGGTATCCATGGTGACGAAACGGTTACATCCAGCACTGTAAGTTGTAAATTGAATTTTCTTTTCTTTTTTCGAAGAATAACTATATTCTTCTCGTTTCCCCACCTAAAAATAATATACTTTAAATGGAACAGAGTATGAATTTGAAACGTATTTCATATCAGTGTATCCAATGTATCTGAAAATAGCAAGACTCATCTTATGTTAGCAAACTAAGAATATACAGGTCAATGCTTGTTTCAAAGTTGGTCGAAAGTATATTAGCTTACTTTATCTTCTCTTTCCCGATTTATTTATTATTATTTCTAAATAGAGCTGTCAGAGAATTCACAATACGAATTAAGCCATACTAAGGTTTCTGGTCTTTCAAGATAATTTCTTGAATGAATTATAATATTGATGGATACAGTTCATGTCCAGACGATCACAAAGAATTTCAAAAATTCAACCTTGAGCCTGATCTATCATCTTCTGGATTGTTCGAACATCACAGTGACGTTGATTTCTATTGGATAAAGAAAAAAATATTTAAATTGCCCTTAAAGATGAAGTTGACTTCTGGTCATACAATTGCATTGTGAAGGAAACGGTGTGGAATCGATCAGAAAGAGCTGATCATGTATAGCATTTAAGTATTAGTCTGTACTGCAAGGTTCTGGAATCATCAAAATGATTAGAAATTTGGCCTAGTCTTTGTAAAAGTGACCAGCACTACCTGTACACAGAAGGATGTTTATGGGACTACACAAATACGTGGCATAAAAATGAGGCCCACACATTTAAACTATTACATGTCATATTTTAAAATATGAAGGCAATTGAAGAGCCATGCTTTTCAGGGAACATTTTTTTCTCTGATGTTCTTCCACCCTTGCATAACAACAATGAAAATGATCACAAACTATTTTTCACCTCTCCCCAGAACTCAACCTTCTCTTTAAGTTGATTTCTTGAAAGTATTTGCAATTGTGTCTAGTGGTAAGTGACAAAGTCAATATTTATTCCTCCCGCAGATCTCTGAGCGACCCCTTACTCCAAACCCAGGTAAGATAATCATGATAATTGAAATAATTTTCCAATTTCCAAGCACATCACCCTTGGATGGTGTAATGAACATAAGAACTCTATGTAGTAATAAGAAAAGCTTGCATTAAGGCACATTCAGATATGACGCGGCAAACCTGCGGCACAACCTCGGCAGTTTTGATCTTATGATGACGTAAAGTGGAATGTGCTTCATATTTGTGTATCTCAAAAACACAGACCTCAATGATTACGCGCATGCCTTTCGCTGCGCGCAGTTTATTCATTCATTTACACGTACAATGAAAATAAAAAGCTGCGTTTTTTTGCGGCGGATTCCCGCGCCATATATCAACGAGCCTTTAATGGGCAAAATGTAATATGAAGATTATTGTAAGTCATCTTAGTTAAAATAGTCTATTGTGATACCTTCAGTTTCCTTAAAAAATATATATTTTGGCATGATCGAAGGATAATAGCAAAATATAAATTCTTTGTAGCTCTTTTTATATTTTCAGCAAAATAATAAATCCTAAGCCCTAAGGAATGATATCAAACATAGAGACTGATCTAACGGCTATTACTGTACCAAGTGGCCATGACAAAAATTTGAATAGACTAATCATAATAAGTGGAGAATAGAAAATTACTTTAAAATTTGTGGTTAAATTTCTATGCATAAATATTGTCATGGGTCTATTTTGCCTCGTGTCAGAAAGTATATGTAAGTGCCGCCATCGCAGTCACATCAACGAAACAGACTTTAGACCGAAAACAGACCGAACAAAAGATCACCCCCAACAGGCCATGAATCGATCGGTTTGGCGTTGGTGTGAAGTCGGTTTTGACGGTGTGACTGAGGTATATTGATAAAGGAATGCGCCGTGTTCTTTTTTTTTTCTCTCGCAATGATTTAACATATGCTTGACAAAAGATAACCGAAGTGTGACGTCATACAGGCCAAGTTGTCAATGAAGGTTCCTGGTTCCGACCAATTTGGTGCTAAACAACGATGGGGTGATCACAACAGCCCCCAAACACTGAACTTGTCCTGCTCGCCTAGCCCGTTGATTGAATGATTGAGGGTAAATCTCTTGCGCAGGCTATTTTGTTAAGAATCAGTAACCTGGGAGACGAAGGGATATGACATTAGCACTTCCATACTCTTTAATGCTCTCTACTTTTAATAGTACAAAGTAATGCTAAAGCTATGTTCTCTTGTTCTTGTATTGGCGGCAATCTTATCACAGACCTTGACTCGGTCGAAGATCTCGTGACCACGATGTCTCCACACGCAGCCAGCGAGCAACGAAAGAATTCGCTCTTTAAACTGGTCCACACCGGACGATGTCTGAAGAACCACGTGATCAAGGTCAAACCTGGTTTGACCTCGGTCAAGTGCGGGTCAGAGTGCAACAATTTGGACGAGTGTGTCTCGTTCAGTATTGGCAGCGGTGTATGTCAGTTGAACTCCCGGTTGGTTGGTGATCTTGGCGTCGCACCACATGACCTCGAAGATAGCGAGGGATCGAAATATTACGAGAAAGTAGAGAAGAAATAAGCTTTTAGAAGACAAATATTGGAACGAATGAACTAATTACCGATTGATTTATCTTTACTATTGCATTGTAGTTTGTCTCAAGATAGGATATTCATGTGGTTGCAGTATGTCTTTTTTGTTTGACAATTGCAATGTAGGTCCTACCACAATAGGTTTTGCCTATACTTTTATTATAAACTTTTAACTTAACCTTCTCATATTTAATGCAAAGAGAAATTGAGTATAATTCAATTGTTTAATCAGGTGATAGTTTACATTCTAAAAGCATAACAAATATTGAAGAGTGTGTTTCATTCAAAATGAATGTGTATGTCTACCGTTAGATTGGAGATAGTGATGTCAGCGCACTTGACCTCTAACTTATCTAGGGGGTCGAAATATTATGAAAAAGTAGAGACCAAATAGTTGCAGATCTATAGATGAGTGGATTTGTTACTTATTTGTGACTTTAAGAATCTTTTGAAGTGGAACAAATATTCAAAACTTGTTAGCCTCATCAATCGTACTATCATTGCTTTTCAATATCTGTATAAAAAACAACAACATGGTTTAGACCGATACGTTAACCGTGTTATATATCAGTACCACTATATATATATATATATATACCCATATATATATATAGTGGTATATATACGAACGTTTAGTGAAAGAACATTTTGTTGTGACATATAGTAATATATCACAAGAAAATGATATATTTAACAAGAAAATGTGTTACCACAATAAATAGTTTTTATTACTTATGCGTTCCGTATATAGTGCTATTGATGAATTTTTGTGAATACAAAATTTTGTTAGATATAGGAAAAGAAGGCCTATTTTATTTAAATTCGTTCAATTGTATTTGGGAGAAAAAAAATAAATGAGTAGTTATTGGTAGGCCTAGTTATCAATTGTCAATATTTATGTTTGCTGAACAGCGACTAGTTTAGAGAAAACTGGAATGATCAAACAATAGACCATTTTCGAAAATGCATATTTTTTTTAAAGACCATTTTCGTAATGTAATCAAATTTAATGCACACAAATTTGTTAGGTGCCTCGTAAAAAATTATTCATTCGCCATTTATGAATAATTGTATTTCAATAGTCAAAATGCTAATTGCATACATAAGGTAGGACAAGCCATAATAATTGTGCAACCCAGCAACAGCTAATGTATGCGATTCGCATCTATTTAAATAAAATTATTCGTAATTATACAACTCACTCCTAGATCCTAATCAAATGATTGGTCATGCGCGGTCACGTGTGATTCATTTACTGAGACTATCCAACGTTTTTCATGAAAAAGCGTGCAATAGTTTCCAGTACTATCCAACGTTTTTTTTTAGTGCATGTACATGATACGCAGTAGTGCGCGTAGAGGTTTAGAGCGCTATATACTGTGTGTAGGCATATTCTTGCGCAGCACTATGCATACATGCGTATAGAGGTAAGTGCGCTTATCTCTGTATGCGCACTAAATTAAGCCTATTAAACTTGATATTTATTTGTCAGCCATACTGTCACGAAGCAATCTTGAATGAATTCTTTTTACATCAAATAACAAGGATCTAGGAGTTTCGTAGTATAAAACAAATGATGCATGTTTTCATTCGTTCATTATACGATCTATCCGCCCTCGTTGAGGCTGTGTGTATCTATCGCACGAAGCCGTTAGGCTGAGTGCGATAGATACACACAGCCTCAACGAGGGCGGATAGATCGTATAATGAACGAATGAGCATGCATCATTTGTATACTGGTAAATGATATATTTTGTAAAAAGGCACTTAACAAGATTTCGTGCATTAAATTTGATTTCATTACGAAAACGGTCTTTTTTAAAATGTATGCATTTTGTATGCTCCTTTAATACCGTCAGCTGTTTACAAGAAGGATGTTAGTGATATCATGGAGGGTCCATGGTTATATCAGAAGTTCGGGCTAATCTATCAATACAACGTTATCATCCTTAACTTTTGCTCATTGATTGAGAGACACATTTTGAGACTAATTCTATTTCCTCAGATTATATAGGATCAGTATTTCTTATTTTTTTTTTTTTTTTTTTTTTTGGGGGTGTTCTCGAACTCCGAGCAGGACTCAATACATTGAGTTATACTCTCTCTCTCTCTCTATATATATATATATATATATAGATATATAGATGTATATTACTTCATCGGGTACATGACGTTGACAACATACAAATCCTAACCCTAACCCTAACTCTAAACCCCAACCCTAACCCTAAAACTTGTCTGTTGAATTATTGTCCTCCTAATGACAATGTTTACCTAATGACTCATTTTGTTTCACTCCATATGTCCGTCTAATGACGCCTTAAGGCATTTATTAGAGGTGAAAGGGGCATTGATGAGAAGGGGAAAGTGCTCTTATTTAAACAAAGAATGGAGGACACTAATCACAGGGTATTAGGCACTTATGGAAAGAAAAAGGGGCACTTATTAGAGGGGTAAGGGGTACTTCTTACAAGGAAAAGAAGAACTTAAGAAAGTAAAATGGGCACCTCTCAGAATTGAATGGAGAAACGAGAAACAAAACTTCTTCCTTATTTTCTGTAATGATCTTTAAAAAAAGAGCATTTGAATTCTGTATTCTATTCAAGCACTCAGATCTTAATGTGTTGTGCAAGGAGGCAACAGAAGGATTTTAAAACTATAACAAATTATATAAAGGGATTTATCAGACTGTGCTCAAACTTGGCACGGGCATAAACAAATCCTGTTCTTTAATTAGCCTAGCTATCAACGCACCGTACAACTTACTCTGTTCTACATCTATAGGATATAACAATGAGAGTAGTAGGCAGGGTCGTAAAGAAATTAAAACTAGTATCATAAATCCAAGATCAGACAAACAAAGCCTACAGAACAAAGTAAGAGCACGATTTGTAAGTGTATGCAGCTTCAATACTGTGAAATAATATAAAAGACAGTTTAATATTTCAGGAAGAGCTTAAAACTGAAAGTTGACTATGCTAACAAAAAATAATTTTTATGAGCTCTAGCTTAAAATCTCACCATGTGATATTTCTGTGGTTTTGGGGTGCCTGGTCACATGTTTTTTTTCTTTTCGAAAAATTAATAGTAGCCTAATCTTTGTATAGGGAGGAACATAGTAAGAGGGCGCTCGACAACAATCCCTTTATTTGTGCCGTTGATTACAGGACAGGGTCGTCAACCCGGATCGAATTGGGCCGAATATGACGAATACTGTTTTGATGGGCTAGCACAAAACAAAATAATATACACCATGTTGTGACCAACTAAAACCAAGTTGGCCAAACTCTGTCTATAGATGACTCTGACCCTTTCAAAAGATGTTATAAATATTGAGAAGTCCCCCTTTGTGCATTTCCGAATAATCAGTTTCTTCAACAAAAGGGAAAATTGTCCACCACTTCATCACAGTGACATAACCGGTGCGGCTAATTACAACTCTCAAATGTTCATAGTTGTGATATCTTAGGGACCATAAGAAATCCACCAGTATATTGGCTTCTGGGTATCAACTGCATAATTTGTCATGTTGTTTATTACTAGATCAGTCACAAGGTGGCGCTAGAACAACTCATCACTTCTTAATGAAAGAGTCATCAATTGTTTTGACATCTGTGATAACATTCATGTTTGCTTTTATCACAATTTCGGGAATCAAGTACCAGACTGATCACTTGCCATAACCTGGTAACTAAATGTTTATAACTATATCATTTTGTACAGATATCAGTCATGTAAGTTTAAACTGTCGTAGAGTTATAATAATACCAATGTTTACTATTTGCATTGTACCGTTAGGCGTTTAAAAAAAAGTTGTTTTGCCCTTTGCCACCGACCCAAAAATCTACGGTCGGCTTAAACAAAAAAATTGTAACCGTTTTTTTGAAAAATAGTGTTTAATGAATTTTTAAAAAAAATGTATAAATGCATTCAAAACTGAGAAATATCAGCCTAAAGAGGAAGGAAAAACTATAACAAAATATTTCCGACCGACCGACCCATGTTTTGGCACCTAAAGGGCAATACAATACTTTTTTGTTAAGGCCATATGACTGTGCAATTTGTTTTTCCATTCCCCTTATTTAGAACACATACACATTTGTATTGTTAACATTTGTTTTCCTTTTACCACTACTGTTCAAGAACCATTTGTTCCGAGCCTTACTTTTTCTTTCTGTTTTAGTTATTATTGTTACACCGCACACAAAAAATCAACTTCATACCATATTTAAATCGTCGAATAAGTAAGATGTGTACTGTATTGGTGTGAATAACAAATGAAGCATTTTACTTCATCTATAGGGCAATCCCCATACATGATACAAGTGACATTTAGTACACCCATATATTCATTTATGTGTTAGGTTTTAATAGGCCTATACTTGGTTTATATCAGAGACCCAATTATCAGTATATTATAATAATCATGGATGTGTCAACCCACGTGCATTCATGACCTGCCGTCTTGATTTATGGCATGCATAGCCCTTGTAATCACTTTGATGTTGAGTTATAATTATAATAGGTGCCATTATCCCCATACAGATATTTATATTATGCAAGTTCACGATAGACATCGTTCGGCACCAGGGCTCTGTTTCCCTCTTCTACTTGATGAGACTTAATGTGGTACCGATGATATATATAGGTCACTTGTTAGTTGGCCTTATATGAAAGACAGCGTCGTTTTAGACTTGAATCCACTCTTATTATAGCGGAATCCAATCCAATGCATTACTTTTATTGAGAATCGTGGATTTCCTTTCTCAAACGAAGTTAAAGGCCAATCCAACCCTCGAAATAAGTTGATTTGTATGAGAGCAGAAAAATAACAGCAACATAATGGCACAATTTTGAAATAATCGAACCAATAGTAAGGAAGTTATGAAAGTTTGAAATATGACATCACTCAGTCTATGCGAATCTCAAACTGGTAGTTCGGTCAGTGGATTGTGACGTAGGACGTGGATAACTCTCCCATTTGCCATGTACAAAAATATCATTAATTTCTGTTTTTTCTAGTAAGTTCCTTCTCCCTTCGGGCACTACTCACAATAAATTATATATATCATATTATTATAGGCCCTCTAAACAAATTAGACCCTCCTGATCAATGAATTATGTGAAAATTTTAAATTTTAGTCATATTATATGTTGGAACAGATGGGAAAGTAGTCCGGCACTACATCACATTGACATTACCGCTTCAGCCATTTGAAGTGCCATACGTATGTATAGTGATTACAATTTTTAAAATTCATAACTTTTTTTATATTTAGCAGATTTAATTGAAAATTCCATCCGTTTGCTTCTCTGATTTGTATGCTTTCTTTTAGAGTGGTTGTCTATTTGGGTTGGATTTCCCATTAACCCTAATATGATCACAAGAAGAGTGGATTTTTTGTTGTTTTGTATTCTTTGACTTAGCATGTTTTTATTTGTTTACAAATCTGAATTTTTTGGTTATAAATTCATTTCAATTAAATAAAGTAGATTCAATTCATCTCAATTTCCATTCCTTTAGATTAGAGAGGAAATTTACCTGCTGGACTTGTATTCCCTACGGTTACCCCTAGTGTCGATTTCAGCTACATATCCATGAAAACAAAATTATCATTCTTTCTTGTATTCGTCTCTAAAACTAATTAAAGACATATAAGGCATGGATTGAAAAACAAGACATTTAATCATCTGCGGGTATTTGTACTTTTGATGAAATATACAGGCGTGTAAACGTATTTAGAATGCAGTTATTCAAAATAGTAAAAAACGAAATCAGAACTTTTATGTATTCCTAAACTCTTCAAGGGTGTATGTCATAAATATAGTACTATATTATCGTCGCAATCCACAATATATATATTATATATATATAAAATTATATCAATGACATATAAACTGTTCATCATACCTTTTGTACTGCTCATTAAACAGTCCATTATACTGTCTGTTTTAACATGAAGAAGGAAGATGTCTCCCCAAAATCTGTGTACTAGTCAAACATAAATAATAAACAGTTTGATAATATTAGTATGAAACTCGCAAGAATTTTATTGTGCATTAATTTATTTTAGATTCATGTAAAATATACATACGTTAACATACACCTATATTATAAATAAAACTAGCAATCATATATATAATGTACATCATTACGGCAACAAGTATTGCTGAATTGTTCAAATTTTAGCAGTGATTTGGATTACTGGCAGTTAGTTCCATATTTTATAGAAATATAATATACATGATTAATTATAATATAAGGCAAAAAAATACATTATTTCAGTTCGAGTGGTATCCTACTAGGCAAGAACTACATAAGTAGACAAATCAACTGAAATATTGCACTTTGCTAATAGAACAATTAATCTCTCTATGTAAATGAGACATTTCATTACTACTGCTGCTACAACCTGTTTTTCTTTCTTCTTTTTTCTTCTTCTTCTTCTCCTTCTTTTTCTTTTAATTATTATAATCACACTCATTATCATTGGCAGTATTCAATTTGTTCTACTGATTCTATTGCAACTTCTACAACTGCTACTACCACTATTACCAACGTTTCTGTGATGGTACTATAATAATCATAATAAATGATGATGACATAAGTCTGGTTTTGAAAGTCGATTCCGCTTGAGTTCTATTTTCCTTTTCATTAACACACTGTGAAGGTAGGATACGTTCCATCACTTTTACAAAAGGAAGAGAAGGGAAATAGCTTTGCTTGGTATTCATGTGGATCCAACTCTCCAATTTTCGTTATTATAGCATTCTATATTTTTCCAATGCGCTTTGTTGTAGATAATTATGTGGCAAGTTCTAATAAAAAGGTTTTAAACAAATCTGCTTTAATATTTCTAAAACCACATTTGAACACAATGAACACTATTTTTATTATTACATTTAGGCTAATCGTTCGTTTTGTAAATTTTCCTTCTTTTTTATATTATTACACAGCCGGCGAAATGAGAGGTGAGCTAATGCGGATCGAACATCCCTGCTGTTTGTATCACACATATTCATTACCTCAATAGACATTTCCCTAAAGGTTTTCTTAAAATATAGTTTTCCTACAGTAGCTCCGGCGCGCCTATATTATCAATGAATTAGTTCCGCGAGAACATTCATCATATTTTAGATAATTGTTTCTATATATTTTTATGCAAGTAGAACTTTGAAGTTTAAGGTGAATAATTACCGGTACTAAGAAAATGTTCGTGAAAGTAATTGCCCTTTGATGAATTCAAACTTTAAAAAATATTTGTAACTAAATCTCTTGGATTGTGTGTCATGAGTTCACCCAATTCGCGTTACACGGTGCAGTTTGCTTCTGTGATTTACTTTTAAGTTAAAACGCCTTTATCTCCTTACGTATACATCCTATGATAGGAAATCACAGGAGGAATCTAAATATGCAATAAAAATAACACAAGATGAAAGACAAAAGTGTAACATGGACTTCAATATTACATTTTTTGATATTTTGGGTTATTTTAGTGTTTTTAGCATAATCTTTTTCTGCGGGCCCAATAATAATGTAATAACCCTGCAAAACGCATTCAGCTCCTTACAAGGTATAATCGTTTAGGTTTATGACTGTGAAGTAATGATCAAAATCACCAAAAACATTCAAACAATTTCAAGAGTCACTCTATAATAATGTGTTAAAGCATGTATTATTGCGTGCATAGCTAAACTTTTTTTTCATTCATAAGACTGTGCAGAAGAGATCTATTTTTTCGATTTTGCAGTAACAATCATCTCCTTAAACATAGTGACGTATATCCGCTTGGCCCTGTAGTGCCTAGTCATTAGTGTAACTTTACCAATGTAAAAAAATGACTTATGAGGTCCTTCAACGAACATATTGATGTATGCCAGGTATAAGGTAATAATACATGTCAGCTTGACCGGTAGTGTGTAGTCATCACTGGAATTCAACCAATGTGAGAAATGTAATAAATTTGATTCTCCTCTTCACCATCCTGTAAAAGAAGATGAAATAATGTTATGATAAGATAAACATACAATTTAGGCATAACCGCATAAACCATAATTACATCATTCTGCAAAGAAAGAAAGCAAAACTCACAAATATAAATACATCAAGAAAAAAAATATTTTCGAATGAATATTTTCAAATCCCTCATTTCATTATGGTAACCGGTAATGAACACATATCTATGTTTGATTATAAGCTTGCATCATAGGAAAACACAGGAACTTACTTCAGTAGCATCGCATGGGACTAGGGACTAATACTGGCTTCATTGGGTGACTCACACCACTCTTACTAGGTAGATAAAATGCAAATTAAATGGAAAGTCCATCCTGACATGAAGTTGGTTTAAATTAATGCAGGGAATTGTGTGAGTTTGACCAAAAATAGGAAAGTTGTGAACTTTTGAAGTTTTCATCAGTGAAACACACATTTGCAACACTGCGACGTATCTCGCGAGGTCCTCTCCAATTTGTTCTCTCCAGAAAAATGTCATAAACTCTCACTTATTTAGTTATTTATGGCGGAATAGATTTTGTTCAGTCCCGGGTTGTATAAAAACCATATTTGCAATATTTATATTTAGGGTGAATGTATGATTGAACATTTTCTTAAGGGAAAATATAGAAATAAGGAGCGCCAGGAGTGTCAACTTTGACAGACATAAGCGCTATACAAGAAACCACTTTTAATATTATCATTATTATTATTATTATCATTATTATTAGAATGTTTTAAGTACAGTGCAAATGGGAGGGGAGCTCGCAAGATACGGCACGGAGTTGCCAATTAGTGATTGTGTGATTGCACTATTAAAAAATCATATTTTTCTAATTTTTCATCGGTTTTTGCTCTCACTCTCACTGACATGTTTGTCTATTTTTTCTGTTTCTTTTAAAACCAACTTAATATAAGGGTGGACATCCCCCTTAACAAAGGAATCGAATAGGGGTATGGTTACTTGAAACAATGATAAAACAAATAAAAAAGCTTGTTAAATTTAACACATTCGAGGACACTCAGACAACATATACATGTATCATGAAAAAAGAGGCACCGGACGGACATACAAGACAGAAGAGATCAAAAAAATTATAATGTAATTTTAAGAATATGAACAAGTAAAAGGGGATTTTAAAACGGGTATGAAGGGAAGCAAGGGCAGCGGAGCGTCTTTAAAGGGAGGGGGGGGGGGGCATTATACAAAATTGAAATTTCTTGAAATGTCATAAGACCTCCGAATATTTTACATGCACTAAATGAGTGATAAGTTACAAAGTGATGGGGAAAGTTCGATATTAAAAAAAAAGCTCTAAGTCGTCTTAAATGATAGGCTGGTGTTAGGGAAGCTATGAGAAATGTATTGTTTCGTGGGAGATGAGGGGTGATAAAAAGAGCTTTTCATAGCACGTATGGTAGTTAATATTTTTGTTGATTACATTGATAGTCTATAAAGTTCAAAAGGGCATATTTTATATTAAAAGGAAAAGAGGTTTAAAGACGCCTTTTTAACAATCAATTATAATTTGTCTTGGTAGTTTATAGGGACAAACAACAACTTTTGAAAGGGCACAATTTTTTTAATGACTTATCTGGAGAAGGGACATTTGATAGCGTTGGAAACGTGCGCGGTTATATTTCTGAAAACAGGACAGTTCGTTTGACTTTGGGGCATTGCCCCAGCTCAACTGCCTTTCACTGTGACACTAGAAAATAGGGTACCTGTTACGATACAAAAAAAGCTGTTCACATTGTTTAAACAGTAGAAATGGTTCTGTATATGACCACAGAAGGGTACATTTTGTTATCAACAGTGGGGGAAAAGCGCGACTTATCAGAGGGCAATTATTAGAAAAGGAAAATGGACACTTATCAAAACTAAAGCCCCCATCACACCAAACTAGTTCTCACTACGTTCTGGAAAATGTTGCCAAACGGGTTTAAACTGTGTGCGAACGGAGTAAACATAGTATCAACTGTTTCCGATCTGTTTAAGACCTTCATGGACGGGCTCGGACTGGCTTGGACGAAAAGGGTGTTCTAAAACTGCAATTAGACGGAGTGACAACGTACTTAAAACGAGATGGATGTACTACGACCGGAATTGCCGTACTTCAATCCTACTGGGCACGTGTTACAACGTGTCGTGGTCGAGCATCAATTAGCAGTACGACCGGATCAGTTTGCCGGGTCAGTTTGCTTGTCCATCCCGTTGGCAAACAGACCCAACTCGAGTATCTTGATCTGCACAGCTTGAAGCGTTGAACGGGAATGAGTAGCAAGAACGCACTGGGTTAAGTTTTATAACCCTCGAGCCAGGACGGGATTGCACACGCACTAGGAGCGCGTTCGAACGCACTAAGGACGAGATGGGGACGAATTGAACTGTCTCTGAACTGGGAGGTCGGGTTACAAACTAGTAAGAACAAGTTGCGAAATGGTTAGAATAGGTTTGGACGTATTGGGAACGAGGTACAACTAGTTAAGAACGGGATTAAACTGACTATACGGACGGGCTAGCTTGGACTGCTTGGAAGTGGCAATTATACCCCATCTGAACTTGATATGAACTGCAAGTAGACTGGGAATGGTGCACAAGATAGTCAATGGTCTCTCTGCCTTTCCCTTGGAAGCCCTATTTTTCTTCAACAAATCACGATCACGGAAGAACCATGACATGACCCTCCAGTTGCACCAAGCCAGAAGCGACATAGAAAAGTTTGTATTTGCCCAACGCTCTGTCCCAAAGTTAATGGAACTGACTTCCAGGAAATGTAGTGCATGCTGACAGTCCAGAGAACTGCCAGGGACTACTCCTGAGGCATCTAATGCCCTTATCCCACAAAAAAAAATCATCTGTCTTCCTTACATCACTTGTAATCTTGATTACTGACTAGATTTTCTTCATGATAGGCTACATAGCCGTTTGAAGATTATTTTTTTTTATATTTAATCTTAATTTCAATTCTGACAAATATATTAGGGCTGCTGAGCTGGATACTAAATTGAAGGGGGGATAAAATGATGTGGGAGTAGTAAAATAGTAGTACTGTTAATTTACTGTATTATTTATAATAATATTAATGATAATAATCACAATAATAATAATAATAATAGTAATAATAATAATAATAATAATAGTAGTAATAATAATGACAATGATCATATAGCAGTAATAGCATAGCAGTATTAATAACGATAATAATAATGATCATAGAAGTAATACCAATAATGTCCAATTTAAAAAAAAGGACTCATAAACTTCAATATATACCTGTGCTTTACATAGTGATATAGCATGTTGACAATTTAACAAATCCGATGGATTTTATATTAAAATAGCTAATTTTCTAAATTTGTAGTAAAATTTTACCCCCCCCCCAAAAAAAAAAAAAATTGAATTCAAGAGACAGCAGCCCTCCCCCTTAATGTGTTACTTTTCTTTTTGTTTGATGTAATGTTATGTCATGTTGCATTTAAAAAGGTCATTATAGAAAAAAAAAGTTATGTTGATCAATGGGTTTATAAATGTTAATAAAATTAGTTAATACTGCTTAATTATTTTCTTTTCATTTACTTATTTCATTAAAAGATATGTGATGATGCTTGTGATCAGGGGCGGCGATCCCGGGGGGACGGGGGGAACACGTCCCCTCAATTTTTAAGGGGATCGTCCCCGGAAAATTTGAAAAAGTGCAAAAAAAATGTATAGCAAATACTGACTAAAGACTGCAACACACTTTTAAGGCCCAAGAGTGCAGCATTTAGACAAATAAAAATGCAAAAATCTTCTCGCTCCCTCGCATAATATCCTGCCAAATGTACAAGTAAATATTGTAGAAAAGTGAAGTGTGAAAAAATGATATTGCTTGTTCTTATATTATAGTTTTGCTAAGGAATATAATGTGTTAATACAACAAAACATAAAAAAACCTGTGAGGGGGTAGTCACTTCCGTCACCTTGACCACTCTCGTTCACTTTGCTCCCTCGCACTGGCGTACTGATGGGGTGGCTTGGGGCAGTCACCCCAAAAAAAATAATAATAATAAATAAATAAATAAATCAAACGTGGTTTATTTCTAATTCGATACCAGTGATTTACAAATGTTGCTGAAATGGCATGATTTTTCCCTCAGCTTTCAGGGGATCTGCCCCCGGGACCCCACGAAGGGCCCTAAGGCGGGCCCCTGTTTGCTCATCTGACCGTAATTAAATGTCTAAAACCCCTGAGCTTCCGGGGGCTCCGCCCCCTGGACCCAACCAAGGGCCCTAAGGCGGCCCCTGGATGCTCATCTGATCGTAATTTAATGCCTAAAACCCCTGAGCTGCTGGGGGCTCCGCCCCCTAGACCCCACTCCAATTAGTGACCTGCATGCCAGTGTCACAAATAAGGTATCAAAATATGCTCATCTGACCGTAATTAAATGCCTAAAACCCCTGAGCTTCATGGGGCACCGCCCCTTGACCCCTGCCGGGGCTTTGCCCCTGGACCCCACGCCAATTTATGTTCCACTTGCTTCGCTCACTTTGCTCTACCTGATCGTAAGATTTTTGCCCTCCCCACTTTGAAAAACTTTCCACGGGGACAGCACGTAACATGTAAGAGTGGTGGTGATGGGGATTTTTTCTGCCCCCTTAAACGTTTTTGGTCATTACGCCACTGCTCCCTTGTCCCTCGCATTTCGTCCCCCCGGTCATGAAAAGAAATCGCCGCCCCTGCTTGTGATTATGATGATGTAGGCACTGGATCTGTAATGATAATGCTGTATGAATGAGGTGTGATGGGGCTGATGCAGTCTTTTGTAGAATTGAATAATTGGTGTGCGACCTTGTGATATATTTTAGATCTGGCATCAGCGAGATAGATTTAATCATCTTTCCTTATGAGAGAGAAGCCAGAAATATAATAATAGAGTGGGCAAGGCTAAAGTATAAATGCAGTATAAAAAAATGGTTTACAATAAAGAGGGGAGGGGGGAGTTAAATGATAAGTCAGTGCCAAAATGACAACATGGTAATCGTGGTGGTGGTTGAAGGGGGGTGGAAGAGGGAGGGTAATAGGGCCTATGGAAATATCAGTATTGGAAGGGGGTCCTGGATTGAAAATGTTCCTGTCCGGGGGCAAATGTCAACAAAATCGGTGGCGACGAATGCAAAAATGAAAAGAATGATGCAAAATTAAAATCTAATTGGGGAGGGGGCACAATATGAAAGATCATTGAAGATGAGACGAGAATGATTAATTGTTTGGGCACTAAAAATGTGAAAATAGCACTTGTTAAGTGGGCTAAATGATCTGGACAGTTTGATTGATAATCATTGATTTTAAAAGGTGAAATGGGGTCATTTTATCTGCCTTACTGAACTGAATTGTTTTAATGTACTCTCAATCCTGGTGACAGTGAAGTTTCTGGCCCCAAATTAAGTTAACCCTTTTTTAGGTTTATCCCCTCCCCACCCTCAACTATGACCTTTGTTACTACACTTTTAGTTCGGGTCGATACTTGGTCCGGCCCCAGGATTCTGTCGACAGTAACGCATGCGCATTGTCTTGTTTTCATTGCGATCATATGCTAATAAATGGGAAAGAGTGTGCACTTTTGACCCTCCAAAATGCCCCCATGGCTGGACGGATGCGTGGAGTGGAGTTGAGTTCCTTCGGGTGAATGCGCAATTGCCCATCAATAATCTGGTTTATCCAGATTATTCGTAGCCTGTCTGTCACCTGTTTGTCACCTACGTAAATGAATCCATCCATATGATAGTACTCTAAGGCGTCGAGGGGGTATTTTTTCAGCGGCCAAATCTCCCTTCCCGCCCGCCCCCGATCGCCGCCGGGCGGTCCTGCGGACGGACGACGTTTTAATCTGCATATTGGGCCACGTTCCAGCTCGCAAGAAAGCTCGCAAGAATGTGCAAGTCGACTGTGACGAGTGAAATATGCAGCTGACCGGCTGAGCTGCGATTCTGGGCTTCCCCTTCACGTCTATGGCGCGCCATTTGCCCCATAATTCAGGTAATGTTTATCGAGCAATAAACTATGGTTATCGACTGATAAACAGCATAGATAGTCAATGCTAATGCGTATTGACCTTTGGCGCTGTATACTTGCTGAGAGGCAGCATTTAAACACAATGCACACTTTGCACACTAATGCACACAATCGGCAAGTTTGACAGTAGACTCACGATTTGAATTTTCTAAGTATTTTTTCTAACATCGATTAGTTGAAAAGATTTTTTTTACTATTTAGGTGTCATCAATTGTCACTCAAGTACCGATTTTGAGTGAAATCATTTGAGTTTTTACAGTGGTGTTTGAAATGTTGGGAATCAATTGAGGCCGTCTAATCAGTTTTTAATACACAGCCAGGATAGTAATACAGGTATGTGTGATTACTGTCGGTATCTAAAGCCTCTTTCACACCGGGCCATCGTAGAGTTGCGTAGTGTTGCGTACCGACTACGCCGAGCATACGCTGACCTACGTAAGTATACGCGGAGGGACGCAATGGGGTACGCGAGACATTTAATTTTTTTTCGCGTACATTCGGCTTGGACATTTGACGCAGAAAGTATGCATTTTACGCAAATCTTCGCAACTCTACGCTACTGTACACCATGCCTACGTTATACGCAACAGTACGGTACCCTACGCCAGTCCGACGAAGCAGTAAAAGCTTGCGCATGAGTCAAATGTATAGTTAAGATAAAAACTGTTTGAGTGTCCGTAATTTTTTGATACAAGCAACATATAAACTCTAGTTATAGCTCAAAAAGACACAAAGTGTTCGTTCATGATACAAGCACTACATTTAAACAAACATGCAAGAAAGGGTACAAACTGTACGGTTTCTGATACTAGCCCAAATATTGATTACGGAAGCTTAAGGCTGAAAAGTTTGATGCCGCGGACAAACGCAAAAGGGCTGCCACAGCAAAGAGCGTCCGTTTAACGGGCGCAAACAGCTAATCCATGTAATAACACTCTAAGACGTCGAGTGGGGTATTTGGGGGATGTTTCGGCTCCATTTTTCAGCGCCCAAATCTCCCCTCCCGCCCGCCCCCGATCGCCGCCGGGCGGTCTTGCGGACGGACGACGTTTGAATCTGCATCCTTGGCTACGTCCCCGTTCGATTCGCGGTCGCCGTCGACGTCGTTAAAGGTGGTTTCGGGGTCCCGGGGAGGACGGGCGGACGAGGGCACGGCCGGCGTCGTCCGTGCAAGGGGGCGTCGAACCCGCGAGAGTGAGGCAGCGAGGCGTGCACCCGCCCTCTGTGTAATCAAAGAGATACACGATCAAGAGACGATCCACTCCGTAATGTGCCGTAGCAAATGCACGGTGCAACGGATCGGGCCTACTCCGTGTTGGGCATCTTGCTGTATGATACGCTTTGTAGGCACTTCACGGGCATGCCAGAGAAAAACACAGCAGGTGACAATTCTGTTTTCTACCGATGAAGATAACACGAAATATGACAGTATGAAGAGATTTTGGAGGTTCATGAAACATAACAGGTCTGACAACACAGGAATAGCAGAACTGAAAACTAATGGTACTACAGTCACTGATCCGATAGCAAAAGCTGAAGCGCTGAACCAACAGTTCCAAAGTGCATTCACCAAGGAAACACCCATCCCAGACAACTTGCTACCCGCGACCTCATCATTTCAAGAAATGGAGGATATTGTGTTCACACCAAAGGGTGTAGAAAAGTTGCTCTTTGGCTTGAAAATACACAAAGCTGCTGGACCGGACGGTATAACTCCACGAGTCTTGAAGCAATTGGCAACAACTCTGGCTCCTATTCTTTGTGATATATTCCGCTTGTCATATGTAACGAGTGTAATGCCAGAGGACTGGCGTGAGGCGAATGTTGTACCAATCTACAAGAAAGGTAATAGATCAACTCCAGTAAACTATCGTCCCATCTCACTAACATGCATTTGCTGCAAACTAATGGAACATGTTCTAGCCAGCAATATCATAAGGCATGGGGACAGAAATAGCATCATCTTCCCCCTTCAATATGGCTTTCGCAAGAACATGACATGTGAACAACAGTTATAAGGATTCACAAGCGACCTGCACAAGAATTTGGACGAAGGACGTCAAACGGATGCCATAATCATGGATTTTTCGAAAGCATTCGACAAGGTTGGGCATCAACGGCTCTTGCACAAGTTGAACTTATATGGTGTCAGAGGGAAGAATCTTGGATGGATCCAAAGCTTTCTCCATGGAAGAAGTCAAAGAGTCCTTTTGGATGGCAAGAACTCATCATCAATAGCAGTGGAATCTGGAGTGCCTCAATGGTCGGTTCTTGGACCTTGTCTCTTTCTATTTTACATAAATGACTTGCCAAATGGTCTAGCATCCAAAGTTCGCCTATTTACCGATGATGCGATTTCCTACATGACCATCGACAATCAACATCATGCACACAATCTTCAACAAGACCTCAACAGGATTGGTGACTGGGCTGAAAAATGGATGATGGTTTTGAACACGGACAAATGCAAGGTACTCACGGTCTCCAGGAAAAGAAGCAAGGTACAACATGTGTATCATTTGAACAAACACCCCCCTTGAAACCGTTGACTCTGCGAAGTACTTGGGTGTTACCATCACTTCCGATCTCAAGTGGACCCAACATATCAATAATACTGTCAACAAAGCCATTAACGTCCTTGCCTTTCTAAGACGCAATCTACGCATTAAATCTTCTGACCTCGAAGCCACTGCATACAAAACGTTGGTTCGACCGATCGTAGAGTATGCTTCCTCTGTCTGGGACCCAGCTACCAAGAACCTCATTCACAAAGTTGAAATGGTGCAAAGAAGAGCTGCGAGATTCGCTCTGAATCGTTACCATAATACATCAAGTGTCAGCAGTATGCTGAAAGAACTAGATTGGACCACTCTACAAGAGCGCAGAGAAATGACAGATTAACTATGATGTATAATATACACAACAAACTTGCTCCACTTCCGGCTCAGGATTATATCACACAAGACATCCAGTCGACGAGAGCTACCCAACCACATTCATATCAGATGCCATACTCAAGAACTGAATCGCATCGGCATTCATTCTTTCCGAGAACAGTAAGGAGTTGGAATTCCCTGCCCTCAGAAATCGTTGCAGCGCCATCTGTTGGAGCCTTCCGTTGTCGACTGCAGACGGTTGGTGACAGTGGCTAGTCTCCCTCCATCCTATACATGAGCTTGTAAATATTTTGTAAATAAACTGTATTATAATGTAAAAAGCAGTCCAATGGACGCAAATTGCTGTTCACACACATAGTTTGCAAGAATCTTCAATCAATTGAAGGAGGCAGACTTAATCAGAAGAAGAAGAAGAAGAAGAAGAAGAATTCACTAACGTCATGTTGCGTAGCAAATGCAAGGTGCGACGGGTTGAGCCTCTCCCGTATTAGGCATCTTGCTACATGCAGCAGCCAAACTGACGAGAACGTATGTTGGTTCTACGCTCATGCAGTCGCTCACACACACCTATCCCCGTCTACAAGGCATTTCTTTGTTTACAGATGATATACAAATTTGATATCAAGCATGTTTTTACTCACCATGTATGCATGTATTTCCCTCACTCTTGTCCACAGATGAAAATGTATGAAAATGTACCACAGATGAAAATGTATGAAAATGTAATTGTGACGTAAATTGTTACCGCGCGTACACTTTAACGCCTAGCCTACACAATACTGCGCGTATGCACTTTAACAAATGCGCACTGACAATAAAGAGTATAATATGCAAAGAGATTCGATCATACACAGTATGTCCTCCGTAGATAATAGGCAGTGTCAGACAGAGGCCAATCATCCGAAAAATAATTATCCAGATTTTAGTTATCACATAATTGGCTGTCTGTCGTGAATTATCCCTTCAAAAATCCTCTAACGAAACAAGAAAATTCTCCCTTGAAAGGATTTTTCACGGGATTTTTGATTGGATTTTTCAGTCTGTCACCAATGTTGAAGAAATCACGTTAAAGTTCCGGATAAGGACAATTTTTAACTTATACCCAGGGGGCACAGCAGTTTCTTGAGACATGTAATGTGTTTTCAGAGTCAAATTAGAATATAGGTGAAATAATACGTAAAATGAGACCTGTTCCAAGTGACAGACATAATTTGCAGTCTTAAACATGTTTATAGTGCATGGTGTGGTTTAGAAATTCCACCCAACCCCCTCCCTCTATTGAAATGCCCCCCATCAAAAGTAATTTTGGGATGGGGGCAGTATGTTGTGTAGGTCATGATGTGTGTTCAGAAATGATGCAGGCTATCTGTCAAGTAATACATAAAATGAGATCTGGATCCAGGTGATAGTCATGATTTTCAGTCTGAATCATGAAGATAATGGATGGTAGGGTTCAGAATGTGCACCTTCCCCTCTGTGACCCCCTCTCCTAGAACAAAATTATAGCAAGTAGTGCAAAGCTATATTAATAAAGCAAGTTGCAAACGAAAAAGAGATCAAATAATCTCCACACCGCATTTGTAATCTGAATTTGGTTCCAGATGATAGTCAGGAATATTAGTCTGAATCTTGAAGATAATGGGTGGTAGGGTTCAAAATTTGCACCCTTCCCCGTCTGTGACCCTCCCCATTCTCCTAGAACAAAGTTAGAGAAATTAATGCGAAGCTATATTAATAAAGTAAGTTGTAAACAAAAAAGATATCAAATAATCTTCACACAGCATTCGTAATCTCTTTGTAGACTATAGTGAAATTATCTGTAAGTGGTTTATATTTCTTGCCGCCCCCCCCCCTTCATAATTTTCATCTCAAAACTTTGGCATAATCCAATAGCTAAGAAGAAAAAAAGGGTGATACTGGACGGTTTGGTTCAACTTGTACCCCCCTTTTTTATAGATTGAAAGACATTGATGAAAGTCATTAGAACCTCCAATTCAAACGCCACTTCCATTTCTGTGAAATGCCAATTCTCCCACCCCCACCCCCACATGATCCCCTCCGATACGTATACACACTTTCAAAATTAATGAGAGATACTGATGCAAAGCATCACTTATTTCAAAAGTACACTTAATTTAAAAAATAGATCATGAAGAATCAAATGATACAGGGAAGTTTGACATTACCCGCTCTTACCCTTTAAAATTCGAAATAAATCCAGATAAATAAGTCATAAATCAAAATCTAATCTACAGTTTTGTGACAGAAACCGATTATCAAGACAGAATAAATGAGACTTATATTAAAATAATAGACAGGATTTACACTGTGACACATTTAAATGTACACACTTGGTAATGGGGTCATAACTTGCACCTCCCC
This sequence comes from Mesocentrotus franciscanus, assembly GCA_037976565.1. Lineage (NCBI taxonomy): Eukaryota > Metazoa > Echinodermata > Echinoidea > Camarodonta > Strongylocentrotidae > Mesocentrotus > Mesocentrotus franciscanus. The sequence continues at coordinate 27,417,604 of CP137670.1, read as the reverse complement.
CCCCCCCTTCCGTGTGTCATGCCCATCCACCCTCCCCTAGTTAAAAACAATATGTAGATATTAGTGCCAAGTACAATATAATTTTGAAAAATCAGTGTTAATCAATTATGCCTGAATTGTTAAGGGCAAGCATATATGCATGTATGCCAACACCATATCCTTCTTGCTTCCTTTCCCTCTTTCTATAAAGTTTGACAAAAGTCGATTTCTTTGTCAAAATTGATTGATTGATTTGTTGAGGGACAAGAAACCAGTTAAAGTCATAAGTGATATAACATGAGATTTGGATTCATAAGACAGACAGGGTCTAAACGATATCATTTAAGAGATTTGTAATAATCAGGGGCTTATAAGGGGAAAGGGGCCAATATGCAAGTTATGCACACAAAAACAAGTTTTAAATGAGGAAATAGCGAGGAGGCTTAGCAGAGATGGCATTTAGTTCCGACTTATTTGGTGAGGTTACAATTTGTTATGTAATGATATAACATAACATATACATCCTTTATTAATAACTTAGAGTCCTTAAGTATCCCTTTTGATTTGTTAAAATTGAACCTTTATGATAATTTATAATGATGTTGCATTAAGTCGGCTTTTGGATGAGCTGGAAGCTCCTCTCATTTTTGACCTGCTATGATTGCTAGTTGAATCACTTCGTGACAGGTACCAAGAGAATTGTTAAAGAACTTGGTGTAGATATGCCGGACGACTATACACTAAAACGGGAGTTCCAGAGTATTTCAGTCCTAGATCATAGACGCTGTTCAAGATTTATGTGTGATTATTTATGCACCGATGGCATCCACAGCACCAATGATGTCCTGGAGTAGCTGGAGCGCCTTATGAAGGAGATAATATCAAACTCCACACACTCTTACAACAACCAAAGATTTTTGCAAACACATTGTGAAAAGTCGAAGAGGGAAATCAATGAGAAAATTTCAACTGGGATCTCCCTCACAACTGCATACGGAGTCTAGCACAGATGCCGTCTGGCCCAGTAGCTTTATGCGGCTTCAGTTTCTGTTAAAAAACAGGACCTGTGCACTGCTCTACACACACACACACATAGGCATATTATTACCATAGCAACGGTAACGGTAACTAAGCGATATTTATGATTAAAATATGATGAAAATGCATCATTTGACACCATACTTCCTATCAAAGTAGTCATCTGCTTGGCGATAGCAATTTTTCGTGATATATTCTATTTTTCACGTCACTATGTTACCGTTGCTAAGGAGAAGATAGCCCTTAGCAACCAAAATTGCCATTTTGGCTCATAACAAAGTGTCAACTTTAGAGCGCTATAACTTTTTAATAAAAAAAGTAGTAGACTTGAAATTTGAATATGATATTAACCATGATGCTGAACAAGTTTTCAGCAAGTTTCAAGTCAGTGAGCATCATAATCGATTAAATATGGAGAAATATGTATTTTGGCGCAATTCTTATTTTTGAGAAAAAAAATGATTAAAAAAAAAAATCACATTTTTGGCTCAAAATTTGTATGCAAATCATCCCGAAACCTATCAAATGAGGTATTATCTTGTAGGAAATTTAATTGGCTTTCATATGACACCTTACACATGGTAAAATGAGGTGCTGTTAAAAGGTAATCTCCAGAATTGTACAACAGGAGTTATAAATGGCGGCCATTTTGAAAAATGGCCGCCATTTTTTTCCAGTAGCATATTGCAAAGGTTGTCCACCTAGAAATTGTGCAGGGAGGTCCCCCGAACACATTGAGACCATCCAAACTTTTACAACACGCCATGTCTCCAACCCCAAATCAGGGTTTTGCCCCCTAGGTATTAATGATTGGCAGGCATATGGTTTTTAACACGCTATCATAACCTGCGCACAATTATATCAGCGCGCATTTAATGAGACGCGTTGATTGCGTGATTTGAATTGTATATTTTACAGTGTTAAATTGACAAATTCAAAGGGTGGTATTCTCGAAAGCGGACTATCTTTAGTCCATGGATTAAACCTAGTTTAAACCATGGACTAACCTTGTTTGGTATTCTCGAAGGTGGACTAAAGATAAGCCAGGTTTAAATACGTCATAGTTCGGCCTAACTTCGCGTGACGTCACGTTTTAGTTAAATCGACTGTCTGCGCAGAGTGAACGGTAAGTTTTGCATTTGAATTTCTATATTTGATAACAATTTACACTCTTTTGTATGGATATGCGCTCAGGAAAGTTACACCAGCTAAAAAAATTTTGTGTTACTTTCATGTTGCTGTACTGATGATAATCTAAAATGCTTTTAACTGAATAAATTTGGGGAAAACTTGGTAAATTTTCACGGTGTTCACGGACCAGTCCCATACGTGCAAATAATTGTCGGTTAACATTTTCGTATCCTGATGTTGAGCAATTTCTTACCGCATACCGGGTAAATTTTTTCTTGGCATTATTGTACTTTTGTACGCATATACCACCTTAAAACCACCTTAAAACTATCATTGCTAGACGTAGAAACTACTTTTATAGTGGATTTTCGAGACGCTGTTGCCTAAAAGTGGACTAGCTTTAGTAATATCACCTTTTTTATTTTAGGCCTAGATCTAGGTTTAGACTAGTCTAGATCTAGACCGAAATTTCTGTCTCTTTCGTTCGTTAGCCTCTGATTTTGGGTAGGTCGGCTCCTCTTTCAGGAGCCGACCCTAACCAAATCACAGGCTAACGCACGAAAGAGACATAAATTTCGGTCTAGTATCACCTCTGCCTGAGCTGCTACTAGCTCTGGCTGTTGGGGCGATAATTTTCTACAGGATGATGATGATTTTCATGACCTCCCATCCCCCCCCCCCCAGAAAAAAATTGAAAGAAGATTGACAGAAGCTTCCCTTTCTTGTTGACATACATTTGCTGATAAGGCTTGCAACGAACAGTCACGTGTCACGTGTCACGTGTCACGTTCACATTTTGCGCTGTTTCGTAAAATAGGTGACTCTAATTTACGAAGTGTAGGGCCTACCATTCGTTGTTTTCCACGCGGGTAAAACACGAATGATCACGTCTACCAAAACGTGACGTGAGTGTTTAATCAATATTTTTTAAATTGCAAGCGCTTGTTACTAAGACTAGTCATGAGCACCAAATTGAGGAAAATGGCGATTGTATGAACTGCAACTTTGAAGTTATTCAATTACAAACAATGAAGCATTTTTCTGTTAAGTGAATTTCTATTGTAATAGAAGTTTGTCAAGTACATCTCAGTGAAACAGAAAATCTTCAGGCAAACATTAACATCGAAGTGATACCATACCGTATCAAAAAAGTCAGTAAAGATCCATTTTGTGTTAATATCTCTGAAACAATTGTGATGTGTTCGTCGTTGCAGTTAGGGGCTCTCCGCATTGTCACAACGTATTACCCCCGGCCCTATTCCATCCCCTTTTCTTTTGTCTAATTTGTGTCGTCGACGGTAATATTTTTAGAAACAATCAGAAGTTTACCGTAGATTATTTAATTTGAGCACGTCTCATACTCTTAAAGTTTAGTTTATAGCTTGATTATCAATAATAATCAGTGGTAGATGTGGACCTGTTACAGAGACGGCGCAAATGGCTCATTGCTAGTCGAAGCCTATGATATCTTGTCGAGCGGATTATGATTTTCATTTCGCCGATGCTAGCCGGCTGTAACAACCAGCAAGAACGGTGACTGCGTTTCCTGAGCTGGCGCGGCTACACTTTAGTGTTAGTGTTAGATCTAGAATGTAGGCTAGTAACAGTATAGTCTAGATCTAACACTAAAGTCTAAACAGCATGTATCCCCGTATCTATAATGGAATCATGTACCTTGAATTTTGCTATGTAAATGTACATTCTAATTTAAAAAGATTAAATAAATGCCTGGTTTAGGAAGATCAATAGGCGCTTGTTCAGAATCATATCCCTACTTTGACCCCGTAACTCCGGCGTAGAGATACCGACCGACGGCGCGCATCCCACCGTCGGTCGGTATGGTATGCAATTTGTATTGTGCAGCAGTTTGCCGTGAGAAAGTGTATATTATAAGTCTTCATTTTTAGGAAAAATACTCCCAAAAAGAAAAGAAAATTGACACGAAACAGGTAAAAAACTAAACAACTTTTAAATCATGGCCATTATTTGAAGAAAAGATAAATATTTACTTGATTTTTAGGTCTGTTTTAGTAGCGTATCTCTACGCCGGAGTTACAGGGGTCAAAGTAGGGATATGCTTCTGAACAAGCGCCGATCAATGTGGAAGTAGACCCTATTAACCAATGCCCCCAACGGCAATGTCGATTTCAAAAAGTAAACAAAATTAAAGATGTGGCATTGCCACGGACCTAGTCACCTATGAGTATGATGGGCAATTATACTAGCTTGTGTTATGCCATGGCAAAGACTATCAAAGACAATTAAAGCCATAGCTAGGTCTAGACTCGTTTTTGCTCCACTAGTGTACGTGCATGGCATTATGATTATGTGATCCAGGTCCAGATTCAGCTTGGTTCGGATGTAGGCTAGATCTACCAACAACAAACAAAAAAAAAAGAAAAAAAAAGGTGTCTCTTCCTAGCTTCCTAATCTTACCCCCCTTCCCCTGATTGTGCCTTGTTTGAAATATTTAGAGGGAAAAGACATGTTTAGAGAGAAAAAAGGTTTATATTAATTATTATTTGCGTATTACTAATGTCTAAATTCTTACTTTGTTTACATTGAATTTTCAGGACAATATGCCACCCCTTTTTATTTTGTTGTTGTTGAGAATTCAGGATCCAACCCTACATATGACATGGGTTTTTTTACTCTAAAGAACATGAACAAATTTATAAACTGATAACTAATGCATGCATTTGATACCAGCACGAACCTTACTAAGTTTCTATTGTCTTTTAATTGTAGATTCTATGGAACCAAGAAGCAGATAATGACCACAGAAGTGCATAAGAGAGCACCAGGACCCGACCATCAAATGTTATGGTGTAGATCTACTCAGGAACAGGATCGACACCTAAGTTGAACTCTGGCAAGGTATGTTTGTATGAAGTTCGAAAATATTCAGGCTGTATTTATAATCTAAGCCCATGCGAACATCGCACTCATCTTGGACTAATGATATTTTGGGGAACTGTCATCTTATGTTGCATTAAATCTTGTAATTCTCATTTATTCTCTAGCTTTATTTAGGTGACAAACTACGGTGTTGCTAAATAAACAAATCAGTATATCCACTCAGCATGATATTAAAAGACTTAGGCCTACTCAAAGGCATTGTTTTCCTCAATATTACATTATATCTATCAAACTTGTTCTCACAAAATTTAGCAACTGAAGTTCAGTAGATACACCTATGTTTACAAACAACTTATAATTAATAGACTTCTACCTCTACATGTACTGCCTGTTATTGTATGTAGCAAATGTTTAATAATAATAATAATTTAAGAAAAACAATTTTGAAAGTTACTTGTAAAAGAATTGGAAATAAATTATAAACCTTTACTCTACTCTTCAAAAAAAGCCCTATCAGATAGACATAAGTCTATCATTTTTTTAATAAAACTAAAATGTAAGACCTTATAGTGGGTGGGTACTATTTTTTTTAATCTAATGTAGCGCAGCTAGTTTTAATCTTATTTGCTTTCTCCTCTCTTTTTGGTTTTATTATGCAGGTTGTCCCATGCAGAAGGTTTGATACCCAGGCTTTTTTCGTACAAGTCCCTAGTCCACCCTCATCTTGAGAACAGTTCCAGCGTCTGGGATCCCAAAACATCTCAGATGTCCACGATCTTGACAAGATCCAGCGCCGGGGCACATGCTATGTCACAATGGGGACTACAAGAGAACCAGCAGCGTGACTGAGATGATGACGTTTTAGTGGCCTACTCTATCTACAAGGCACTCTGCAAGTAGACTGGGAATGGTGCACAAGATAGTCAATGGTCTCTCTGCCAAAGCCCTATTTTCCTTCAACAAATCACGATCATGGAAGAACCATGACATGACCCTCCAGTTGCACCAAGCCAGAAGCGACATAGAAAAGTTTGAATTTGACCAACACTCTGTCCCAAAGTTAATGGAACTGACTTCCAGGAAATGTAGTGCATGCTGACAGTCCAGAGAACTGCCAGGGACTACTCCTGAGGCATCTAATTCCCTTATCCCACTAAAAAAATCATCTGTCTTCCTCACACCACTTGTAGTCTTTAGTACTGACTAGTTCATCTTTCGGATAGGCTACATAGCCCTTTGAGATTACCAGAACTTTGAAGAAGAAGAAGAAGAAGAAGAAGAAGAAGAAGAAGAGAAGATATAGCGAAGATCATGAAAGTATTTATTTGTTCTTTTAAATGCGTGTACATGTAACATAGCTTTTTGATTAATTCAAGTTCTGACAAATATATTAGGGATGCTGAATTGGATACTAAATTGAAGGGGGGAATAAAATGATGTTGGAGTAATACAATAGTAGTGCTTTATAATAATAATAATAATAACAATAATAATAATAGTACTAATAATGACAATGATCTTCTTCTTCTTCTTGATTTCTTCCAGGTTGGAGAACTGGGGAGTTGTATCCTTTGCAGATTGGGTCAATGGGATTTGATTGGCTCATATAGCAGTAATAGCATAGCAGTAATATTAACAATAATAATAATGATAATAGTAGTAATAACAACAATAATGTCCAATGTAAAAAAAAAAAGTACTCATAAAACTCAGTATATAGCTGTGCCTTACATAGTAATATAGCATGTTGATAATTGAATAAATCCTATTGATTTTATTTTAAAATATATAATTTTCTAAACTGAAAAATTTGAATTCAAGAGACAGCAGCCCCCCCCCCCCATGTATTTGTTATCTTTCTTTTGTTGATATATATGTCATGATGCATTTAGAAAGATCATTATAGAAAAAATTATGTTGATCAATGAGTTCTAAATTTTAATAAAATTAGTTAGTACTGCTTAATTCTTTTCTTTTCATTTTCTTATTATGTGAAAGATATATGATGACGTTGGTGATTATGACGATGTAGGCACTTTGTAATGATAATGCTGTATGACTGAGTTGTGATGGGGCTGATGCAGTCTTGTGTACAGAATTGAGTAATTGGTGTTCGACCTTGTGATATCTTTTAGATCTGGCATCAGAGAGCAGGCGCGGATCCAGGGGCCAGGGCCCCCCGCCAAAAAAAAAGAGAGAGAGAAGAAAAGAAAGGAAAGGGAAAGAGGAGAGAAAGGGAAAGAAAGAAGAGGAAGCAGAAAAGAAAAGGGGGAAAGAAGGAGATCGGATGGGGGGCCGAAAGGGTCTTGCCTCCGTACGCTGTACGTTGCCTCCCCCGCCAAAAAAGGGGGAAGGGAAAGGGAAAGAGGAGAGCTAAAAGGGAACAAAAAAAGAAGAAGAAAGTAAAGGATGAAAAGAAGGGGAGGTCAGTTGCGATTAATTCGACCAACAACGTGTGGATCGGGGGACCGAAAGGCCCATGCCCCCAGCAAACTTAAAAGAGATAGAAGGAAGGGAAGGGAAAGGGAAGAGGAGAGAAAGGGAAAGGAAAAAAAGAGGAAGAAGAAAAGTAGGGGAGATCAGTTGGATTTTCTCCGCCAACAAGGTGTGGATCGGGGGCCGAAAGGCCCTTGCCCACTTTTTTGAAAAAGTATATTACAGAGAAATAGAAAGAAAGAGAGAAAAGAAAGAATAGTGACCTACCAGTGTCACAAAATAATGAGGTATCAAGATATGCTCATCTGACCGTGATTTAATACCTAAAACCCTGAGCTTACGGTGGCATGTCCCCTGATTCCACCTAGGCACTTAGGCGGGCCCTTGGATGCTAATCTGACCGTAATTTAATGCATAAAACCCTGAGCTTCCGTGGGATCCGCCCCCTGGACCCCACGCCAATTAGTGACCTGCCAGTGTCACAAATAAGGTATCAAAATATGCTCATCTGGGGGCAAATGTCAAAAAAATCTGTGGAGACGAATCGAAAATGAAAAGAACGAGGCAAAATTGAAATTTCATTGGGGAGGGGGCACAATATGAAAAATCATTGAAGGCGAGACGAAAATGATTAATTATTTGGGCACTAAAAATATGAAAATATATATTTATATAATATTGACTGGCCTTGAGGGGTATATAAGAAATATTGACCAAGCTAAGATCATATTGCCCCGAGTCGAAAGACGAGGGCAATATGGTCTTAGCGCGGCCAATATTTCTTATATCCCCCGAAAGTAAAGCCAGTCAATATTTTTATTGTCATCCAAATCAGACATCTAGAGCAAATACAGAAATCCACCATGACAATCTCAAAGAACTGAACAAACTTTGTCAGACCAGCACTGTGCATCCAGTGCTTGACGAAATTTTCGATGCACTGCAATTAAACAGTGTGCCTTTGGTGTGATTATTACGTCACAATAGAGTGCGCGCAAAGTGCGCAGGTTCTCGTACGCATAATAGATGCGCAATGAAAATGACAAAATACGGCGCGGTCAATATGAGACTATATTTTCACTCGTCTCTACACGCAAAGTCTATACGGGCAGGGAGACCAAGGAAAATACAAAGAATATACCCTTCCGTTCACCACTGCTAATGGAAACTAGGGCAATACGGTTTAGTAAATGACCAGCTCAGATGTCTGATACGGGTGATAATATATTATATTATATATTTGCTTTACTGAACTGATTTTGTTAATGTACTTAATTTCAATCGAGCCAAATGGGTGTCTCATTCATTTTTAATCGCATTATTTAATCATTAATGATTAGCTAAAGATTCTGGCCTAGCTGAAGCAGCTTTTTTGCCATTAGTCTCTTCTCAATGACAATTTGCATTTTTTTTTAAACGCCAGCGTCAATTTACGTGAGCTTTCATAGATTGCATATAGCAAATCAACAAATTGTTGGGTCACGTAACCCAACACTTTGTAGATTTGGGTGACCTGTTTCACGAAAGGGCGCAATACATGAACGTGAACGTGACACGTGACACGTGACTGTTCGTTGCAAGCCTGCTGATAATGTTACAGTAATAGAATAGTCCAGTAATAGTTAGTCAACTAGTACAGAGAAAGAGAAATTGTAATTTCTTATCAACATATTTTTCATCTTGATTTTCTGCTATTTCAGCCTTATTCAGGTTCTTTTTACTTGATGCACGGGGATGAAGATAGAAGGCCTCTCCCAAGCTACGGTGTCCCGCCTTGTGAAGTCCATCTAAATAGCCATTGCCAGGAGATGGGAGCAATACATCTAATTTCCTTCAACAAGAGAGGCAGTCCTGCAGACTTTGCAGAGTGCAGACCCAACATGAATTTTATAATTACTGCAATTTCCCCGGCGTTATGGTCGATGCTATTGATTGCACCCACATAGGCATTTCAAAGCCAGTTGGCCCAACACCGGTTATTTCCTGAACAGGAAAAAAAGATAATCCATTTTTCTTGGAAAGTCTGCGGTGAGTAAAGCTGTAATTACGCCTAAATTTTGTTAACTATAAATCATGTTTATAAAATTTTTATTAAAGATCTGCAGATGTGTCAACAGATACATTATGAAGTGATTTAAAATTGTTTTGTCTGATGAATGTAGGTGCAATCTACACTCAAACTTTTATTCATTTTACATCGGCGCGAGCTAATATTTTCAGCTCGATTGCCATGGCTAATAGTCACTCCTGACAATGACAGCTTGGCCTAGACTTTTGGGCGGAACTATCTCTGAAAATAAGACACAAATAATCAACAGTTGATTAAGTACTTTCAAATTTGGGTCAGAAGAAAATTCAAACCTACCACTAACAATTCTGGACCATATAAGACTAAGAGACCTACAGACTGTAGTACAGTACAGTAAGTTTTCATTTCACCTTTTCCCCTTTCATGAAGCTCATTTAGGGAGATAACATAAAAAAGACAATCTTTGGTCTGTTTGATTGAACTAGTAAGATGAAAAAGTTAGGCTCTAACGATTAGGGCATTGTAAAATCTACATTCCAGGCTGCGTTTACATCTAGGTTAGGCCAACTGTCAGCTGGTTATCTAAGTAAGATGTAGACCTCCAGACTTGATTTTAGGAAGGGGACTAACTTGGCTATAAACTTTAACTACTTATGGGCTTTCTAAGGCCATGACATGGCAAGTTCAACTTGGTGCAAGCACATTTATGAGATAGTACTGCAAGAATGTGTATGTTTGTTCTTGACTTTAAAAGAGATACTGGTAGTCATTCTGTAAATCGATGATTACAAGTAACTGAGTGGGGAGGGGGTGCCTACACGAAAAGAGCCTCAGGTTGTTGTTTTTTAAAGTTAGAATATGATTGACAGTATAACTAAGACCAATTATCAATGGAGTAGATCTTTAATTTTTTAATGAGGTCTAAACCTTTTAATTTTTGTTTCAGGATGATGTTTTTCTTCAGTAAAATAAAAGAAGGCAAATTCCCTGAGAATTGAGACAAATTCAGAGAGGAATTCAGAGATAGTTAAGAATTATTGGTCGATTTTTCTTTCAATTTGGCATATAAAAGACATATTGACTGCTTTAATATTCAAGGTCTGGCTGTTGGCTCTCGAGAACGTGCACATCCTTCCATGACCCCTCGGCGCGCCTCAGGTCATGGCATGGTGTGCGTTACAGGAACACGAGGTAGAGAATAAACTTAATTATCAACACATGAATTATGTTATTAAGCAACGTTTCGATATTCTGTTGAGCATTGGGTGTCTAGGAAATGGGATAACAATCAAAAACAGCTGAGGAAGAGACCTGGGACAGAGACAAAAGAGCCTAATACGAGAATTCGAAATTTTAAGAAACAGTTTGAAAAAACTTACAAAGCAGAAGGAGATGATTTTGCAGAAGAAGAAAAAATAACAATGAGAAATGTATTTCGTCATTGGAACAAATCAGGTGGTCTGTTGTTTAATATGAATAAGTAGAAAACTATAAACATCGTTGAAGGAGAGTAGAATCATATATATATGGGACGAATTGATGTTGCATTATACATTGATGATCATGATGATGGTGATTGGGATGATGACGTTTGTAACAGTATCCAGTTTTATGTGATTTAGTCAACTGACAGACTATAATGTATATTCAGATACAAGGCGCACTCATGCCTTTTATTTAATACCTCCCTACATGTTCCTACACCTGTGCGAGTCATGTAGATTCATGATGTGAACGAGATTCACCTTCCATAGGCATAAAACACAAATTATGAAAATTTGGACATGTCGCCGTTCATGGCAATTTTCACTATGATGAGGTAATCAAAATGAACAATGGTGAAACTAATCTTGTAGTAAATTGTCTCAGCTACAACATATCGAAAATTGGGAGAAAAACGATTAATATTCACAGAGATACAATCAGTTTTCCAAAAATATGCTGACGTCATAATATGCAAATTCGTAATTTGAGTTCCAAGGCCATTATGATGATGTCAGGATATACTTAATGGCCAAATGAGATATGGAATCATATCTTCGACTCATACACTATCCAAATATGAAAAAAAATGAGGGGACTCTGGGCTTCCTGATAAGCTATACTGGATTTTGTATAGGCTTTTTTTTCAATTTGCATTTTATTATGGTTCAAAATCAAACAAATCTTCAGTATTTACTTGTAATAAACTCATTTAATCAAGCTCAATTTCTGTTTGAAATATGAATATTCCTCACTTAACAATAATTACAAAAAAATAATAATAATGACGAATCTATTCTATTTGTATCATCAATTTGTTTGCAAGTATGGAATATGTAATAAGTTGTGATCTATTTTACTGTGTATTGTTTGTACTTGTCTATATCGAAATTTTGTTGAAATGCTTTTTAAAACAGAGCTTGTAAAACTTGCAATGTAATTTAGCTCTCGGGCTACCATTTTGCAGTTGTTCGAATAAAATCATTCTATTACTACTACATAACTTGTTTTTCCTATATATACTATGTATTACAAGAGCTCGCGCGCACGGATATTTATCTTAAACAGACACTCATTCCGTTATTTATTGCCATCAAGAGATAAGCATGGTATCAAATTGTTCGTTAAAAAAATATGAAATATCATGAAAGAAAAACAAAATTGAAATTTCGCGCACACTGACGCGTGGACGTCGCGTGCGTTTTTTAAATTTAAATTAACCGGACGGATATATAATTGACCTTGATCATGATAAATATGAATGAGAAATGACTTTCCGCTATGAAGATATGATCATGACTTGATATTCACAAAATGACGCCTGGATGACGTCACGATAATTTGATGAATTTAAAAATGTTACTGTCACGTCTTATGATAATGACCTATGATTGTGCCAAAATGGAAAGTAATTGACTGTTTCGATCTTGAGTTATCTTCCACACAAAAAAGTGGAGAAATAAATATGAATAAAGAATAAAGAAAGAAAGAAAATTCTGACGAAATCAATAGGTGGTCTGTTGATGACAGACCACCAAATAAGAAAATTGTATTATATAAAAGGGGCTTAAATATTGGAATAAATTTAGAAGTTATATATTAAGAACGATAATACAGAACAATATTAGCATCAGAGCGGTTGTTATACAAACGAAAATAAAAAAAATTGAAAATGTACAGTGAACTCAACGCGGAGAAATACTTACATGCTTAACTCTCACAAGAAAGTCGCGGTGTGGTGATGTGCGACGACCCTCGAGATGAGATTCCAGTCTGCCGCCTTCTCTAGATCCACATTTGTATAACCTATGTTCAGAAAACAGTGATGGAGGTAAGGTGTGCGTTGGGGGTGAAGAGTATAGAAAAAATGAGAAGAGAGAGGAATATATACAGAAGCAGCGCTCCCGGGGGGATGGGGGCACAGTGCCCCCTACTTTTTACATAGGAAAAGTGCCCCTTTAATTGTAAAAAGTACCCCTTTTTACATAGGAAAAGTGACTCTTTTGCCTTGACAAGTGTCCCTATTACTTTGTAAAAGTGCCCCTTCCCCTTTTCACCTCCGATAAGTGCCCCTTTCGTGTTAACACATGCCCCTTTTTATTCGACAAGTTCCCATTTTCCAATGCAATAAGTGTCCATTTTCCACTCTCATAAGTGCCCTGTTTAATTCTGGTTAGTGACTATGTTCACCTCCGATAAGTGCCCCCTTTTATGTTGACACATGGCCCTTTTTCTTCACGTTCCCATTTTCCTATGCAATAAGTGTCCATTTTCCATTCTCACAAGTGCCCTTTTTAAACTCTAGTAAGTGCACCTTTTCAGGTACGAGAAGTGCCCCATTTCTCTTTTGATAAGTGCCCCTTCCCCTATGATAATTGCCGTATTCAACTCTCAGAGGTGCCCCTTTAACTTTGACAAGTGTCCCTTTTCCTTTGCAGGAAGCCCCCTTTCCCTTTTAATAACTAACCCTTTTCGGGTACAAGAAGTTACTCCTTTTCACTTCAGATAACTGCCCCCTTCACCTCCGATAATTGCCCCTTTTCAAATCTGATGAGTGCCTCGTTTATTTTAACAAATGCACATTTTACTTTTGTATATGTCCCCGTTTTTTTCATTCTCATAAGTGCCCCTTTTCAGGTACGAGAAGTGGCCCTTTTTACTTCTGATAAGTGCCTGTTTACCTCTGATAATTGCCCCATTCACATCTGAGAGGTGCCCCTTTTACTTTGACAAGTGCTCCTTTTCCGTTGTAAGAAGTGCCCCTTCTTTCTTTTCATAACTACCCCTTTTAACTCGGTTAAGCGCACCTTTTATTTTCACATGTGCTCGTTTTCCTTTATAATAAGTACCCCCATTAGAAGAAGAAAAAACCTACTTTCCCATCCCAACCATTCCCCCTTTTCACCTATGAAAAAGAAATTCCTCGCTCGCAAATGAATACTCAGACCATCACACCCAACTGCAACGTTTAATGCTTAAGCAATATCTTGTACGATGTATAGAGAGAAATAAATATTGAAATCATCACTGATAATGTAATCACAATGTAGGGGTATATACCAATGTCACCAAAATTGTGTATTTCCACTTTGAGATTCTCTTTGTAGGTGCCCTTTTTGTAGGTCCTACCCCCCTGAGGAAATCGCTTCGCCGCCCTGAATATATGTATACTACAGAGAAAGGTGAAGAACAGAGAAATTAAAAAATAGAAACAGACAGAGAATGCGTAAAAAAGATTACTCTCAGTATTTTCAGGTCGGGATTTATATATCAGATTTTTGTTTAATGAACGATTAAATTGTGTAGGCCTTATTTATTTTGATTAGCGATAACAGTTACAAACTCTAGAAGGGGAAGGGGAGGTAGAATGATCAGGGGGACGTTTTATCAAGCCTTAAAATTGATATAAAATTGATCAGATCAATTTAAAGAGCCTAACATTGATTTCGACGATAGGCCCTGTTTCATCTCCCCCAAAAAAAAAAAAAAGATTCTGAAACAAAATTCTGGATTTAGCTCATGATGCAATGATAATCATAAACCTTTAGGTCAGTCAGGAACCCCATGACTTTTACAAGCTGATCGCCTGTCTGATTATCAAGATATTTATGATTGGAATTACAAATTTTGAAAACCGTTCGCCTGATGGTTTTCATAACACTATAGTCTATTAGGGAAAACGAGTATGGTAAAACCGGTCAATCAAAGATTTTTACTTTTTTGAGGCACTTCTTGATCATTTTGAAGCGCAATTTTTTTAGGGCTTCATTATTACACCATATCACAGACACTAATAACATGTAGGGCCGTGTATCTCAGATTTAACACTGTTAAACGATCCCTTTAAAAGCAATTTAAAGGTGCTATTTGAAGGAAATGATGAACATATGCATGTTTGTTATTGTTGGAAAGCTTATGACATAAGGAATACAAAAATATTGAATGACAGATTTTTGCTTTTTTTTTTTTAATTACTATTAGATTTAGAAAGATCAATAGTGTAAGCAGATGAACCCGGAAGCGTTGATATTCTCGAACTTGACATACTAAATGTGACGTATAACCATGGACTGTTCCTAAACCTGGAAGTACAACGCATTATTTCAATATTTAAATAAAAAACGTACACAAACATGGGTCATTTTTAAGTAGATTTTGCAATATCTGTGATATTTGATGAAGTGTTTTAACGAATTTACAATAAAGTAATTAAAATACTATCAATTACTTAAGCATTGGTTACTTCCCGATGTTTGGATTCCTTGAAATATTGACGTTTGGTACTGTAAAATTGATCGTCTTGCAGATCATGTCACACGGCTTCGCCGATGTTTTGTTTTGATAATTAGCGTAACTTGAGGTTCGCGGCACGGGGAAAACTGGCGATAGCTTAGCCATTTGTAGTGCAGTGTAGTGTTCATGGTGTTTTAGTGCATGCCTCGCGACATTTTTGGTAGATAAAATAGTTGTTTTTCTCGGGTTTTAAATTAGCTGAAAATCTGCCGATTGAAAATATTAAGCAAAGCGACCGCGATCACGATGCAGGAGAGATAAAATAGTTGTTTTTTTCTCGGCTTGTATATAAAGTACCAGTAGTTGAAATGTCTGCCGACCGAAAAAATAACTCAGCTACGAGACGTCGATCAGGATGCAGGTGTGTGACACTCCAGCAAAGCATAGAGAGTCAATGCTCATGCGTATTGACCTCTAGCGCTGTACAACGTGCTGAGAGGCAGCAATTACACACAATGCACACACTGCACACAATTACACACTAATGCACACAATGAATACGTGGCTGCTCGGAAAGTTTGACACTAGACTCACGATTTGAATTTTCAAAATATTCTTTCTAACATCGGTAAGTTTAAAAAGATTGTGTTTTACTGCTATTTAGGTGTCATCAATTGTCACTAAAGTACCGATTTTGAGTGAACTCAGTTGAGTTTTGTACAGTGGTGTTTGAAATGTTGAGAATCATTAGAACAGTCTTTAATACACAGCCAAGATAGTAATGAAGCAATGTGTGGTTTGTGATGGGTGAATATAGTAATACGGCGGATCGCGGTGCTTTCATCCACCAGTTGCCCGGTCCAGCTTCTGCCTCTGGGGCAGTGATATGGGCCACATCACGATAATCAGCGTTCACATTTTCGTCGTCTTCAAATTCGCCCAATTCACCATCATCTTCACTTTCTCCACCATTATCACTGCTACTAACTTCTTCTTCATCATACTCCAAGATCATTTCGAGTTCATCTGAGCTGTCTTCTGTCATTTTTACTGATAATTAATATCCCGGTATAATGTCTAGAGGTCTACTTTCACTCTGATATTTCTTGTTTACACTGCAGTGCTATCTGATTGCGAATACGAAAAGAATGCGCGCGGTGGCCGTGTTGTGAATAGTCCACGGAATGACGTCACACGACCAAGCCGCCTTATGGTATCGTAGACGAAATTCTCTCAAAAAAACTACAGTCTCGTAACTTCATTTCATTATTTCTCATTTCCCTTATGTTTTTTTTTACAATGAAAAGTCTCTGGGATTTAAAAAAAATTATCACATTTATCTGTAAAAATTGATATGGATCACAGCCTAACTTTAAAGGTGCTATCCATTCAGATAAATGTGATAATTTTTTTTTTTTAATCCCAGAGACTTTTCTATTTTGGCAATATAAAACCTAGCAAGTATTTCAGCATTCGTATACTGTATATTAGGAGCGATAATAAAACTAAACCCATCCTAACTTTCAGTCAGAAACCTGAACGTTACACCCACGTGTTAACTTTTGCATCCCTTCATGCATTCGTATCATTATGCTTTACCACTGGAGACTAACTGAATATTAATCATCTAATACGATTTCAATCTATTTTGTAAAAGAGTTGAACAAGAACCTACCACACATTTGAGATCGTCTTCACATGTCTGCAGCACTCTAAGAGGTAAATCAAGTCTTCCTCCTCTGTGCACTTCACCTTGTTCAAAAAAAGCCGATGCAGGTTCTTGGTTTGTTCTCTTATCAGACGACCCAGTCCTCTCATCGTCCCTCTCGATACACCGTTTTTCTCTGATGGGAGTGATGACGATGCATCAAATCTGATGTCTGTGAGCTGCTGCCATCCAGTCCGACGAAGACAAGCCGTGATCTGAGGTATGTCTCTCTCTGCATCATCGATAGCGATATTGATCACTTCCAGGCCAGGTAGCGATGAGAGCAGACCATCAAAGCTTTGTACCGTCACTCTCACAGCTGATATCTGTGTGACGAACGGAAGCTCGGGAGGAGATGGAGGGAAACTGAGAGAGGAGTCTGAAATGGTGAGATGTTTCAGTGAGGTGACGGATCTGAGACAGGACCACATCCTGTCAGTTATTTCAGTAGATAGCCGACATTTCTTTACCTAATGGACAGATAACGAAATACAGAGAGACTAGACTAGATTGTTACGCCACGCTAATGTTATGCTAAACCGGGTACATAATGAGGCCCCCCATCGGTTTCAAGCTTAACGTTGGACAATAAATGATAATCACAGTGTACATACATTATATTGACTGGTAGGGCGCACAGCGCTATCAGGGAAATAATAACGAGGGAAAATGTAACGCACTTGCGAAGAAAACAAAGCGTATTAATTTAATCCAGTAAATATATGTGATATGATAGAGCCTTGATTGCACTTGTTAAAAAAATCAAGGGTAATTGTTATCTCATACCTTGTGTTGTTGTTTTTTTTTCTCGTGTCGTCGATGCAGTCTTCGTATCAATGTCAATTTATTTATTCTCATGTCACCCACATCGGGGTATAGGAGAAGTTTACAATCAATTTGAATTTGTCAATTTAACACTGTACAATATACAATATAAAATCGATTAAATGTAAATCAATAAAAAAATAACACTATCGACAATAGTGAGACAATTATGATGATAATAATGATAATTATAACTAGAAATTTAGTTCGTCACTGAAGACGAATTAGGTGGTCTGTCTTGAAAAGAGACTAGCATCGTAGAAACGGGGATGATTTGATATTGTTGTAGAATTGTGAAATTAACCCTATATAAGTTTAATCAATGACAAGCAATCAGATTTCCCATAGGGTTGTACGCAAACTATTGACACTCCTCTCCCAGATTTAAAAAAAAAAACACGCAAAATTAGGCATTTTATTACATTGTTTGTGATTTTATACGATAATATGTTATAATTGTCGAAGAAAGTAATAGAATCAAATATAAAACGACAGCCAAAAAAAAAAAAAAACTTGACCCACCGGTCATCGAACTTGGGTCGCCGGAATGGGAGGCAAGTGCTATGACCACTATACCAAAATAATCCACATAGACATTACACGTGAACGGAAAATGGAATTCTCAAATCCCACTTTGCAAGTGAAATATGAGCATGATCCCGGCATCTGATCGAAAAATAAAGGGCACACTTGTGATAGCTTATTGTCTCAGCTACAACATACTCGAAGCTCAGCGAAAACAAAGCTAAAACGACGGAGATATTGCTCGCGAAAGACGGGAATGTAGAATCCAGTTTTGAAAAAAAGTCCCATAGAGAATACACGCAAAATGTGAAAAATTGACATGCCTCCTTTAATCGCAAAAATACGCCATGATGCCTTTGTCAAAATGAAAATCGTGGTTAATGCATTTGTGCAAAATTGTCTCAGCTAGAACATATCAAAATTTGGAAGAAAATCGATCAACATTTAGAGAGATACAATCAATTTTCCAAAAATATGCTGACGTCATAATATGCAAATTGAAATTTTGAGTTCGGAGGCCATTATGATGACGTCATGAGTTAATTGAGGGTCAAATGAGACATGAAATCATATCTCCGACTCATAATCTATCCAAATATGACAAAAATTGGGAGTTTCCATCCATTCTGAAGAGTTACAATGAATTTTGTATAGGCATGTTTTTGCCCATGTATTGTGGATAAAGATAACAAAAGGCCGCGCGTGCTATCAATTTTGACGGACGCTCATTGCGTTATTACTGGTCAGAAAAAGGGGAACAAGGTATCAAATTGTTTGGGAAAAAAATTTCCGTCACGGGCAAAAACGCGCGCGCATGCGCGTGTGCGCGTTTTTCTGCGAAATGCTTAAAATGGCCTGAAACGTACTCTAATTTGAATAAAAAGTGATTTTGAACAGTTTAAAATTTTGCGCGCGTTTATTGACCTGAAATTGACCGGACGGATATTGACCTTGATCCTGATAAATATGACTGTGCCAAAATTGAAAGAAATTAACAAAAAAGTGGCGGAAATAAATAAAAATAAATAAAGAATAATAAAGAAAGAAAATTCTGACGAAATCAATAGGTGATCTGTCGAAGACGACAGACCACCTAATAATAATAATAATAACAATATTAATAATAATAATAATTAAAAAAACAAAACGATAATAATAATCTGAACGACAATTAATGACAAAATTAATGGAAGCAATTGAAAAGGAAAGTTACTAGCACCAGTAGATTGTTATTCAAATCTATGAATTACTTAAAATATTCTTGATATCAATTTATTAATTTGATATAAGACAAAACGAGAAACATAAAGTTAATATTGAACTCATAACATGTTTTGTGCACAAACTTAAATTAATGAAAACGAAGCATTATTTTTCGACAGAATTTTACTAAGTTTAAACGTGTTTGTACATTATTGGAGTTAACAAGCTGACCCATTTTCATTGTATTCGGTCTTTCAATGAAATATTTATCGATGAACAATTTTCTGTCGGAACGAAAGGCAGGGCATACAAACAAGTAATGAAATTCATCCCCAAGTGATTGCAAATTGCAGAGCGTACCTAACTTCATTTCCTGGGAGTATTTGAATATCTACCAGCTACAATCGGCAGGTAATGATTGCCACAGCGAAAACGACTTAAAATTGTCCTACACCGTCGTTGGGATGTAAAATCTTCCAAAGCAACTTAAATGTGAGGTATGCAAATTTTCATTTGACAAAATGTGTTTACAATAATAATTTCATAGATAATGTTTAAGTTTTCATTTTCTACTCTTTTAATGAGATCGATTAAGTATCTTTCTAAACATACAGAATACGCGCTGCTATGACATTGTATAGAGATATCGACTGCTACTAGAGGACTGGCTGTTTGTATACGCTCAAGGTAAAGTTGAACCGTTGCCATCACCCCGAGGCGCGCCTGGGTGATTTCCGCGAGCCAGTATAGAAACAGCCAGGATCGAGTATTAAAGCAGTCGATATGACTTTTATATGCCGATCGTACGAATTAAAACAAAAATCTACCAAGAAATCTTACCTTAGCCTTTTATTGAGTAAAGATTGGTTAAAACATCACAGAAAATCTGAGACACTGTCTGTTAATCTTTATTAGCAAATTGACTGAAAGCTTCAATCATTTGGGAATCGCAGAAAAAACCACTGTATGGTGTCCGCGCTCGCACAAAGACAATTTTAACACGTAAACCAATGGGGATCGCAGGAGGATGAGAGCACAAATTAATGGATATTCCCTGTGAGCGGGTACGAGGGTACAAATTAATGGATATTCCCTGTGGGCATGGTGGATCAGTGGCGGATCCAGGGGGGCCGGGACCAATGGGGATCGCAGGAGGATGAGAGCACAAATTAATGGATATTCCCTGTGGGCATGGTGGATCAGTGGCGGATCCAGGGGGGCGGCACGGGGCCCGGTTCCCTCCCTAGCAAAAAAAAAGGTAAAAACACCCTTTTTGAAAAAAGAAGAGGGCCCCTCCTGGCGCACAAGGGGGTGGGGAAAAAAATCACCCTTCCCGTAGGGAAAATTATTTTCGGGTGCCCCAAAAAAAAAAAAATGTGCTCACTACCCCCACCCCCACTGAGCAAAAAATCGACCGGCACAACTTTTAAATTTTGGGCCCCTTTAGGCCCCTCCCTTGCCGCCGGCTGGATCCGCCCCTGTGGTGGATGGGGCATGGCTTAAAATCACGACTCCAGTTTCGACCAATCAGATGGCTAAATTTCTAAAGTGAGGTATATAACAAACAATAGGTACGCGTAGGGTTGTTTGGATAGGGTAGGCTATCACGCAAAAATATGCTAATTCGACCAATATATTCAAACAATTCAATATATATCATCGACAACTGACCGGAGGAGAAATAGGCCAATGCTAATTATAATCCTCGCCATCGATATCACGTGACAAGTTTTGGCCCAATCACACCTTTGTATCTGTAAGAGCTATCTTTGATTTCATTACCTTAAAGAGAAGTTTTATTTGCGTTTTCCCGTCAGGCGCAAATAGTAAATTGCTTTCGTAAATATTAGTAGTCGTATAGAATATTAGTTTAAGATATCTGCTTACCTGGACACCCGATTTACGATCGTATTCGAAACATCCACCATCAACAGACCTAAAGTATTTGAAAAAAAAAGAGAGGTGAAAGCGAAATAAAAAATGCAACAACAACAATGGGAATTGTTTTTGCGGATTCATGACAAAACAGATCATTAAGACTTTTCAAAAATATAGCATGACGAATGATGGCAGACGTTGTGAGTAGAACCGTGGGAAATGCGAATTAAAAGTAAATAACTGCCTAAAGTGTGTAAACAATTTAAAATATATTCTTAATTTGCAGCAGTTTGTGTATTGTATGTTTGCGACTGATCTTGAATTGATAGTTCGTAATACGTTTAAAAACATTAACATATAAATAACATTTGATGAAGCTAAAGCACATAACAACAAATTTGCCTAATATAGTTTATAGTAAGAGTTTCTGTAAAATTATTTCTACTTTAATTTCATTCGTATAATTATGTATGAAAATCTACCCAAACTCACTGTAAATGCAAACTATCCAATGCTTTCAAATATGTTGGCGACTCGACAAGTCCAACCCAGCCTATTTCGTTCAAGCACTTCATCCCGGACAGACCTAGCGAATACAGGTTATTGGTAAGCCCTCCGGTCCGACAAAGACCAGCCGTGATCTGAGGTATGTCTCTCCTGCATCATCGATAGTGATATCGATATATTCCAAGCCAGGGAGCGATGAGAGCAGACCTTCAAAGCTGTCTGACGTCACTCTCTCGGCTGATAGCTTTGTGACGGATGGAAGCTCCGGAGGAGACGGAGGGAAAGTGAGAGAGGAGTCTGAGATGGTGAGATGGTTCAGTAGGGTGAATGATCCCAGACAGGACCACATTCTGGCAGTTAATTCAGTAGATAGCCGACATTTCTGTACCTGAAGGACGAATAAGGAAATACAGAGAGACTAGATTGTTACGCCACGCTAATCATGTTATGCAAAACCGGATACATAATACATAATGAGACCCCCCATCGCCCTTGGATTAAAGCTTAACGTTGGATATTAAATGATAATCACAGTGTACATACATTATATTGACT
The DNA here is from genome assembly GCA_037976565.1 of Mesocentrotus franciscanus. Lineage (NCBI taxonomy): Eukaryota > Metazoa > Echinodermata > Echinoidea > Camarodonta > Strongylocentrotidae > Mesocentrotus > Mesocentrotus franciscanus. The sequence continues at coordinate 27,395,216 of CP137670.1, read as the reverse complement.
GGTAGGGCGCACATCATTATCAGGAAAGTGATAACGAAGGGAAAAAAAGAAGTGTATGCATTTATTCCACTTATTATATGTTATATGATATAGCCTTGTTTGTACTTCGTTAAAAAAAATTAATGGTAATTTGTTTCTCACACCTCGTTTTTTTTTTTCTCGGGCCGTCCATCCAGTCTTCGTACCAAATGCGCGCTGCTATAACATTGCAAACAATAGGTACGGGTAGGGTCGTTTGGATAGTATAGGCTATGACGCAAAAATATGCTAATTTGACCATTATGTTCAAACAGTTCAATATAACCATCGACAACTGACCAAAAAAGAAATATGCTAATTACAATCCTCGCCATCTTTGATATATTTACCTGAAAAGGAAGCTTTATTTGCGTTTTGTCGTCAGGCGCAAATAGTAAATTGCTTTCGTAAATATTAGTAGTCGTATAGTACTAGTTTAAGATATCTGCTTACCTGGACACCCTGATTCCGAGCGTATTCGAAACATCCACCATCAAGAGACCTAAAATATTGGAAAAAGAGAGGCGAGAGCAAAACAAAAATATAACAACAACAATGGGAACTGTTTTGGGGGATCCATGACAAAACATTGACATCGGACACGGCATGTGAGTACCGTATTATACTAAAAATGCCAAAGGTCCTAGTGAGTTGAATATATATATATATATATATATATATATATAGGCGTGAAGAAATGGTCTAGGAACGTGAGACGTAGATGTACTATATACATCTCTATATATATATATATACATATATATATATATATACATATATATATATATATATATATATATATATATATATATATATATTATAAAGAGATCATTAAGACTTTTTAAAAAATAGCATGACGAACAATGTCAGACGTTGTGAGTAAGACCGTGGGAAATGCGAATTGAAAGAAATAACTGCCTACAAGTGTGTATATTTTTACATTTTCAGTATAGAATGCAAATAAGTTGGAATATAAGAAAAATATAATAATGATACCCCAAGACCTCCACAATACCCTATATCCGCGAGAAGCCCTAGAGCTGGCTGAGGCGGAGTAGAGGATTCCAATGGGAAATTATCGCATATATTTTTTTTTTGTTAATATTATTTGCAACCCCCTTCTTTCATCTGACTAATTTTAAATACATTCCTAATCTCCTGCTGTTTGTGTATTGTGTTTATTTTACTGATCTTGAATTGATAGTTCGTAAAACGTTCAAAGACATTGACATATTTGCTCAATACAATTGAATTGAATTATAAACAAACCTATTATTCGCCTTTTATAGTTTACAGTTAGACTTTCTGTTTGATGTTGTCCATTTTCATTCATATAATTATGTATGAACATCTACCCAAACTCACTGTAAATGCACACTATCCAATGCTTTCAAATATGTTGAAGACTCGACAAGTTCAACCAAGTCTTCTTCGTCCAAGCACTTCATCCCGGACAGACCCAGCGAAGACAGGTTCTTGGTTTGTTCTCTCATAATAAGACCCAATCCTCTCATCGTCTCTCTCGATACATCGTTCTCCTCGGATGGGAGTGATGACGATGCTGTAAGGTTGATGCGTGTGAGCTGCTGTCCTCCGGTCCGACGAAGACCGGCCGTGATCTGAGGTATGTCTCTCTCTGCATCATCGACAATGATATTGATATCTATCAAGCCAGGGAGCGATGAGAGCAGACCTGCATAGCTTTGTGACGTCACTCTCTCGGTTGATAGCTTTGTGACGGATGGAAGCTCAGGGGAAGATAAAGGGAAACTGAGAGAGGAGTCTGTAATGGTGAGAGTACGTAGCATCGAAAATGATCCCAGACAGGACCATAGTCCACTCGTCACGTTAGTAGTTAAAGTAGATCCCTCGAACTTTACTACCCTAACCTAGTGTTGATATAAATTGAGAGAAAGAGAGAGAGAGTAAAAGACAAAGAATTAAAGACAGATTGTACGAATAAAATAACATTAATTAGTTGATCTCTTGTTTTTATTGCTAATCATTAAAGCAATCAAGACTGTAGCCTGATCTTATCTCAGAATATTATTCGGTATGTAATGGAAGCTCCCTCCCCTACTACTTTAATTGAATTAATAATGAATACATCTTTTCTCTCCATGTTTAATATACAGCTCCTTTGTTTTACATAGGCTACATGCCTATATTGACTGTATTGGCCCTTGGACCTATTTAAACAAATTGTTATTACTTAGTTTTAAATTATTTTTCTTGGTTCTGTTATGCAGTACCTTGATTAAGGCCGTAGTTTGGCAAACATAGAATAATAATGAAAATAAATTATAGTGATCGTTATATCATGCAGTATGGTTTATCAAGATGCAGTTGATTATGAATTAAAACAAAAAGAATATTAGCCATTGGTTTTAAGTTAAAGTAGAAAAATGAAAACTTAAAAATTATTTATGAAATTATTATTGTAAACACATTTTGTCAAATGAAAATTTGCATACCTCACATTTAAGTTGCTTTGGAAGATTTTGCATCCCAACGACGGTGTAGACAGTCGGTGACTTAAGAACAATACTCTCTGCATTCACACATCTTTGAACCAACGAAGAAACATTTCCTTCTGTACTCGTGGTCTCTGATGAACAGTCAAGGAGAATGCGATATCGCTCGCTCTCATCCAAAAAGTTGTTTGTAAGGAGCTCCTCCATTATTCGAATACATAGGTTGTTGTCCGTGCCAGCGGCAAATCGGATGAGATTCTCGTAGTCACCGATGTTTGCTTTGATCTTGCGTAGTACTCTATCTAACTTAGAAATCTTGAAATGTAACAGAAAGTGGTACGTTTCATCAGCAAGGAATTTTCCAGCCGAGTGTTCTTGTGCGATTTTGTGATAAAACTCAATTGTAGTGGAGGTGGTCTCGTTGGACTGAGGTAGGCATGTTGATGAAACAGTCGTCTTGGATACTATCCCAAGTTCACACGCCATATCAAGTATTGCGGGAACTCTTCTGAAATCATGAGGCGTGAAGACTAGTTTTTTAGCATCGTCGAGCAGACCAGTTAGAGCAACTTTGCCTAGTTGAAGAATTATTTTCCCTAACATTTCGGTTGTGATTGTCACTCTCGACTTTGATCGGGCGTTTGAATGTTGCATTAGAAAAACATTCACGCTGTCCAGCAATTCTGTTTGAGTAGTAGTACCAGTGTCAAGTAGGTCATTGCTCCACAAGTGACAGACCATGAGACAAAATAGAGGTGTTTTGACAAGTTCATCAATAAGTGGTTGGATATCAAGGTAAACTTTCAGACTATTTCCACTAGTAGGATTTGAACTCGAAGCAAAGAATTTGTCGATATAATCTCGAGAGCTCTCTCGAGAGAATCCTTCGATCCACATCTTTGTGTACACCCTTGGAAGTTCCGCTTGATTGAAGAAGTTATGTAGGTGAGGGCGTGTTGTTACAAGGACTCGACACTCTGGAAATTCCTCCCAGCGGATGACACTGACAATATTGCTCATTAAGCTTCGATTTGAAGAGGAAATACCGGCATACTCATCTAGCCCGTCTAGTATGATGTGACAGATTCCCTGATTCTTTCTGATGAAACTCTCTAGACTCTCTGGTGTGAGATCATCAACATCACTCAAAAGCTGGGATTTGATGGCTTCTCCGATCGATGTATGCTGACCTGTGTTTCGGAATTTCACAACAAACAGAAGTGGCAGGTGTTCTAATGCTGACCCCTTTTCTCTGTGAACCCAGTCGTAAGCAATCTTAGCAACAGCCGTGGTCTTCCCTCGTCCAGCCGGGGCCGAAACGAGGATTCGAGCTGGCAGTCTGCCATTTACTTTCGTTGAAAATATGTCCGATACAGAACCCTGGAGTATTTCCTTCTTTTTCGTGTCTTGTCCACGGGCGTCCTTCTTCACCATTGTGACCTTCGTGTGCATATCTTCGAACTCAGCATAGTCATTCTGATCCCATGGCTTCATTTGAATTTTGCACAATCGATTTAAGTACATGTTTTCCAACTTGTTGCGACATTGCTGAACGGTCAAAGACTCCGTGATCTTCTCACTGTAGACATCTGGAATGATAAAAAACATATAAAACAAAATTATCTGAATGCATTCCCACGATCTCAGCCACTTCCCACTCCGACCAAATAGGGTTCTTTAAGTATTTTTTTTTTAATTACATCAAGTTCCATTGTTCCAAAAATGTTCTGCTTCCCCATGAAGTAAAGGCAAGAAAACACACTTTAAGGAAAATCCAACCGAGCAAATTGCTCTGACAGAAAGCAGAAAAAAAATTGAGAAGCAGACTGGCGAAAGTGTGAACGATATAGGGCAAACAATAAGAGCGTTTTTAAGTTTTCGTTTAAGTTGCAATCGGTGTATGTACATGACGGAAGAGAATTTCAAATTAGCCGAATCGGTCATGTGGACTCTCCCAATTTGTTCCAACACACGGAATTACTAAATCGTCAATTCGTCGAATGTATATCTCCAGAGGATCTTCCCTTTTTAAAAGGAATGTATTGATATGCTATTCATAATATATTTGTGACGGGAGAAGGTGCGTATGAGAAAAAACAGAAATTAATGTTATTTTTTCACGCGACAAAGTGTCCGTGACTACCGAACAATTTACTGGCCAAATTGCCAAATTTCAGGATTTGGACTTTTTATCAATGTTACGTGTTATTGATAGAAAGATAAACCGATAAGCCAAAAAATAAACATTTACCTAAAATATAAATCAAAAGCAGACCAGGCGGCTTTACTAAGGGTCACTTTATGAACAGTAAACTACAGTAATATCTAAATATGCCCCCTCACCCAACGCGCAGCAACGATACTTTTGTTTTAATAAAGAGAGACAGGTAGAGAGACAGAAAGTGGAGGAATTGGACAGCCCTGTCCCTTACCATACTCAAATTTAGGGCCATTTGGACCCTCGCTACGCCAGTGATAAATGGAAATGCTCTGATTGTATGTTCTAGAACAATTCTAAGCTGAAAGAAGTGATTATAAGCATTCTAGCACTGATAGACCCACCTCTAATACTTGATGTCCCCTTGAGATGTGTATCAGCAAGCATGACCAGCTTAGCGTCAGTGAGAGCTTGTTTGAGTCCGAGATGCTGGTCGCAAGGCTCTATGGTCTGTCGCCAGTCAAACAACATGGCACGTGTTCCCTTGCACGTCACCCGTCCTTCCATTCTGTTGGTCTCTATGTATCTATTGATTTCTGCGACCTTGAATCCGAGAGTTCGTCCTAAGTCCTCCATCTGCTCACCCGTCTCGATGTCTTCAGCCAGCTTGAAGAGAAGACCATCGGCAATACCTCCCTGAGTCGCCATTACTATAGAGACAATGCAAAGTAAAGGAACAAATAAGTACAGTCAGTAACTTCAGTTTTTACCGCTGACATTTTTTACCTCTGACATTTTTACCTCTGACATTTTTACCTGGCACCGCGAGGAAGGGGGGGGGGGGTTTAGGGGTGTAACACCCCGGTTCCAAATTTCTGTAGGAAAATATGGCATCTTTATCGGCAAAAAAGGGGAAAGAGAAAAGAAGGCAATAGGGAGGAGAAAAATGAAAAGGAGAAGGTAGAGCAAGAAAAGAGAAAGGAAAAGGAAATAAAAAGGGTAGGGGCGAAATGAAAGAAAGGGAAAGATGAAAATAAAAAGAAGCCTAGAAAGAAAGAGAAAGGAGAGGATGAGGAAAGAAAATAGAAGGGTGAATGGAAGAGTGTTATGAGATGAGAGAGTTAAAGAATGAAGAGGAAAAAATTAGAAGAACGATAACGGAACAAAGATAAACAAAAGAAAAGAGAAAGCGACAGGTTGGAGAAAGCATATTTTAAGAGGGATGACAAGTGAAATAAAAGAAAGGGAAATGAGAAGGAGGAGGAACAGGACAGCCCAGTTAAATTGTAACAGAACGTTACCTCCAAGAAGCAGACTAGAGTAATACTGTGGGGGGGGGCACTGCATTCCGAGATCACCGAATGTATTATGATGTTTGTATTCCTGTACACGTACACATGTACATTAGGCAAAGAATATCTAGCTTTATACCTCTCTCATACACTTTGGTGGAAAATATTATAGATTCATGAGCAAAAATGCATACTGCTATAAACCTCTTGGAATAACGGAACTTGTATTAGGGGATGAGGCTTCCTTTGTATAAAAAAAAAAAAAAATTGTTTGTCCCTATAACCGCTTACGTTGCAATGTTAGTCTGTTATTGCTGGCAAAACTAAAATGAAAAAATAGTTCCCCTTTTTTAAGCAAAAACAATAATAATAATGATAAGGAGAAGAAGAAAAACAACAACGCTTTCTCTTAAAATATGTATATGGTTTAATTTGGTTTTTCAAAAATGTGAGCAGTGATAGGATAGTACCGGATAATTTCAAAAAGTGCGATTTATTTTCTTTTTTGATGCATATATTCATTAGGAAAATCAATTTCTGTCAAAAGTGCATTTAGCACATTTTGGAATAAAGCTCTTTATATAAAAGTACAGTATATATCACAGACAAATTAATTTATATAAAATATAGGCCTAAACTCACTCGGTTGGATGTTGGATTCCACTGAAGTAGAAAATTGTGGAATCTAGGGAAGATTGACCTGACGAAGCTAAGCAGTGGGATAACGTAGCTTTCTTTCAGCACTCTTCATTGGTAATAATTATGAGATTCCGTATTTCTGCAGGTATATAGGCAGCCAATCATATGCTCTTGGCCGAGATTGATGACACTCAAAATGGAATTCACCCGGCCAGTCGGGATATTTTGAAAGTAGCGTATTAAACGCAAAGATTTACACAGAAGATTTTGATCAATAGTCCTCCTTTATCACGATTTCCTCTTTGTTAAATGAAACTTATGAATATTGTGTCAGTGAACGAATGTTCCTTCGCAGTTAAAGTTTCCTCAATTCTTCAGAAAAGATGTAAACCACTCATTAAGAAGACTTAGGCGACAATGATAATTCTTACATTCGCTGTGCAAGATGATAGCACCTGACAGTCAATTTTTCACGCCCTACAAAACATCTTATACGTGTCATTATGCAAATATCTTCAAACAACCAATCAGAATGATTGCCACGTTTCCCTTACCATTTATAGACAGGTTTACACACGGTTTAAGGTTCATGGCTCATGGCACCAGGGTAATATAACTCCCCTTGATATGAATGTAAACAAACGTAAATAATAATTATAGAGGTGTCGTGGTCCGTATCCGGACACCTACCCCCTGGACATCCACCCCCGGATAACCACCCCTAGGATAAACACTCTCTAGGACACTACCCCCTAGGACAACAACCCCCTAGGGAAACAACACTCTAGGACGACAACCCCTAGGACAACTACCCCCGGACAACTACCCCCATACAACTACCTCCCGGACAACTACCCCGGAAAACTACCCCCTAGACAACTACCCCCTAGAATAGTTGTCCTGGAGTAGTTGTCCTAGAGGATGGTTGTCGTAGGGGAAAGTTGTCTGGGGTAGTTGACCGGGGGTATTTGTCCGGGGGTAGTCGTCCTAGAGGGTGGTTGCCCTAGGGGGTAGTTGTTCTAGGGGGTAGTTGTCCTAGAGGGTGGTTATCCTAGTGGTGGTTATTCGGGGTGGTTGTCCAGAGGGTAGGTGTCCTAGAACTGTCGTGGTCTAGTGCATATGTCGTCGAACGGTGAATCACATGGTTCGCGATTCGAGTCCCCCTACGATGGCACTATTGTCCTTTGATAAGACATTAATCTACATTTGCCACTCTCCGCCCATGTGTTGAATGGGTACCGGTAGGAAGGGATTCCTTGAATGCTGTGAGCACTGAATTTGGTAGCCTAGCAGAATAAATATTGGAGCGCCTTGAGCACCCTGCTTGGTGGATATGTGCCCCATAAAAAATATATATCACTGTTATATTATTAAACCATGTGACCTAAATTTGTATATTTTGTCAGCAAAGAATGACGAATACTCATTCCGTTATACTCGTTTATCAAAAAATAGTTAATAAGGGGACTTTCGCTATATATGAATGTTCGCGGAGTTAGAAACATAATATTTGCGGTTTCCCTTTATATGTCGGTAAATTGTATTTTGCTGAGGAGTATATTACAACAGCAAAACCAAAAACAGCAACAAGAGAAATAGCGAGATATATATATATATATAGAGAGAGAGAGAGAGAGAAAGAAAGATTCGCGATATTTTATTTATCCATAACAATTAAAACATTCAAACAATAAAACAACGATGCAGTATGGAATATGGAAAGGAGCTAAAGAAAAGCAATTGCCTGTGAGGAATGACCTCAACTAAAAAACAACGTCGACGAACAAGGAGACGATAACATTTTATTAGGATTTTTGATCTAAATTGGACGATATGTGTATGAATTGACAAAAATAGTGTGATATGGCATCGACTTGGTTTCGAACCCGGGACCTCCCGGCTCTACCATTGAGCCATCGCGCCTCGGTCCATGCGATGCTCCGTAAAAAATCAAGACAAATTAATTGAGTAGATTTATAATGTTTGCTTATCATTTTTGTTTGTATTAGAGTATGTGGGCATACTAAAGAAAAGGCTTTAAAATATACAATTCTATTTTTTTTTTAAATCCCGTGCATGATAGCAGTGTGTCAATAACTACGTGTATTTGTATTACAGGCAAACAGCAAACACTAAATGTTTATGATATCATAATGATCAAAAGCAGTAGGTAACAATATTATATTAATGCAAACTCAGCAAGATATAATTTGCCATCCTTCTTTATCACGTGGTACGTTTTATGTCAATTCTTTGTTTGGAAAAGCGACGTGTTTGATACTGATATAAATTATTACGGTTATATAATTGCGAAACTATGGAAAACGTTCATTGCAAAGGAACAAAATAGAAGGATAAGGGAGGTTAACCTTGATAAGCTAGAACTGAATTGATACAAAAACAACAGATTGATTCAGGCAAAGTGTCCTTTCAAGTACAAAATAATATATTTGAACAAATCAAAGGCAATAAAAAAATGTTTCACTAAAAACGCCACTACCACTACTACTACTCTGCTACTACTACTACTACTACTACTACTACTGTGAATTGCAGATCTTCATATAAAGGCGGAAACTGAGACAAAGCAATGCACTTCTTGAGGAGGCGGCCTTAGCATGAGATTTACTTTGTATGTTTGGGTCTAGACAAAATAAAAAATCATTTTGGTGAACTCGGTATTATCTGCATAGCGCTTAGCGACATCGTAGATGTATTAATCACTATATAAAAGCGGAATATTATTATTATTATTATTATCATATTTATAAAAATCAAATCATTTTTCCCTTCACCGACTTTACGTGCTTAAATTGATATTTTCGATGCCACTGACTATGATAAATATAATGAGTATCATTTTTGTAATATGCAAACATCAGCCATGGAGGAAATCATATTCTTTTTCATAAGTTTGCATTGAAATACTCTTGTATCTATCCCATTATAATAATAATGCAAGAGCGTTGAGAAGAATGATGGTTATTAATTTTCTATATTTTTCGAACACGTCTCCCCATTTCTATTTTGGCGCTTGAAGTGTGTTTACCAACCCTGATCAAAATATTTAGTTATGATACTGTATTGTTTATTTTGTTGGCATCTTAATCAAAGGAGTGTTTTTTTAATTATTGTTATCCAATGTTATCCAATGTTTGCATAACGTTTCTGTATTCTGATTAAGAATGTTTACCAATCCTAATCCAAACACTATTGTATGATATGTGAGTGCTGTTCACGACTCTCTATATTGAAGATATGGGGTTTATTTGTTATAGTCTATTTTTAATAACATGTTTCTCAACTCCTATAAAGGGGCGTAAAGTCCTTACAAATTCTTATCAGATAACTATTTCATGGTATATGTGTATAATATATTGCCTGCAATCTAACAGCAAAGATCGATTATGTTGATCATATGATCATAATTTGAATATCTTTATTGACTATTTGAACGAGAATCATGAAGATACCGCATGACACATTTTGTTTTACAGGTGTAAGTAGGAGGGGGTGGGGTAATTATACGACGATAGGCATTGCGGCGTGGGCAATTCATCTCCTTCGTATGTTTGCATCTTAATGTAGGATCATTGGAAAATGCAGTGTATACCCAATGTCAATGTCCCAATTCAATTCGTTTTATTCATTTCCATTTTCAATAAAAACAATACAAAGATATATACAATATAAATAAGCATTTGCAATATATAAGAAAATGAAAATAGGGAACTTTAAAAAAAAGGCCAAATGGCCGTGTGGAGGCATAGTTCTCCGAACAGTAGTTAAGAGATTTACATATACAGACAAAACTAAAAAAAGAAACACACATGGCAAAACATGACAGGGACATCGTTCATGGGAGGTAATACAAATAGAAATAATCATTGCAAAATCATAAGTTTGAAAACAGTTATAGGTAATGTTGTATAATATAATTACTGGTACAAGAATCATTGATTTTTAGATATAAGATGCTGCTTCAAGTTTATTTTAAATAGTGTTAAAGACTTGCATGAGGATATTTCAGGAGGAATAAAGTTCCAAATAACAGGAAATTGTTTCTTACAGATTTCAAATATATATTTGTGTTTACTGGCCAAAAATGAAAAGAGTCTCGCCGACGAGTATTATAATTATAAACATCATTATTCAAAGTGAACATTTTCGAAATATTTTGCGGTATTCTTTTTTTTTTAATAAAAGAATCCAAGCAGGGCAATTGAATAAAAATATAAGTCAAATATATTCAGTGTTTTCAATTTCATAAACAATGGGGCAGAGTGAGTACGATAATGACAGCCTAAGCATAACCTAAGGGCTTTCTTTTGTAGTTTAAATAATGTATCCAATTTTGTGAGATTACTATTACCCCATACAACAATACAATAATGTGAATGTGACATCATAAATGCATTATATAACAATATCAAAGAGGATGCAGGAATTGTATCTTACAATCTATAGAGTATACAAATACATTTAGAAACTTTACCTATTAAATAATCCATGTGTGTATCCCAATGCATATTAATACCTATAAGTACACCAAGAAATTAACAGTATCAATCTTAAGTAACGGAATATTATCAATTTTGAGAGAAAGAAACCACTTATTGTATTGGCTATTTTACAAGTCTTATTATGGAATGTAACATAATTTGTTTTACTAAGGTTTATCAATAGTCTATTTGATTTAAACCATAAAGAAATCTTTTCTAATTCATCGTTGACATTACTTTCTAAATCAACAATATTTGGCTGCGTATAAATTAAAGTACTATCATCTGCATACATAATATATTCAAATTTATCAGAAGCTTTCTTAATGTCATTTATATATAGCAAAAATAATAGGGGCCAAGGATTGACCCTTGGGGTACACCGTGAGTAGTACAAGATACATCTGAACGATTATTGTTATACGTTACATATTGGACCCTATTGTCAAGATAAATTTTAAACCATTGTAGGGGCACTCCTCTAATTCCATAATATTGTAATTTTGATAATAGTATTTTATGATTAACTATGTCAAAAGCCTTTTACGGGTCCATAATATCCCTATAGCAAAATTTATTATTATTGATTGCAGAAAGAACTTTATCTTGTAATTCAATTAGAGCGTGAAAAGTAGAATGATTTTTTTTTCTGAATCCATACTGTGAATCAATAAGAATATTATTTGTCAAATAAAATGAATATAGTCGACTATATATATCCACTTTTCAAGCAATTTAGATATACTGGGTAAAACTGAAATTGGTCTATAATTATTGAATGCATGTGGATCATTCTTCTTATATACAGGGGTAATATTTGGCATTTTTCAATTTATCTGGTACAATACCTGATCTTAAGGAAATATTAAAAATATGAACCAAAGGATCAACAATATAATATATTACTTGTTTCAGTAAACTATTACTCAAATTATCATATCCACATGCGTTACTATTCTTCAATGACTTAGAGACTTGTATAAGTTCATGTACAAAAATTGGAATAATAAACATAGAGTTAGGAAAATATTCATGAAGATATTGATTAAAAATAGTACCAGGAGTAGACACTGATAACGTTTGAGCTGCTTCCTTACAACCATTAACAAAATAAATTTGGTAGCTATATATTCACCGTCATCAATACGGTTACCATCACATAAAAAATATTGTGGTAGAGAATGTTTCGGCTTATTTAACAACGAATTAATAACAGTCCACGTTTTTCGTGCATTATACCTAATTGATTCAATATATTACAAAAGTACTTTTTCTTAGCATTCTTTATCAAATTATTAACTTTATTCCTTTGTTCCTTATACTTTTTCTCATTTATCGAATTCTTATTATTGATAAACTCTTTGTATAAATGATTTTTATTATATATGGAACGCAAAATATATTTATTAATCCAGGGCTTACGAATACGTTTATTACATTTCTTCTTAACCAAAGGAAAGTGTCTATCAAATAGAATAGTAAACCGATGTATAAACAAATTGTAGGCATCTTCTGAATTATCACAACTGTAAACATAAGAACAATCCTCCTTAATAAGATCTCTTTGAAAATACTGTATTTGTTCATGTGAGAAACTACGCATTAAGTATTCACTTGATTCATTACGTGACGAATTAAGATCTTTCAAAATAATATTGGTAGATGATCAGTAATATCAATACAAAAAGTACCGCAATCAACCAGGGGCGGATCCAGCCGGCGGCAAGGGAGGGGGCCTAAAAAGGGGCCCACTTCGTGCGAAAATTTGAAAATCGTGCCGGTCGATTTTTCGCTCAGTGGGGGGTAGTGAGCAAAAAAAAATTTTGGCACCCGAAAATTTTTTTTCCCTCCGGGAAGGGTAATTTTGTTTCCACCACCACCCCCCCCCCTTGGGCGCCAGGGGTAGTGAGCACAAATTTTTTTTTTGGGCACCCGAAAAAATTTTTTCCATCCGGGAAGGGTTATTTTTTTTCAACCGCCACCCCCCTCCCCCCCTTGGGCGCCAGGGGAGGGGGCCCAACTTCTCTTTTTTCAAAAAAAAGGGTGTTTTTACCTGTTTTTTTCTAGGGAGGGCCCGGGCCCCTGGGCCCTCCCTGGATCCGCCACTGCAATCAACACTTGAATCAATAACATTGCTAAAAATATTGTCTATTAAAGTAGCACTATTTAAGGTAATTCAAGTTGCAGTTCGTATAACAGGTAATATACCAAACAAAGAGTTAATACTAAGAAATTCATTCACATAATTTTCATCTTTAAAAAGATAAATATTGAAATCACTAGTTATATAAATGTTTCTATGTCCACTCGTTAATTTGCGTACAATGTCATGATAAAAATCGAAGAAATGTGTCACGCTTGAGCCAGGTTTCCGGTACATTACACCAATTGTATTTTTTTCTGAAACTGATCTACGAAGTCAATAAATAAGTATTCACAATTCATATCACTATCTGAACTTTCAACAATATCGGTTCTTAAATTATATATAACACCAGTTTTAACAAATAAAGACACACCACCACCGCGTCCATGTGACCTATCAGCATTTAACATTGTATAACCATCGAGAGAAAAGGGGATTAAAGGGGGACCATTTTTCCATGTTTCTGAGATAGCTATAAAATCAAAAGAATGATGTAACATTGAAAGAAATTATGACATATTTTCAAAAAAAATCTGTAAGCTTCTAGCATTAAAATGAATTAGACTTAAATTAGAATCAAATGGAGATTGAGAATTAAATTCTGAAGGTAAAAAACATGTAAATTCCGTGGGGGAGTTTTTTTAAAAATATAAACATGCAAGTCAGGATCAATATCTTCAAGAGGATTATTCATATAAAAACAGTGTCATTGTAATGTCTTATAAGCCGAACAGGCGTGTAAGTGGTGTTCATGGCTGAGATTGGAATGACACCAACATATATTCCTGATGCACCCTTCAAAAATCTTTGTCATGTTACAAACATACAGATCACACAAAAAACCAAAAAAATACGAATTACATGAGGATGAATATATATACATCATAAATATGTGTTCTAATTAAAGAATACAAGAGATACAAGTGGGATTTTTTGAAGTCAAGAAAATTGCATAAGTATGACCACGGGTAACAAAAAGTTTGCACAATAATGTATATTGAGTTATGTTTATATGACATGGTAAATGAACACAAAAGCATTGTCATGGAAATTACAAGAAATTACATTTTTTGTTTTAAGTGAACTTTATGAGTATTTGAGAATTCAATGTAATTCTGTAATATGAATTTAACCCCCAAAACATCATTGTTTATCATCCATGTATACATTTTGTGTTGAGAGAATGGTTTACATACATTATTGTGGTGAAATGTAAAGCTTTGTACACTTCACGACATCATATACAAAAAGATTGAGCTCTTTCCCTTTCTATGTCGGTAAATTGAATTTTGCTGAGGAGTATATGACAGCAGCAAAAGCAAAAAGAGCAACAAGAGAAAGAGAGAGAAAGAGAGATAGACAGCGAGCCTGGAGAGAGTGATTCAAGATATGTTTTTTAACCATAACAATTAAAACATACAAACAATAATACAGCAATGTAGTATGGAATATAGAAAGGACCAATAGCAAAGCAAAATAATGCTTGTGAAGAATGACCTCAACTAAAACTAGTGCCATCCTTTGTCCTTCTCACTAAAGAAAAGGCTTTAAAATCTAAAATTAAATTAAACAATAAAAAATAAAATCGCGTGCATGATAGCAGTGTGTCAACAACTACGTGTGTTTGTATTACAGACCCATGGCCGCAGCAAACACTAAATGTTTATGATATCATAATGATCAAAAGCAGTGGGTGACAATTTTAGATTAATGCAAACTCAGCAAAATATAATTTACCATCCATCTTTATCACGTGGTACGTGTTGTTTAAATTCTTTGTTTGGAGAAGCGACGAGTATGATACTGGTATAAATTATTACAATTATTTCATTGCGAAACTATGGAAAACGTTCATTGCAAATGAACATATCAATGAAGGATAAGAGAGGCTAACCCTGATAAGCTAGAACTGAATTGATACAGAACAGCAGATGGAATCAGGCAAAGTGTCCTTTCAAATAAAAAATAATATATTTGAAAAAAATCAAAGGCATAATATTTTTTTACTAAAAACATCACTACCACTACTACTACTGCTACTACTGCTACTACTACTACTACTATACTACTACTACTATTACTACTACCACAACTAATAATATTACTACTACAAATACTACCCGGGAAGTCGTGGTAATTCTAAAACAAAGGCAGACAGAGAATGGATTTTTTTTTCTCTCTCTCCCTCTATTGTCTATTATACATATTGCATTGTTTTGATTACATAATAACATTTTTGCCATACTAACATGTCATTCTTTAGAAACAAACGTGTCCAATTTCTGTAATAGGCATTATTTCCTTAAAAAGGTGCCGTGACTATAAAATCATCGAAAAATGCTGAGATGATCAACCTACAATAATTATTTCGGCTCTGCAGTTCCCTAACTATTTGTTTTGGATCCGGGCTAACTCTGACACGGGGGCAATTCGGCCCCGCTGCAAAAACGGTCAGTTTTTTGTCATTTTACCCTTATCCTAACCCTAACTCTAACCCTAACCCTAACCCTAAACCTAACCCTAAACCTGCAAGAACTAACCGTTTTTGCAGCGGGTCCGAGTTGTCCCTGGGTCCGAGTTAACCCGACTCCATTTTTGTTTTCGATGCCTCCGAATATGATCAATATAATGAATATCATTTGTGTAATATGCAAACATCATCCATGGAGGAAAATCATATTTTTCATAAGTTTGGATTGAAATGTTCTTGTATCTATCCCATTATACTAATAATGCAAGACCGTCGAGAAGAACTAGGATTTATTAATTTTTCATTTGTATATTTTTGCAACACGTCTTCCCATTCCTTTTTTGGCGCTTGAAGTGTCTACCAATCCTGATCCAAATAGTATGCTATGGTAGGTTTTTTTTTTGCCCTCTTAGTCGAAGGAGTGTTTTTTATTATTATAATCTAACATATGTATAGCCTAACGTTTCTTTATTCCGATTAAGAATGTTTACCAATCCAAGTCCAAACATTATTTTATGATACGTGAGTGCTGTTTACGACTCTCTGAACTGGAGAAATTTGGTTTATTTGTTATAATCTATTTCAATAACATGCTAGCTCTACGCTTCTATAACGGGTCGTAAAGTGTTTACAAAATCTAATCAAATAACTATTTCATGGTATATGAATATGATACATTGCCTGCGATCTAGCAGCACATATCAATTATTTTGATCATATAATCATCATTTGAATATCTTTATTGACTATTTGAACGAGAATCATGAAGATATGGCATGACCTATTTTCTTTACCAGGGGTAAGAAGGAGGGGTGGGGTGGTCATTATACGATGAGGGGCGTTGCGGCATGGGAAATTCATCTCCTGCGCATGTTTGCATCTTAAATGATCAATGGAAAATGCAGTGTATATACTATGTCAATGTCCCTCGACTGACACGTAACCTATTATTATTATTATATTATTAACTTTGAAAAGTGGACATACGCCATAATTGGATCATAAGTATTCATTATCAAACTCGCAGTATCACTGCTGCATGTGGTGGGCATTACAACAGATACAAAATAATTATGTTAACATTCATTATCAATTCATGATCAATATCTTAGTTGGTTTGCACAATCCACGAGGACAATTAATGGATAGGTGCTCATTAATGACAGGTAATGAAAACAAAATCTTCCAATAATAGTCTCTTATTTATCCTCATACCATTAGCATCTTTTACATGGAGAGGAAGGGAGAGAGACGTGATAATCTTATAAATGAACTAACAAATACCCTAATAACTATAAACATCCAAATGACCCTACCAATTACAGTATTTGTATACCTCCTTTATTGGGAGGGGGCACTAATGGCTTAACCCTGCCCCCTTTAACCCTTCCCTACTATCGCTGCTTATGATCTGTCGATCGTCAGTGAAGTTGGTTGAGAACGTGAAAATCTGCACAAACACAAGATTTAATGGTATTTGTCTTACTCGATAATGATGTTGATATCAGTCCTAAATGTTGTTGAATTTATTACGAGAGGTTTTTTATGTGTTAATTTATCTCTGGCTAATCGAACGGCTTGCAATAAATGGGACGAACCTTAAGTTAACAGATGTAGGTGAAATGTTATTCGTTTGAAAATTAATTTTGTGAAGCCTACGCATTTCCACAAATTGATATGGCCATCCAAAGGAAATATAAAAACTGGACACAGTAGACAGCTTGCGTTCCTATAGGGAGACTTGAGAGTATTATGATTGGAAAGGGGTGTTGGAGGATCAAAAGGTTTTTGAAAGAGGTTCCCGGCTGTAACACGAATTTTAAATGATACTTTGGGTATTTTAAGTTGAAGAAGACATCTGATCTGTTACGAATCATATGCCCCGTTGACACTTGCCCGCATACTATGCGCATAGACACATACACTTGCGTGCCGAAGCGGGAAGTATTCGTGGTAGCGTGCGGGAGGATACGGGCGGATGCGGGCCGTGCGTGAAATGCGTGACAGAATTTTCAAAATGTTCAAAATTTTGGCACGACAATTTTGTTTGACAACGTTCGCGTGAACACTTCGTGATTTATGCGCACCCTATGCGCTACCTAGTCGTGCCAGTGCGCGCCGATGCGCGCCGATGCGTGTCCGTTGGCCTAATGGCACGCATGTTCACCACTAGTTAACGACTAATTTGCTCACAATTTGCGCATTGGCTGCGCATACTTCCCGCGCAGTTTTCCCATGCCATGCGCATAGTCTACGATTTCGTGTCCTGGTGGTTACGCATTGCGTGAACTATTCGTATATTAGACGTGTCCCTGCGTGCGACTGCGTGCCACTAATTTGCACGCATTTGCACGCCATAGAGCGGGGCAGTGCGGGACCAAAATGCGTGCAAGTGTCAACGAGGCATTAGAGTGAGACCTGTTGCAGGAACCATGTATCTCTCTCTCTCTCTCCTACTCACAGACTGGCACACCCACTTTCCTTTCGTCTCCCTTTTCCCCTTTTCCTATGTCTACGTCCTTCTCTCCATTCTTTCCAATAGACCATTTCGTAGTTAGCACATGGTACAAATGACCCCAAATATCCACAGATCTGTTACTCACGGAGAAGTCCCACTTTTTGTATTTTCGAATAATCAATGCCAAAGTCATATATGTGCTTCATGAATAGCTTTTGTTTGCCCTCATGTATCATAGAATGTACCGTCGGTGCACAAATGAATAACATGAGCACGTATTCATCTCGGTGGGTTTTACAATTTTATCACAAATGACCTTTATCGGCTCATGCGCAGATTGTATCTACGAAATGGTCTATTCAACACCGTCTAGCACTTTCCCTTAACGTTATCACATTACTTTTCTTTTGGGGTGGAAACAACTCTCCACGTACCCCATCCATTTTTTTGTTTCTCGTTTATTCATTATGACGTTACATCACATGATTTGTTTTCAATGACCCTGTTATAGGTTGGTCCCGATTATCTTTAGTTGGGTGTGTGTGAATGTGTGTGCGTGTGAAAGATGGGGGGTAATATACAAGCTTAGATTTTAAAAAAGGCCCTACAAAATTATTTTGTCAAGTTATTAATGTTCAATCAATATTTACTAAGATTTAGTTAAAAACATCTTGCTTCTGAAAAGTGTTTTTGTCATGATCTTTATATTATGAATTATTATCTGAAGATTGTAAATAAATGAATATGAATCATGATTTTGCTTCTTTTTTTCTTTTTCTGATATTTTGGATGGCCGCATAAAATCATGGACCGCTATTTAAGAACAGGGTAGTAAATGTTTACTAATGTCTCAAAGAATGTGTTTTCCATCTTGTATTCATCTCTGCAGGATGTCCCTGTTTTCTCCAGAGAATTTTCGTTAGTGTCCCTCACTTTAAAAGACACTCTGCAGCCCATGTTAATTATGTAAACATTTAAGTATTGATTCTACAATGCACTAAAAAATGGTCTTCGACTCCTTTGAAATTATAAAATTTTTGGTTACCATTCATCTGTATTTTAATGCATATAACATACTTACAACATATAACCTACTACGTTTTGTTCAGTTAAATATAAGTCATAAAAATACAAAAGCAGAACGTCAAAATTATAAGATCCGAATCCAAGAAATTTGACAGTTTTCGGAATTTAAGGAGGTCCAGGTTCTATCATTTCAGATTGTGTATATCATTTAAAAACCTCTATTGGACATAAATGATAATTGGAACAAGGAACTATTTATAAATCTGAAGGGAAAAAAATATATTGGGGAGCGGTTGAGGAATTAAAACTTAGTCTCTGCATTTGTGATGAAATAATTATTTCAAAAAACCTTCGGGGGCTTTTTGTTTAGATGCGCCCCTGTGTACTTTGTATACAACTTTTTTTATTGTAAATTGATGGGCAAGTGAAGTAAACTGTAAGCTCTTTGTAACTGCAATTAATCATCCTATAAGTTACAGATAATCGTAGGGTCGATGAACAAGGGTGGGGTAGCCCGGAAATTTTGGAACCCCCCCCCCAACAAAAATACATGTACATATATATACAAACATACAGATATATATATATATATATGCTCTTTTATATATATACTCTATTATATATATATTATATATATGTATTTTAGTACAGGCGTCATTGGAGGGACATTTGGTGTGAAAAAGTGAGTCATTATGCCTAATGCCTGGATTACATTTGGCCTGCGATTAGTCTACGAAGCCCGTATCCTGCCCGTATCCCCTTTTCCGTGCGGCCTCCGTACGGAGGCAGGAGGCGGCCGTGAGATTTTCGTACGGATTCACGGGCTCCGCGGGGATCCGCGGCCTCTACGATTTTGTTTCGCAGAACGTTATACAAATTTGAAAAATCGTAAGCCCGTAGTCCTTAGACATGTCGTAGGTGTCATTGCACATTCCCCGCACGGGCATCGCGCAGAGGACTCGAGCTGATCGTGCAGCAAACGCACGATTTTTCGGTGAACATGGAGGCAAAAAAACGCTTAAAAACGGCACGGCGGCTGCACGGTCACCGTGCCTTCTCCGAGCAACCTTTGCACGGAAGCTGCACGGGCTCCGTACGAGTTCCGTGCGGAGGCTGCGGAGACTGCACGGCTACTGCATTGAAATTGCACGATTTCCGTACAATCTCCGAGCAGCCTCTGTACGGATTTGCCCCGGCCTGCCCCCAAGGGCCAATACAAGAAATGGCACGATGCTCGTAGATAATGTAAACACAAACATCGTAGCCCGTAGCCTCCTACGATGCCCCTAAAATCGCACGAAAAATCGTAGACTAATTTATCGTACGGCGCCCGGGGCGAATGTAATCCAGGCATTAGTCACATTTGCCGCGGGCGTCGTGCAGTGTAAAATATCTACGGCCAATAGCAATTATAGGGCCGCCGCAGCAATCCCACGGTCACATACGGTAGCGGTCACATATGTTAGGGTAGCCGCACGGCTCATTTTGAATATGTGGAGAGAGAAAACCTGCGGCTGCCGTACGGCCGTTGGTTTTTGACAAATACCAAGGCGCCCGCAAGGCCAATTAACGTATACGGGCGCCCTAGGGCCGCCTTAAGGCTGACCTAGGACGCCCGTGGAAATCCTGCGGCCATCGCAATTTGTTTGGGGTCCGCAAAAGTCAATTATAATTCATAAGACCCTAGAGCAGCCGCACGGCAAACGCAAGCCCACCGTACGCCCGACGTATGGTCGCCGTGGAACCGCTCTACGGCATGGCTACGGTGTGTCTACTCGCTTGATTCGACAGGCATCGATGTAATGACAGTGAGCGAGACTAATGCCTGGATTACATTTGCCCCGGGCGCCGTAAGATAAATTGGTCTACGATTTTTCGTGCGATTTTGGGGGCATCGTAGGAGGCTGCGGGCTACGATGTTTGTGTTTACATTATCTACGAGCATCGTGCCATTAGTGTATTGGCCCCCGGGGGCAGGTCGCGGCAAATCCGTGCATAGGCTGCTCGGAGATTGTACGGAAATCGTGCAATTTCAGTGCAGTAGCCGTGCAGTCTCCGCAGCCTCAGCACGGAAATCGTACGGAGCCCGTTCAGCTTCCGTGCAGAGGTTGCGCGGAGAAGGCGTGGTGACCGTGCAGCCGCCGTGCTGTTTTTGAGCGTTTTTTGCCTCCGTGTTCACCGAAAAAATCGTGCGTTTGCTGCACGATCAGCGCGAGCCTCCGCGCGATGCCCGTGCGGGGATTGTGCAGTGCCACCTACGACATGTCTATGGGCTACGGGCTTACGATTTTTCAAATTTTTATAACTTCCCGCGAAACAAAATCGTAAAGGCTGCGGAGCCCGTGAATCCGTACGAAAATCTCACGGCCACCTCCTGCCTCCGCACGGAGGCCGCACGGAAAAGGGGATACGGGCAGGATACGGGCTCCGTAGACTAATCGTAGGCCAAATGTAATCCAGGCATAAGATGGGATCAAACCACTCGACCGACAGCTTCAATGTCTCCGGTTACACCATTGTGGCAGGAAAAGATGGGGTTCCCAAAGATACCGGTAGGCGCCGTGGTGGTGTTTTGACATTATGTCAAAGACCATTTAGCGAAATTTGCAAGAAAGTGTTCTATCAACCTAGAGGAAGGCTTAGAAGCAGTCTGCGTTATCATTGAGCTTAATGAGGAGGGACCTAGCACTAGGCTGACGGATCAGGCCAATTCCGGTGCGTGTTCCAAGAAGACTCGCCTTAAAATTATCAATGTGTATGTACCGCTAGAAGCAATTTTCTACCCAGGTCAAGAGCAACATCGATCGACGTGTATATGGCTTGATTCGTGCTCGTGAGTCTGCCCATGCACGGAAAAACTGGGGCGAGTGCGAGAGACTACAATGTGACATCAAGATAGCTAAGAAAATAACAAATATGACTCATTTCAAACATGAGACAGTGATGACAATTAAAGAGGCATATATGGCTACAACAACTGCAAAAAACATGCTAGGAGTACGACTATCAGGAGTTATCCCATCATACTTCTCTCATGCACTTTGGGGTCTCGTGGACAGAACTCGGTTTAGAACCGATATGAACGTACCCTGCATGGCTCCGTTAATTAAGTCCGTTTTTCAAATTTCTTTCAGAGTTCCAATGGCTGTTTGAACTCTTTTCTTGAAGTAATAGGCAAATTTGGGTGGAGGAACTCATATCTATTAGTTATGAAATGGGCTGCTTGTTATACTTCATTTCGTAGATGCTGCCAAATTGTTGTCGATGTTGAGATTTAGATGGCGCTCATCATTCTTCTAAGATTATCTACTCTAAGAATTATCTCCTTCAACAAGGAATTGATTGCTAATTCAATCCACTAAGAGCATCCCATATATCTTGAATGCAGTCATGAAGCAGCAGGTTCTGAATGATGAGGGCTTGACGACTCTTATGTGTCTGGTAGGGTCAATTATCAATGATCGTCCACTCACCATAACATCTGATGACGCTAAGGATGCAGAGCCTCTCACGCCAAAATCATTCGCTGCTTCTGAGGTCAAACAATATTAACGTGTAATGAAATATAATAATATCTCACATATGAAATTAACGTTAAAGTTTAGACTTTCTTCGCTGTGGATCCATTTAAATTAAGATCGCTCCCATGGTTCACCGATTTACGCTCTCTGCTTCTTCCAAAAGACATAGTTTCTGCACAGGCCTGACTAGGATACCAATTGCTTCAGCTTTACCAATCTGACGGGTTTGTCCTTCCCATGATAGGTTTCGATTACCCTTCCTGATGTTAACCACTTGTTCCTCGGTAAATTATCGATGATCAGCACGTACGATGTCACCTTCTTCCAGATTCCTCGTCTCTTTCAGCCACTTCTGCTGCTGTTGCAATTAAGAAGGTATGTATTCCCTCACCCACCTGCGCCAAAAAAAACGTCTGCCAGGTATTGAATCTGTCGCCAGTGTCAACGTCCGTACATACCGTGCTTCTGGAACACATCAGGTAGTAGAGCGTTAGACCTGTCGGCATACATTTTTAGACAAGAAGTGTTTGTTGTGTATGTATGGGCTAAAGGCATTCACTGTAATGTACTTATGTAAATGCAATTTATGGAATGCACTACATGTATGCAGAGTTAAGTGTAAATTATGACGTGTTTTAGTTTTTGTTTGTGTGTAATGCATATGTAGTATGTAGATTATAGGTTAAGATAAGTCAGGATTATTCAGGCATGAAGAAAAATGTTCTTGAAAGGGAATTCATATTGTTTGGTAAATCTCAGACTGCAACTATGAACTGGCTTATTTCCAAGATATTTTGTGGTCAGACGTGAGTTATAGCAGTACATTCACGTTTTTAAAACGACCCCAATGTTTAAGTATAGATAAGCTATGTAATGCATTATTTCTTCCCTTGTAATGAGGCCAAAAAATGGCACAAATTATGAATTAATTTTGTTGATGCAGACATTGCAGAGCATGTAAAACTTCGATTAAAACTTGTCAATTTGTTCATGTTATTGTATAGGCTTGGCATGGGCATTGCCGGTGGTACAGTCAAACCTGCTTTAGTGACCACCTGTCTACAAAGAACACATTTTTTGTTTCCCTTGAAAATGGTTTCTCATTGAAGCATGTACTATAAAAGGAACCTGTCTACAAAGGCCACTTTTCGCGTTTCCCTTGGGCGGTCGCTATAGACAGGCTCGACTGTATCACCTCTATTTGTGAGTGCATATAGATTACAATGGCCAGATACGGGGATGTGCTATGTAAAGTCAATGTAAAAGGGTATACATGTATTTGTATGAGGTTTTAATGAATAATACACTAAAAAATATAAGATGAACTAGGGAGGATGTAGAATGTCCTTTTGGGAAAACAAGTGTTTAAAAGTACAATTTAAATGAGTCTTTTCAAGGCTTAATTTGAAGGTGTCAGACAATAACAGAGCATACAGCTTAATACCTTCATGTCAGATTAACTGCAGACAAATGTACAAATTAAATGCAGGTTTTAAGTACAGTAAAGTGTTTGTTTATTATCTCAGCCAAGCAGCCATTATGGAAGGCTAGTTACGCAATTCTAGAAATTCAGGCGCGGATCCAGGATTTCTTAGGGGGCAAATTTGAAATTGTGCGAGCCAAATATTGGTACGTAATGGTGACCACTAAAGCAGTGGCGTAATGAGCAAAATCGTTGGGGGCAGAAGAAGAAAAATCCGCATCACCATCACTCTTACATGGAGGCCCTGCTGAACGTTTTTCAAAGTGGGTGGGGG
This sequence comes from Mesocentrotus franciscanus, assembly GCA_037976565.1. Lineage (NCBI taxonomy): Eukaryota > Metazoa > Echinodermata > Echinoidea > Camarodonta > Strongylocentrotidae > Mesocentrotus > Mesocentrotus franciscanus. The sequence goes on along the minus strand of CP137670.1, from coordinate 27,370,755 downwards.
CTAAAGTATTTACGATCAGGTAGAGCGTAGCGTAAATTGGCGTGGGGTCTAGGGCAAAGCCTCGGCGGGGTCAAGGGGCGGAGCCCTGAAGCTCAGGGCATTTAATTACGGTCAGATGCATATTTTTATACCTTATTTGTGACACTGGCAGGACACTAATTGGCGTGGGGTCCAGGGGCGTAGCCCCAGAAGCTCAGGAGTTTTAGGCATTAATTTACCGTCAGCTAAGCATCCAGGGGTCCGCCTTAGGGCCCTAGGTGGGGTCCAGGGGGCAGAGCCCCCAGAAGCTCACGGGTTTTAGGCATTTAATTATGGTCAGATGAGCATATTTTTATACCTTATTTGTGACACTGGCAGGTCACTAATTGGCGTGGGGTCCAGGGGGTGGAGCCCCCGGAAGCTCAGGGGTTTTAAGCATTGAATTACGGTCAGATGAGTATCCAGGGGTCCACCTTAGGGCCCTAGGTGGGGTCCAGGGGGCTGAGCCCCCGGAAGCTCATGGGTTTTAGGCATTTAATTACGGTCAGATGAGCTTATTTTAATACCTTATTCGTGACACTGGCAGGTCACTAATTGTCGTGGGCTCCCCTTTCACTTCCCTTCCTTCTCTCTTTTAAGTTTGCTGGGGAGGGGGCAAGGGCCTTTCGGTCTCCCCGATCCGACGTTGTTGGCCGAAGTAATCGCAACTGATCTCCCTTCTTTTCATCCTTTTATTTTCTTCTTCCTCTTTTTTGTTCCCTTTAGCTCTCCTCTTCCCTTTCCCTTCCTCCTTTTTTGGCGGGGTGGGGGAGGCAAGGCCTTTGCCCCGATCCACAACTTCTTGGCGGGAAAATCGCAACTGATATCCTCTTTTTTCTTTTCTTCTTCTTTATTTCCTTCCCTTTATCTCCTCTTTTCCTTTTTCTTTCCCTTTCCTTCCTTCTCTCTCTTTTTTTTTTTTTTGCTCGGGGGAGGGGAGGCAACAGCCTGGGAGGCAAGGCCCTTTCGGCCCCCGATCTTCTTCTTTCCCCCTTTTCTTTTCTGCTTCCTCTTCTTTCTTTCCCTTTCTTTCCTCTTTCCCTTTCCCTTCTTTTCCTTCTCTCTCTCTTTTTTTTTTTTGCCGGGGGCCAAGGCCCTGGCCCCTGGATCCGCGCCTGAGAAATTCATTAATAAAAGTTTAAACACATGCTTATTATTGGTTGTTCTTTTCTGATATTAAATTGCAGATTGAACTGCACATCGTTCATGACGCTTATTTATTTAAAAAATCATCTTCGGATGGCTTTAGAAATTCTCTGTTTCAGATTAATATTTTGTAAGACTGACAAGAACATACATTGACTAAATTTCTAGGAGGGAGAGATGGAGGTTGGGAGAGAGAGAGAGTGTGAAAGAGAGTGTGAAAGAGATAGAAATATGTTGTGAGCAAATCGCGGAAAAGAACGGGAATTCTGTACAAAGTCGGTTAAATTGCTACTTGTACACAAAATAAAACACAAGACATTCTTGGTTTACTGTTTTTCTGTACAATATCTCACTTTAATTGTTCTACACATGATGACTTTATACATCATATTCACAGTTTTCAACATTTTTTTCTCACTCTCTCTCCCTCTTTCACTCTCGTCTATTTTCAAAGCCAATATAATGTACAGCATTAATACTAAAAATAATATCGTACTAATTGTCACAGTTTAACATGCATATCTTTACAGTATTATTCATTTTACATATAGCACTTGAATCATATTTTTCTAACCAAAGAACAAAAATCCAATACAAATAAGACTGTAATTACATCCAAATAAACCTTCTTCGCAATACATAATTATAACGTCCATTTGTAGCCACCGAGGCAGTAACCCATTCACTCTAACACAGAGTTAACTCCCTATTGGCTCTTAACAGACATTATGTTTATATAAAATGGTACTAAACTCTCTTAATGCAGAGAAGCAAAAATCCACTTTTTAGCAGTCATTTAGGGATCACTTTCTTTGGAGGTGACTCCATTCCAATTAGAGTTTTATCCACTCCAATGGGGGTTTAATTCACTCCTATTCGAATTTCATCCACTCCAATTAGATTTTAATCCACTCCGATTTTAATCCACTCCAATTAGGATTTAAAACACTCAAAAGTAGTGACAGAATAACTCTTTTGAGAGTAGATTTCCACTCCCAAAGGAGTGATCCTAATAAGACCCCCTACAAAATGGAGTTTCACTCTTATACATCAAGAGTGTATAGGATGAAACAATTTCCCCTTGTAAATATATTAAAACAAATCTTCACACTGTTATCTACACACATATATTGAATCAAAATACATGTTTTTCATCAAGAATATTTCATTTCGATCAGTCTCAACACCACTTCTCCAAAACTGATCAAACAATTGATCGAAACATACTCAGATTCATCTGACTATATGCAACTCGGGGATTATATATTCCATTTTATCTGTCTCAATATAATTTCTCTAAAACTGATTGAAACACACTTGGATTCATCTGACTATATGTCACTCTGTGGTTATTCTGTTCTTATTATTGTTTTGTGCAAGAAGCTAAATTGCGATTTCCTTTTTTTTAAATAAGTGTATATATATTGTGCAATATCTAGTTGCTCAGTTACATATAAGTGTAAACACAAATTCATGTCAGTTTGGTGCAGTAAGAATACTGCCAATGTGCATGAAAATCGTAATCATTATCACATTACATTTTATGGCTGTTTCCATTTGCTTATTGTGGCTGATTGGAATACTTATTACTTCACCCAGTTATACCTTTGGGAATAAATCTGATTACCAGGCTAATAATATCTGTAAAACTCTTATCCCGCTGATTGTTGAATCCTCTTATTCCCATAGGCTTAATACAGGGACCAGTAGGTTCATGTAGTCAAAGGGTTAAGGGACATGTATTAAACCCTCGGATAGGACGTTAAATTAAGGCCCTGTGTAGAGGAGAGTCATCACCTTTGCACGTTAAGAACCCACTGCACTATTCGTATAAGAGTAGGGGGAAACCCCGGTGTAGTGGTCCACCTACACACCCCAGTATATACATCTGCAATAATCTTCAGTATTGAAGGAGGCAGATTATCCATAAGAAGAAGTATCAAACTTGAGTTATATAACTATTCAAAATAGGAAGGACTATCTAATGCTAACATATACATGTTGACTAGATTGGGCAATGACAATTTGACATTTATCAAATAATTTAGGACACAGTAATTGTCTATACATAACACTTCAGCCACAGAGCAAATCTCTGTCCACTTATCATAGAGTATATCATGTTACATTGATGTGCAAAAACAGCAGCCATATATATAGGAATAAAGTGACCAAAAATAAATCATTGCATGGAGAAAAAAATGCATATATGAATTGATAATATTTTCTTTCCATACTCACATTAATAGTGAAGGATGTAAGCACATATACATATATTCCAATATCACTTGCGATTCATATAACACTGGGAAATATATATCATAAAGGGCACACTTGAATAAGGTATATCATTATCATTCACAATTTTAATGCTACTTCGAGCAAATTCATAGTGAAATTTTGAATATAAAGGACTCACGGTACAACACTGAGTTGAAACTACACACTCATCACACTTTTGTCTAATTCTCATCTAAATGTTTCGCAACACTTTTTTGGTAATAAAAATAATTTAAATAAATAATATCTCACTCTATGTACACAAATAATTATTCCATTTGTAAAAAAGGTATATAAGAAAACAAAATTCAAATTGATTAGCTATGCGCTCAAACTACTGAAATACAGAAAGTTACACAAATGTAATCAGACATATAAAAATGGGTCTCAGTTAGGCTATTTATAGATAGAGGCTTATCTTCTTTGGGTATCACTCATCAGAAATGGGAAAAATTATTAGAGATGTAGTAGTTGAGTCATTTAAGCACATGACTTGAAATGCAAAGGTTGTGGGTTCGATCCCTGACATGCCACTAATGTCAATTGGCAAGGCATGAAGCTACATTTGCCACTCCCTACCCAGGAGAGAAATGGGGACCTGGTAGGATGACGGAAGCCTATGTGGTAGTAATTGCCATATGCCCTCATGGTGATCATACGGTAGGAATACTCCCCAAGCCTTGCCCACATACAATGTTTGCACATTCTCCACTCCCTGGGGAGTATTTCAGCCAGGCGTCATTTTACAGACGCTCACAATGCTGAGCAAACTACATTAACTTTCGCATCCTACCGGGTACCCATTTAACACCTGGGTGGAGAGTGGCAAATGTAGATTAACGTCTTGCCAAAGGACATTAGTGCCGGCTGGGATTTGAACACCCTACCTTGTGACCTGCAGGCAGGTGACTTATCCACTAGACCACAACACCTCTACAGGATTCTTGCTGGGATTTTCAAAAAATTACAATACATCGTTTAAGAAGATGAATACAGAGTCTGGTAAGCATATTTGTGAGATTTAAAAATTAGACGGTGAAAGTAAGTACATGTACATTTCAGTGCAATGCTTGAATACAGTCTATATTGGCATTAAAAGTAAGCACTTCAATTTACATGTATATGTACAGTACATATAAAATGCTATGGCATAACTTTGATACTTATGGGATAGCTGTAGCTATAGATGCAAAGAGTCTTTTATAATGAGCAAACCGCGATTCACACCATAAAACATCAAATAAGCTTTCAACAAAGCATTATACAACATGCAATATCACGTTGCTGCAAAAGCGTATGAGAGCTCTGGTTACATATGCATCACAATATCTTTATTATTCATATGGGTATGATATAGTTAGTGGTATAACAAAAACATCTTAACTAAATTTCTTGCCTTTTTTTCACAACTTTTTTTCTACTTATTACAATGCATACTACTAACAGTGCAGTAATAAAACCTTGTCATTCAAATTTCTGGCTTTTTATTTTCTTCATGGTTTTGTAGCAAAGGATTAATTCGACTCTGACAAACTCATGTGATGTAAATTCGCCAAAAAAAATGCCATCACCAACCTGGTCATTGATGCTCTTGTTATGGCAATTAGGAAAATGTTTTCATTCATTTGACTATCTTCATTCGACTATCTTTATTCGACTATCTTCATTTGACTATCTTCATTTGACTACCTATAGTTACAAGGTATTATAACCTCACCAATGATGTACACATTAACTGGATGTGGTTGTATACAATGTGAGTAGAAAAAAATAGCATTTAGTGTGAGTGAAACAAGATATAGAAAACAAGAATATAAAATGGACTTATTGAATACAATGTGAACGAAAGAAAAAGAAGTAGTGAGGTAATTTGCATCCCTTTTTTGTGACCGTCAGCAATATAATGACATGAAATGAACATCCAAGATACATACATAGATTAGCACTCATCAATGACATCAAATAGGATTTGAATGAACTGCGTAGCACAGGACGTAGCGTATTGAGAGAGATAGTTGTGACACGCGTGTCTACGGGTACGTGAGACGAGTCAATCTCTAGAGAGGGAACTATTTTAGAGCCCCATGAAATGGCTGGCCAATCAGAAGTAACTTCCAGTGACGTAACTTTCTCTCTCAAGTAGCTATGGTTACTGCTTAAGGTGAATTGACTATATCTATATAAGGACTTTGGTGCAAGTCAGTTGTGCCCAATGTGAATTATATTGTGCAATAACTACACAAAGTAGCAGTGAAACTTGTGCATAAAGACGGAAAACAAGGGTGACAAAAGATGGAGCCTTCGTCATGAAGTGGTCATTCTGATTTTCGTGTTACAATAGGACTGGTCTCAATAAGGAACATTTTTAAACCAAAGTTTTTTTTGTTGTTTTTTTTTATAGGCAGGTGGTCTTTCTATACAAGTGGTTGGTAAATCAGCTTTTGCTGTATGTAAAGGCCAAGAGAAAGAAGCGTAAAAAGTGCTACTATTTTCTGAAATACTGTTTCAAATGGAATATATTATCTTCGATATCTGGTCACAAGATAATACGCTTGAGGTTCATGTTTATTTATCCAAATAGTGTTTCACTAATCCAGCTACACATGAACATTCTATATGACAACAACCCTTTGATTGGTACTACTGAGGCCAGATGTGTTATCAACCAATCAGACAATTTGATTTGGGACAATTACACAATTTTCTTAATACCAAAGTATGTATGATTACAAATAATGTCCGAGTGCTATTCATCTAATTTGTACTATATCTCAAATGACCGATTCGGTCCTCACGATTGTCTATTTCCCATTTTACTTTCATTTTTAATTTTTTTTTTTTGGTTTTGTTTGGGAGGGGGGAAGGGGTGGAGTGGAGGTGCCTCACTAATACAGATTCAGGGCATCTCCTCCCCCACCCTTCAGTTGTTTAATGTTAAACACCGCTTACTTCAGGATGGGAAACTTGATACCATTGCATTTCAAAATTAATTAATTGCTGAAATTGCAGTAATTCATACTTGGCCTTTAAATAGCAATAACTGTTTCTACACCGTCATAAATTTTTTTTCAGCCTCCATGAGTAATTTGCTACAAGTACATGGACAGTGAAACCTGTATACAAAGACCACTCAAGGGAGACACAGAAAGCGGCATTTATACTCAGGTGGTCTTTATGTACAGGTTTCTTTAGTACAGGTTTCAATGAGAAACCATATTCAAGGGAAACCAAAAAATGAGGTCTTTATAGACAGGTGGTCTTTCTGTACAGGTGACCACTAAAGCAGTTTGACTGTACATGTATATCCTAAACTATAACAATACAATGGAATATATGGAAGGATGGTATCAACACTGCAATCGCAAGCACAGGTAACAACATTTTATCGATGAAACTTTTGCGGACATGATTGTACACCATTGGCTTAATACATTGTCCAAAACACACGTCGAGCTATACACAAGTACATGTAAACAGAATACAATTTGTATTGCATAATGGTGTTTAAAAATAATAACTGCAAATAGTAATTGATTGCGCTTTGCGAGGGAAAATGCCCTTAATATGTATTAGAGAATTTGGATGTAAAGATATTGTGATTGAAAAATGCAAAATGATTGAGCAGAATAAAGACATGGCATAATTTAGCATGTGATTTCAAATTTTAAAAATACATTATACGGCCATCTTTAATAGCCAACTTGTGACATTCTGTGACATTCAAAAACCCTAAATACATTGTATGCAAAATCTGGAATTTAATTAAAAATAGAAACTCTCAGAAATTGAAATCAGTCCCATACGTACAATTTGATGGAGTTAAATTTTTGGGGAAAATCTAATCTAACCTAATCTGACTTTATATTCAATCAAATGGAAGTAGTCTACGACATCTAGAATTCAATACATGTACCTCATTAGGAAAATTATCTCACAACACTTGCATGACAAATTCTCGAAACTTATTAGTACCCCTAAAAGCCTCTAACATTCCATCCCTTTAAACATTCACAATTCAAAGCCCCTGCACCCTCAAAGCCTTAAACCTTTAACATTCAAACCCTCGGAAGTCTCAGAAAACTTTGATGCCAGAACTACTTTCATTTTTCATTATTTTATACTCTCTTATTAGTAGTATCTAAACACTAGATAAGTAGATGGAGAAAGGACAATGCGTGCATAAAAATTCTGTTGTGACCTTAGACAAATCCTCGAGACCATAAGACCCATGTCATGGCGCATGTTATAGAAGCCTCTGAATACTTTAAAACCAACTGGACTTTCATATTTCATTAACCGTGTACTTTCCTATTGGAGGTATCTTATTACGAGATGAGTAGCCAGAGAAAGGACAATGCGTGCATAAAAATTCTGTTGTGACCTTAGACAAATCCTCCAGACCTTGAGACCAATGCTGTGTTAAAAGCTTTTGAAGCCTCTGAAGACTTCAGACATAAGTAATCTCTTATTTAATAATATATTAGAGGTATCTCAATACTTGATGAGCAGACAGCCTAAGAAAAATTCTTGCATCCGAATATTTTTTGGTGAACCTTGGATAAATCTTCAAACCTTCAGAGTCAGGTTCTGATACGAGCAGTTGTAGCCCCCACAACACCCACTGTTATACATATAACCCACACCATCTAAAAAAGAGGTATCTAAATACTTGATGAGGAGATGAAAACAGGACATTTCCTTACAATAACCATTCTTTGGTGGCCACGAGAACAATTTCTCAAACCATCTAACCCAAAGCTTTCAAAGCCTCTGAACATTTTGCTACCAACGTGACCTTCATATTTCATTACCGTATACCCTCCATGTAGGAGGTATTTCAATACTGAGGAGCCGAACGAAGGACATCTCCTTGCGAGTGTTCTCAAAGATGATTTCATTACCGTATATCCACCATGTAAGAGGTATCTAAATACTGGATGAGGAGACGAACAAAGGACATTTCCTTGCGAGTGTTCTCAAAGATAATTTCAGGTTGGTCCGAGATGCATCGTAGGCAGTTTGGCGCCATCACCATGGCCAGATTGTTCACGTCCATCTTGGTTAAGGCTACGTGCTCCTCATGAGCAAAGATCTGATAAGAAAACAAACAGATCAAAACAATCATCAGTTGGTGAATACAATCGCTGTATGATTTGGTGATTGAGAATGAGTAAATGGTTTTGGGCTGAAGTTGTGATAGATTTTAGACGTTTGATTTTTTTTTTTAATGTTTTTTTTTCAGCCGAAAGAATCAGTCTCTTGGCTGTTCCAACAAGACCACCTCTGGCTCTACTGACCACCTCTACATAGAGGCTGAAGTGATTCCGATAAAAAAACTGGATTTACACACTATATATTTCAATATTCAGTCAGGTAAAATAACCACTACTACTATTCCAATATTGCTTCAGTCAATCTAATGCAATTACATGTTTACACGTTATACCATACTTTTTATGGTATCACCACATTTACATATCTTTTCTTCTTTGTATATTTACTTATACCATGTTATCATTTTTACATATATTTTTTCATGCTTTATACAAGTTTTTAAAATGGATATGTGGAAACAAATTCAATCTAAATTCAATATTCAGTCCTCACAATTTGGGGGTCCATAAAATAGTACCCTCAAATAAAATTAAAACATAAGATATTGTAGAACAGTACCACAATAATTAAAGTAGCTGAGCGAAGAAATGTCACAAAATGTCACAAAATGGACAAATTATACATGTACTGAAAGCTCACACCAATATGAACACAAATCATCTGCTCTAAAGTATTATAAATATAAATGAAACGCGATAAGATGCTTTTCCCAAGACCTTTCTCAGAACTTCTTTTACTGGCTTGAAAAATAAAATTACGGAGTACAGACTTATGACGTCAGAGGTTGGGCACAATCGAAATTCCTAGGCCTCTTGCTCAGCTCGCGTGCGGTATTTTGCATTCAGTATACGTTACCCAGACTTCGAATGATTCATACCTAAGCCAGCTTTGATGAAAGTGGAATAACAATCTCTCGAAATCAAGAAATTACATTTTATTATTGCATATTAAGCAAATTATGTAATGTAATACGAGGGGGTGAATCGTGCAGATCGATTTGTCCAAATATTCTTCCGTTTTGTGTAATTTACTGTGAAGTTTTCGGTCATGACTTGGCATGTGCAAGATGATTGGTGATTGCTGTTGAGTGTTGATAAATCGCGAGAGTCCCTTTGGCTTTGCATTTTTATGATGTCGTGCAGTTCCATTTATGGTGCATATATGTAATTGGTATTCGCAAGATATAATCTCACATCTATTCTTCTGTTTTTTTATCCATGAAATTTGCCAAAATAGCCCTACACTTTCTAAAAATTAGAAAATGTCTCGTCCAGTCAGTCAGTCATGCAGTGCATGACGGATTGATCGCCAGTTCAGCGGGGCCGGTGGGGCGCAGCAGCTCGGATCAGCCAGCTCGAACTTGGGAATTTCATGGCGCTAGTGTACTTTCGTTTCCATTTTTGACAGCAACTCCGGCGTGGAGATAGCCTACTAAAACATACACGAAATCAAATAAATCACTGTCACTAGTTGAGGAGCTGTGCTCATCAACTTCGATATCTAAATTTAGTAAAACTTCTTCCTCAAGCTCGGACATTGTGATAGGATATTTCGCGTTCGACTGGCTTTCATATACGTATAATGCATGCAGCGGACAGAGCTGTGTGAGGGGGCTTGGGAGCACTCTCGCTCATGTGCCCAACCTATTACGTCACACATCGTACCAGCGAACAGCGGGCGGAAAAAACGGGTAGCAAATTCATCATTTTTGATAGCAGATTAGTCAATTCTGTAACAATTTTTGAAAAGTAAATATGATTTATTAGAAAGATTGTAACATTACCTTTGCAATGATACCAATATTTTTAAGGATAAAAGCATTTAAAAACCTTCGCTCTGGTACTTTAAAGCTTCCATCCCTTATTCAATACTTGGGGGTGTTTCACAAAGACTAAGATCAACTTTAAGATGGACTTAACTATGGCAGGCCGTTCATGCCACTGTTTGGTCTTACCATTTACTGGCATTGGTCTCTCAAGGGACATACAAATCATGGTCACAAATCTAAAGAATTTACATTGGTTGATAGTTTATTATTGAAGGAAAAAATATCATCTAAAAATCATAATTGAGAGACCAATAGTGAAAGCAACCAGTGGCATGAATGGCCTGCCATAGTTAAGTTCAACGTTAAGTCGAACTTAGTCTTTGTGAAACACCCCCGAGATCGAGTCGGTACATACCTGCAGGAACCTGATGAAATGGGAGAGCACATGTCGGTTGAGATCCGGCAGATCATCCACAACCTCGAGGGCGCCGTCCTTGTCGTTGCACATGATGATGCACCTTTCGTAGAACTCGTCAGGGATGAGGGGCGTGTAGAGGTCACGATACCACTGCTTGAGGAGGGAGGCGGGAACGTGTGGGTCAGAGCACTCTGGGTGCACCCATTGGTCACACTTGAGCTTCAAACTGTTGACCTCGTCAATGTCACCGGGTACCCTAGAGGAAAAGAGGAAGATGGAGGGTTTCAATAGTTGGATGAAGAATCAGGGGATGATACATCCGCTTCATTATCTCCTCTTCTTCATGATCTAATATATTATCGGTGTCATCACCACTACTATCACAAGGACTACCATATTCACTATCAACATCACTCAAACCATGACAACCATTGCAACCAATACTATTACCATAACCTCCTTCATGACATCATTATCATCCTACAGGGAGGAATATGGAAGATCTTTATTGGTGGACAAAAGGCTACCATCACCATCACCATTAATCATCATCATAACATCACTACCACTACTACAACCCTCATCATCACCATTATCATCATTATTACCATCAAAATCATCATCACCATCACCATCACCATCATCATCATCTTTATCATCATTCACATCATCTTCGTCATCATCATCACCATCACCATCACCATCATCACCATCACCATCATCATCATCTTCATCATGATCATGAACATCATCATCATCATCATCACCATCATCATCATCACCATCACCATCACCATCATCACCATCACCATCATCACCATCATCATCATCACCATCACCATCACCATCATCACCATCATCATCTTCATCATGATCATGAACATCACCATCATTATCATCATCACCATCATCATCATCATCACCATCACCATCACCATCACCATCATCACCATCACCATCATCATCATCACCACCATCATCATCACCATCACCATCACCATCATCACCCCACCATCATCATCATCTTCATCATGCTCATGAACATCACCATCATCATCATCATCACCATCATCATCATCATCACCATCACCATCACCATCACCATCACCATCATCATCATCATCATCACCATAATCATCATCATCACCATCACCATCACCATCACCATCACCATCACCATCATCATCATCATCATCATCATCAACTTCTTCTTCTTCTTCTTCCATATCAATACTAGCACCACCACCATCATCAACACCACTACCACCGCAGCCGTAACCACCACCATCACCACCACCATCACCACCTACCTAAAGATGCCTTCACACCGCTGCCCATTTAGCCTCAGTACCTCCTCTGACAGTACAACCACAATCCAGGGCAGAGAGTAGTCTGGGAAGCGATCTTTCTGCAGCTCCAACGCCTCTTCCAGCGTGTTCCCAAACAAAGATGGAAAGAAGATGGAATTCTGAAAAACAAAGAGTCAAGGACTTTCACACTTAGATGTACTGACGTCGCAAGACAAAACGGCAACCTTACAAGACAGGCTATGGTATGATCCCACGTACTAACTAGTCATCAAGAATCAAGATAAATAAACTCCGACCTTTATTCTCCGCCCCAGACATCGGGGTATTATCACAAACACGTAACAGGCTAATATTTTCAAAAAGTACAGTTTTGTTGCCACTACCGTCAGCTTTCCTTTACAAAACCTAGTAAGGGTAAAAGGTCAAGCTTGGTAAACAGATCGGATCCATATTTGTCTAGCTACATTATAGTGAGACCAAGAAAATGAAACAGGTAGCCTTTCCTGGTTCTGAACTGTGCAACCCTGTCCAATCGTTTCCTGCAACACTCCACACGTACCCCGCCAACACCCTGAACAAACATAAGTATTCTTTTGATGTTACCTTAATTAGCAATTACAATTTCCTCTGATGAGATCTTCTTCTGTCCAAGTGTTTCATGCACTGCTCAGCACAAACACCGCCCCACCCCTAATGTTCCACCATCATGCGCCATCCCCCTATAACATAAAATCACAAAACTGCTTCTGATGTTACCTTAGCAATCGCAATCTCATCTGCAGAGATCTTCTTGTTGCCTTTCCTGGCCCCAAACTGTGCCACCCTGTCCAAGCGTTTCATGCACTGCTCAGCGTAGTCTTTCACTGTCACCTGAGAAACGCAACACACAAACTACATGAAAGAGAAGGCAAGGTATGCATATAAAGTGTACTGACTGACGTCCAGGTTTATTGTGGGCAGATAAATTAGTACAGTTAGTTCTGCATGTTAGAGTCAAATTGGTTAGTGTGGGGAACACGAAAAAATTGTTGGACTCATTCAAAATTCGAATTAGGAAGTGTAAAAATCAAAAGTTTTGCATAGTTTGGTCCAAAAATTTATTTGACTTCGGGAAATTTGACTTGTGCGACTCTTGAGCTATGCAGAGTTAACTGTTTTATCTGATTTATGGATCGCCACGTGTCAGCCTCCTTCTTCACATAAAATTCCCTAATTTATTGTAACTAAAAGACAAAAAAAAATATGTTGCTATGAAATCAATCTCTCATTTTCGTTTCATGACTGGATTAATTGTGTTTGTTTTGTTACAGAATCACAGTTGTCTCATTTTGGGGTATTTTCATGTTCTCAATTTCCTTTGCGTCTTGAACACATTAGAAATATGGAGTTGACGCATTATAAATACTCTATATGATTATTATTATTATTATTAATTTGGACAGAGTAAAGAGATCCACATTTGGTGCTCTCTACATCAGTGGACTATAAAAGTAAACCAGGTTTAAAGCCGTCCAACTTTTTAAATCCATGCCAAAAAGAAGACGTACAATCTTAGTGGTTAAATGATATTTTGGACATACATTGTGGGTTAGTTTCGTTCTTATAGGGTGTTAGTGCGTCTTGAAAACATGCAGTTGAAATGCTTTTCTTTCAGGAATTCCAAAAGTTGAAAATGAAATTAAAATAGGAATTGAAATTGAAATTGATGAAAATTAAATTGAAATAAAAATCTAAATTGAGCTTGAAATTGAAATTGTATGAAACTTGAATTGGAATAGGAAATTGGAATTGGAATAGGAAATTGAAAATTGAATTGGAAATTAAAATTAGACTTCAATTTAGATTTAAAGTTGGACTTGAATTTGAAATTAAAATTAGACTGGAATTTGAAAAATGAAAATGAAAGTGAAATCAGAAAACTTGAGATTGAGATTGAGATTGATATTGAAAATTAAAAATGAAAATGAAATTAAAATTGAAATTAGAAGTTGAACATACCTTTCTGGTGTCAAAGTCTCCTGTCAGATGTTTGACAATGAAGCTCTCCAGGTAGGGATGAAACGATACAGAGGGAGGGAAGAAGTAGAGTAGAATAGCCATCAGCTCCCAGCCTGAACGTAGGCTGTCCCTGCAATGGAACAAACCATAAAATACATGTAGATGTATACAAAAATGCATTAATTGTTTTTCTAGAAAAAATGGATTGTATTGACCGACTGACTGGTTTTCTTCAATGCATGAAGCAATGTGTGCAGTGCTTTGTTACTGCAAGGAAAAGACTCTATATGAAATATAGACGTGAATTGGATGCCACTCTAGCCACATTTGTGTAAGTTTGACTTGTTGTGGAGGTGTTAGAGTCAAGGGTTTTAATACTTGACTGGAGGTGCAAAGCTCGCGGGTTTGAGCCCAATCTTGGCACTATTGTCCTTTGCCATTCTTCACCCAGAGATTAAATGGTTACAAATTCCTTGAATGCTGTGAGCACCAAAATTGGTAGCTTTGTTATAGCCAGGGTAATAATTAAAGTGGTGGATATGAGGGGTATGACAAAATATCTAAAATTATTATCATTAAGACTCAACAGTGACAGAATATGTATTCACACTTACTCTTGGTAGTTTTCTGAGGTTTGTCGGCAAACCTGGATATAGACCTCGTCTCTAAGAGGTACGATGGACCAGCCCTTGACCACCAGGTCCAGCAAGGCATAGTCCCTGGTGTGACCCTTGATGACCCGGTCACCCATGTAACACTGGGTCAGTAAAAGGTTAAAGGTCAAGGAAATTTAATATGCAATCCACGTTCACTCGGGTTAACAAAACTATGAAATTTCAATTCATACTTGAAATTGAATTTTAAAAGTTTGATTTAAAGATGCCACTAACTACCTGTAAGCTATTATTGAAGTCTAGAGCCAGCATGTTTGCACTCATGAGATGATAGCAAAAGCATGGCTATATTATGTAATGTGGAAAAATATACTGAAAAATCTAAAGCCATCAATTCAACGTGTAATTGGATCCAAATTAATTGTTGTAAAATGAAGAAGAAAAAAAAAATCAGCGTTTCAAATGTATGAATTTCATGACGATAAGAGAATTCATCAAATACCTGTTTCTCAAACACAGAGGCCCGAATTCACAAAGGAGGTTTAAATTTAACCCATGGTTTAAACCTTCATTTACATAACCCATGGTTTAAAATAAGCGCAAAATAAGCGCGACACAAGTCAGAGGTCCAATATTAGACGCGCGCAAGGCAAGGTACGCCTCAATTTGCGCTTATTTTAAACCATGGGTTATGTAAATGAGGGTTTAAACCATGGGTTAAATCTAAACCTCCTTTGTGAATTCGGGCCTAAGGCTTCATTCAGGGATGACGCTGCAAAACCGTTGCGTTTTTTTTTATAGCGGAAAGTGTAATATGCTTCCCATTTCTGTCTCTTATAACACAGAGCTCAGTGAATACGTGTAAGACCTTTGCTGCGCCCAATTGCTTTTCATTTAGACGAATAAGAAACCACAATGTTTTTTTTACTGTATCATACATGTATCTGAACAAGCATTAACTCCTCATATTACATTAAGGAAACTGCAAGAATCGCTCTAAATTTTGCAAAAAAGGTATCAATGCCAACAAATAACGATGTAATCGAAGTAGAGCCTACTGCATTGATTGTTGTAAAGGATATATTTAAAGACTTCTGGTGCTTCCCGCTTGACTGCTTTGTCTTCCGTCATCAGCATGGATTTCCTGATGGGCTCCTAGTACAGGAAAAGAGAAAAGAGTCGATGAGTTAGGGAACAATCACAGAAAGAAAAAATGGCAAAAATGCATATTTCCTTGCAAGTTATGACACCAACAATGCTACATAAGTGACTGTTTGCCATGTACAGACAAGCAGGAGATCATCACACACCTCTGTTGTTTAAAGGTAATACAAATTTTTGGTAATATTTCAACAGGATTGGATTATGAAATTTAAAATTTGCATTACCATTGTGAAAGCTAGTGTTAGAATACCTAAGCAGCTTTGAAAAAATTGGGCTCTAAAACGCAAAGGATTTTGAGAAGTTGAAATATCAAATTTATCGGTGCTCCCGATATATTTCAAATAGCGTCTACAGCCATACAATGGTAGCTGCAACCATGAAAATCTCGGAATATGCAGTTCTGATATATAATTTCCAAATGGGAATAGAAAAACGGTCGATTTTAGTCCAGAAACATTGTTTTGAAGCTAAGGTAATATCAATCTTGTGAGGGAGCTATACAACATAAAGAGTTTATTATTCACAATTTCATCACTTAAGACTCGATTTCAACCGCGACAACGATCAATGAATATTGTAGGATCGCATACCGGTATGCTTCCAATATGTTTATTTGAACCAAATTCATGACCCCATACCAAAAATTTGCATTACCTTTAATTCTTTATCGTATTTCCTTCCATTCCTTTATAAAAATTAGACGAAAACAAAAAGCTTTCTGTTTCCGTTACATCACCCCCTGTCTCTAGGGGCACTCCTCTCGAATGCCAACGCCCATCTTTAGGTAATCAGATACCTGTATGTTACACCACGTGTACATGTAAGTATCCCCTCCTTTTTAGCTTTTTATTTCATACTTGTCATTCTTCCTTTTGAACAGCGTTTCCTACTCAAAAGGCTGTACATAAAACTCTCCTAGACTTCCTTCATATTTCATTCCCATACCAACATGATGTTTTTTTCCTTTTCAAATTTCAATAATTCACACCTCCCATTTCTTTCTAAATGTCATATCCTGGCCATCAATAAAACTTTCTTTCATTCCTACAGCCTCATAAATTCTTCAGACCTGGGTCGAGCGATGTTGCTATAAATGAAATGCTTTCATGTATCTGAGAGCATTTGGCATCATCACAGAATTTACTAAGCCATAACTTCCTCGCTGCCAACCACATCTCAGGGTGCCCCTATTAAGTTTTTGGCAGAATACCCAATATAGATTGGATGCAATTGATGAGTCTATCCCCAGTAATTAAAGCCATGTGACCTTTGGAATGAAAGGGTGGTATTCTCGAAAGCGGACTAACTTTAATCCATGGTTTAATCATCCGACTAAGTATGGAATGCCAAGTGTCGATATGAATATGTTTTTGAATAATTTAATCTGTCACTCTAAATTAAAATAAAATGTAATAACATAATTGATAAACAACAATATAACTATGAACAAATTATGGTATCATGGTAATTTAGGGACATATCAAATTATTGAAAAATATATTCATATGGACACTTGGCATTCCATACTTAGTTGGAGGATTAAACCATGGATTAAAGTTAGTCCGCTTTTGAGAATACCACCCAAAGAGTGGATGCAATTGATGAGTCTATCCACAGTAATTAAAGCCACGTGACCTTCAGAATGAAAGAATTCCCTCTTTTACCAGCACATACATTTCATTCTAATTTTGTTTGATTAGTGAGTACCTCAGTCACACCAACGATTCTGACACCAGGACCCTGTTTCATGAAACTAGTTATCAATAACAAGTTACAATAACCGTTATAAGCTACTGAAATCATGGCATTTGATTGGCTGAGAGGAAATTTGCCATAAAAATTGAGCATTTGTTATTGATAATGAGTTCATAAAACGGGGCCCAGTGAGACCAACACTAGACCAACGACAGACCGAACAAAGATTTACATTACCACGAATGGCCATACAGTGGTCGGTTTGGATTTGGTGTGGTGTCGGTTCAGCGGTGTGAATGGGGTATTAATAATCACTGACAGTGTCCTTGCTATGTAGCCCCCCTGTGACTTAGACTACCGCTTCTCTGTTTCCTTCTAATTAATCATTACCCTTTTGTTTTGATTGAATTGCCAATCCCTAGCTTTCATGAAATACATGAACACAAGAATGTGATTTAACTCTTGTCAATGGGCACACATGTATCCTTTGAAACATTTTTGACAATTCCTTTCAGATGAAGTACCTTTCATTTTAAGCAGGTCACAAGATATTTCATCACTGCATAGATACTAATCGATTGATGAATACCATTTATTTGTAGCGATCTAATCAAATCTCATCAAGTCGAGTTGTATCGCATCCCACCTTTGCCCAAGACAGCTTATCTGAGAGCGAGATCTTTTTCCCAAACAGCCCCTTCTTGTGTCTGTTCAGAGTCTTTGGAGCAACATTTTCTAGATCTAATCAAGTCTAATAAAATCAAATCTTATTAAATCTTACCTTTGTCCAGGACAGCATATTTGAGAGTGAGATCTTCTTCCTAAACAGCCCTTTCTTGTGTCTGTTCAGATTATCTGGTGCAACGTTCTCTAGATCGTTCTCTCCGGGCGGAATCCCTTTCTTGTTCCCTCCTCGTGTAATGGCAATGAGAGACGGGCTGTTCTTGAGGCCGTGCGGAACCGTTCCTGTCTTTTAGGGTTATACAAAGTAAAATGTCTGCATACAATATGGTGATGCCCTGTTTACAAGTATCAATTCTAAAAAATCATTATTCCCCTCATGTGTCATAGAGGAATGTGTTATTGGGTTAGTCTTGTTCAGCAATTACATAATGATGCCTTTATATCTCAAATTTGCAGACTTGTTGGATTGGACAGGAATAAGGGGCTTAAAGTAGTTTAGTTATGTTGGCTCTATGTTTGTTGAGAGGCTTGTCTATTAATCTTTTTCTCTTTCACAGTATCAACTTTTATTTACATCTTTATAATAGCAATCATGTGATGTGTAATAACGAGTACATTTGTAGGTCCTATTATAATTATTTTTTCTGTGGTGATGGTTCCTTTCTCTGAATGCAATTTGTACTTTATTTGCCTGCATAAACATCAATGTGTTTTAGAATTTGTTGTTGCTCAGCCTAAATTCCCGACGTTTTTATTAGCAACTTTATAGCAAGAATGTTTTTCTTCTAACAATAATGAGAAAAATTATATTTTTAATAAACGATTTTATCAGTACTGTACTACATGTACTTGAAAACTGGATGAGATTCATTCTTTTGCAATTTCATGTCATTTAATTTTTCGTTTGTGCCATTAAGTCAGTGTATAGACGCCACATACTTGAAGTCTAATGGCTGCCAGCTGTGTGACCAAGGAGTTATGATCGAGAGATCTCCTAACTCCTTGGTGTGATTAAGAGGGACTTGGTGTGAAATGTGTTGTTGAGATTTGGAGAGGGAAGTCCTAGTCCATCATATTACGAGAGACCGGTAGGACTCTGCTAAAGTAAAGTAAAAGTATTTGGACTAAGTGCTGTGAGATTCTGAGTGAGTAAAAAAACTGCGCACAGCTAGAGAGCGTTAAACTCATATTCCGGATCTCCACAGAATGATAGCTATTCAAAACACATCGGTGTTCTCTACTCTATGTCGCAAATTGGGAGCTAGAAGGGCATTGATATAACCCTGTGATGTGGTTACGATAGAAGTTTCACTGCATGTCATAAAAACCCTCTGATGTAAACAAAAACAAAACAAAAAACAAAAAAAGCGATATTCCAGGGCCAAAATTATGTTTCCAAGCTTTTCATTACAATGCTGCCCCTCAACACTCATACAATGTACATTTTATAAATTGATACACAATACTTTTTCAAATATTATTTTTCACATTTCCTGCAATGCGTCCGTTAAAAATAAGTTTCATCTATGATTTAAGACATTCAAAATATTTTATTAGGGCCATTCTACTGATCTTTATGAAAAAAAGTATGCGTATGGGCACGGCTACATTTTATTTTCAATAATCTATAATCGTTTTCTGTAATTCTCTTTGATAAATTTCCTAAATTGTTACACAGTTTATAGTTTGTAGATAATATGTCTTCTATTTAAAAGGGGGCAGTGGCTACAAGAAGCCTCCATTTACAAAACATGGCAAACATGTTAAGAACAATGCGCTATTTAAGCACACTTTTCGTTTAGGGACAAACAGTTGAATCTCCTCAGATATAAGACCAATTTGAAAGAAGGTTGAATGCACAACGAAAGAAATCTAGCTGAAAAAAACCTCGGCTAAAAGTTGCTTATTGACTAGAAAAAAAGCTGACATAAAAGTAAAGAACAATATCATAGGATAGGTACGTCTATACGAGGAAAAAAGCGAGGGCGCTCTTCAAAATAGATTAGGTTAATTAATTTTTAAAATATGTTTTTAATGTACGAATGTTCCAAAAGTTGATTCTAAAATTATTTAATGGCATGAACTATCACTCTGCAAAGTTTGAATCATCAATTTAAAGCGCAAGACAAAAAATTGATCAAACTACCTAAACAGGACAATAACACGATGTGGAACTGCAATCCTTCGTACAAACACATTTTGGAATTCAGGATGGATCACGATCCGCGACACATGGTGTGGAAATCGATTTACACGTCGTGTATTTAACATGCAGGTAAGGGTGTTTACGCCTTTTAATTAAAGGTAGAATTTGCGTAGCAATTAGACGAATTCAGATTTTTTTCCCCCGCCACTTATTTATTATGCAGTTCATATGCAAAGTTGAACCTGATACGTTTATGTCTTCTCATGATAATACTTAGTGTAAAACTAACAAAATTGTACTAATTATGACTATTCTAAGACAAGAAATCTCTAGAACATATAGCTGGACATAAACAACAGTTATAGCTTCAATGTGACAAACAGATGCAGGGCCGTAGCCAGAGTTTGATGTTCGGGGGGGGGGGCACATACATGTAATTGATCGACGTCCTGGGGAGGGATCTATGAGGAGGGGTGTGTGATCTTGGAATTTTTGGGGGGCGTGCTGGCTACGTGCCTGAACAGATGTGAGAGCTGTTGTGTGTGTAGGGGTGTCCACTACTCAGTGTGTATAATATTAAACTATGCAAATGTAAGATTATTGGATATCACGATGTTAACAATTTTTATGTATACCCATTTCATGTGTTAAATCATTCGAAGAATAGGAATTGATTCAATCCTGTCGTTTTAGAACAATCAGACCTATTTATCTATGGTATAGATATAAGTAATATATGGTCTTGCTTGATTACCGGAATATGTTATTATTCATTACCGGCATATGTTTTATAAGGAACCCCGACTAAACTTTATCTTCAGCACAACTTTGAGGTATATGCTATGTGTTTCTTGGAAATGATCCTCAGCATTCATCTTGTCAGTGTTGCAGTATTAATTCTGGAGCGATGAAGTGTAGTTCCGCTATTCAAGTTTTTTTTTTAAATACATAAATAGCCTTTCAATTTGAAGATGTTATATATTCAATGTCAAGATAGATCTGGCAAGAGAATAATTTAACCACAACTGAACTGGTCAAATGGTGCGAACTGAATTGAAGTGACATAAAAGCTCCAAGCCTCAAACATATGGTTTATTATCATTATTGTAAGTTGTTATTGTTATTTATTTTATTATTATTATTATTATGATCATCATCATCATCATCATCATTATATATTCTATCTTTCTCTAGCCTACATACCGGACCACTATATAGCTACCTTCTTGTAATTATAGTATCACTGTATAGCCTAATTGAGCTGTACATATGCACTATCTAACATTCTTCTGAATTCGACTTGGCTTATGAAGATAATTCTTTCCCTCTGAAACAGAACTTTAAAAAAAAATGCCTACAACTTAATTACAACGTGATCGACACAAAGCAGTCATTGACAATTGCGGATTTTTTCTTTAAGAACAGCTTCGAAGTGTGTGTGTGTGTGTATTGGGTTTTTACAGACGTGTATCAATCAGATATGATTATTTACGTCTGGGGACCGACATTTAACGTCACCAGTCCGAAAGACGTGACTCACTGCAGTTTCGAACCTGCGTCCTCGGCTGAATCAGTTTGTTACTTCCACTGTTAGCTGGATTACAGGCGCACGCCACAACGCCTAGTTGTAAGCTGTAGCATCTGAATAGTCTTGTTCAAGACTCGAAAGTACCAGAAGTCTTACGAGACTCGAATATATCTGCAGCATTGAACTCAGAACCGAAATAATGTAACAAATTCGATATCTATAACACATTTAATAAAGATGGCAATCTGCGATAGAAGTAAAAATCCGTTTCATAAAGCTAATAACAAGTTGATATAGTCAATAATTAATTGATAATTCGCGAAGGAGTCTAATTGCAGTCGCGCTCTAACTAGGCGTTGTGGCGTGCGCCTGTAATCCAGCTAACAGTGGAAGTTACAAACTGATTCAGCCGAGGACGCAGGTTCGAAACTGAATCGCGTCTTTCGGATGGTGACGTTAAGGTCGGTCCCCAGACGTAAATAATCATATCTGATTGATACACGTCTGTAAAAACCCAATACACACACACACACACACACACACACACTATTTTCGCCGTCGTCTGTACCCAGGACCAAAATCCAGTTGAAACCAATTGGAGCAAAACCAATTGAAACCAGTTGCCAACTGGTTTCAATAGGGAAATTGGAACTGGTTCCAATTGAAACCAGTTGCCAACTGGTTCCAATTGAAACCAGTTGATACCAATTGCCAACTGGTTCCAATTGAAACCAGTTGATCCAATTGCCAACTGGTTCCAGTTGCCTAATTGGTTTCAACTGGAACCAGTTGTTCCAATTTCCCTATTGAAACCAGTTGGCTTCAACTGGTTTCAAGTGAACCGCAAATGACACCCATAACAATATTTTCCAGTTCGGTAATTGGTTTCAACTGGAAATTTTGTATTCCAATTGAAACCAATTGAAACCAATTGAAACCAGTTGAAACCAATTGAAACCAGTTGGAGATTTCAACTGGTTTCAATTGGATTTTGTTCCTGGGTAGCTAGCTGCCTGCCCTACCTATAACATAAGCGCTAGTTATTTGTGACAATGAACCCAACTTCTCTGCTTGGCATGGTTTTTTTGTAGAAATCCCGTAAGTACATGTCATATCTATTCCGTAATACGAAGAATAATATTCATAAGTCGACATCTATGTGATTTTTAATATTTGAATACTTTTCCGGCGGTTAAACAAAGATTGATTCTGAGAGCTCGTGCGAGTGATTGCCCAATTTCGTGCGCCTATATTAGTAGGCGAGAGCCGAGAGCGGAAGCTGCGTGTAGCGCCCGGCCTAGAACTACCGGGCATTTTCGCATCGGTCCCTACGGCCCAGGCCCACTGAGCTGAGGTAGTACTAGTACTATACTAGCTACATGTAGTAGTACATAGCTAGTAGATCTAGGCCTAGTAGTAGTACTGTCATCCGATGCTGTTATCAAGAGTTATCTGTCGGATGTAATAAATTTTAAATCGATAGTTCCATTTTTATTTCAACCTAAGTGCAAGGCTAGAGTATAGATTATAGTAGAGTAGACCGGCGCTAGTGTAGTTTTGTATCCATTTTTTTAGCAGTTTCATATCCAATCTTAGCAAAGGACTCTAGAGGTCTATTTACTTAACTTACTTAGATCTAGATCTAATACTAATACTTTAGTAGCCAAAACAGCAACTCCTGCAATAAACTGCAGAGTGCAGAACCCCAACTGCCCAAGGCCCAAACAGTGTCTAGACTCGTCTCTAGACTCTAGTCTACTAGACTAGTCTCTAGATTTCACTAACTCCATCGGAGTCCATGCTATAAATTCCGCCTAGTCTATATGCTCCAGGGAGCCCCGCCTCCGAAGGGCTTCGGCGGCGGAGCTCCCTGGATCTGGAGTTAAGATTTCACTAGACTCTAGTTAAGTTAGAATTAACTGTATATAATCTAGAGAAGTAGAGACTAGTCAGACAGTAGGAGGCGAGTTGGCTCAGTCGGTAAAGCGTCTGCCTGTCGGATCGACCAAAGATCTTGGGTTTGAATCTCACCCAGGCGGATGACTGAAGCCTGCGTTGTTTGTTAACGTGCCCCTCCCCTTGTTTCATTGATGCAGGCTATGTTAAGTGGAAAACACTCCGTCCATCGGATAGGACGTTAAATGGAGGCCCCAAGTACAGGAGAGGAGAGTCACCACCCTTGCACGTTAAGAACCCACTGCACTATTCGTATAAGAGTAGGGGGAAACCCCGGTGTAGTGGTCCACCTGCACACCCCACTCAGGTCGAGTATATACGGCATCTGCAAAAATCTTCAGTATTGAAGGAGGCAGATTATCTTGAAGAAGGAGCTAGAGGAAGAAGTACTGGGGCCCGTTTCTCGAAATCAATGACAAGACAGTCATAAATTCATCAGCCAACTACGGAGATGTCTCTGATCTTCCTAAATCTTTTCATGAAGAGCTTACTACTACTAGCTATAGACATCTCGTGAAATCATTTATATCGGCAAGAAGAGGAGCCCAAGACATAGCCTTAGTAGCAATTCCACCGGATAAAAAAAAGGAGTTTAAAGAAAACTGCAATTAATTAAATGAATTAGGAATAAAACATATTGAAAATAGTACTAGGAAATAAGTGATGTAATATACTTCAAAATTTGTGTAGATTATACCATAGAATTACATGTAAAATATAATTCTTCGGTCATTTCATGACCAGAGAATCCGTTTTGTTTTTGAGATGGGTACCCCTCGGATATTTTCATTTGATAGGTTATAAAAATACACCCTTATATCATTCTTAGTAAAAATACGATGAATGAAAGTTTTGTCCAATTTTTTAGGCTTCAGCACAATATGAAAGGGAGCGTTAAGTATTGGTATTTTCCGAAGTGCCCCTCCAAAACAGATTTGGTTGATTTCAGTTTCATATGAAAGATCATCGAAAAAAACAGGGGAAATGATAACAATTCCCAATCAAATGCTCTAATTGTTGTGCAATTTGCTTTCAAAATATTAAAAAAAGTGATTGACGTCCGGACATCACTTTTGACTTTCGACGGTTTATTTTTTGAATTTTGGTGTTTGGCTCCCTCTATGTCATTTAACAACCAGCGTATATTTACAACGAGTATTGGCAGGCTGGTATCCGACCGCTAGTAGTACAGTATAGTGCGTAACGTACGTACGTAGAGCTAGCTGAGTACTATTCCAGTACTGTAGTACGTGCACAACACTCAGCTCAGATACTTTCACTGGCCCGATCGAACGCTAGACGAACTTTGATTGAAATACGATATAACGAGACATCGAGACCGAGATTGGAAAGGGAGCTCGAAGGTCACGGACGATGGCCGACTCGGACTCAGCTAGTGCTAAGCCTAGTAAGGACACGGCTAAGGCTACGCTAAATCGGAATAAGAGGAAGGACAGAAACAAGCAATGGCAGCTCGACCACCCGGAGCTGGAGCTGAGGAGGCGCGGCCGGAGCGCAGACGAAACTGGGAACGGAATCCAAGCCGAGTAGCTGTGAACATAGACCGAAAGCTTCAGTCTCTGATATCGACGGTTGTTCCGCTGAGATTGCATCTGGCTCCTCTGACCGCCTCTATACATAGACTGAAGTACATCAATGGAGTAGTGTGGGGAACGAATGGTTCAGTTCGGCCGGACCGCGATGAATGAGATATGCAACGAGTTTTTCACTCTTTACGTCTTCATATATCCACTTTGGCTGCAATTTTACACTGAATTTTATTAAAAATTAAAAATAACACAGAAATATCTACTTTGACTTACGATAGCTTGCTCATTTAGATCCTATATTAATGATTAATCCGAGAAAGTCTTGTAGTCAACAAGATTTGTTGTCAGCCATCTTGGTTTAAGTTGATGAATATTCATTTTTTCTTTTCGAACGTCCAATAGCTACGTATGAGTCAGCCCGGCTTGAGCCGGTGATGTTTGAATATTCATAAGCCCAATATCAAACACGTGCTCTGATTGGCCATTGGGCTTGTTTTGGTCGGTTGACCCGGAAATATATCGGGCGGGTCATGTCATAGATTACCAGTTCGAATGCATGAACGTACCGTTTCCTTGGTTCTGAGATAAAATGGATAACTCATATACGTAAGTCCGTAAATTTCGCATTTTGAAATAGGTAATAAAACTTTGAGAACTGTACATAGGAGAACAAAAATACATACTATTTTTGTATCTGATTTATAAATCAGAAAATTAGATCTAAATAAACAAAATCGTGGGAGAAAGTTTCGGGGTAAAAGTGTGTCACAATCGGCTCAATCTCTCCCCGTGATGCGAGCCGTATGGGGTACCGTCTGTGTATGGGGAATGTCAACAAATGTCAGTTTTATTAAAGAATGACCCATACCAGACGGTAATTTCTGTCTACTGTGAACATAACAAGGGTACGGCGGAGAAACTTGGCGAGCTGCAGGCGGCTTCTCGTTGCAGAGCTCATATGCCAACTCATTGAGAGGTAAGTTGAAATTATATAGTCTACGGTATACGCCCGCGCCCCACTAGTCCAGATTCAGTCCGTTCATTGTTTTTATTCTCCAACCCACGCACCGATCCCACACACAGCGCGCTCTCTCCATGGAGAGAGCGCGCTGTGTGTGGGATCGGTGCGTGGGTTGGAGAATCGCGCTATCCCCAAATTTCCGTCCCCTATGGTTACTTTCAACGTTGAGGGTGTGTTATTTTATCAGCTGATTGGGTGCGCGACACGGAAACGGTACAGAGGCTGGACTAGCGCCCCACTGGCACTGGGTACCGTTTTAATTTGATCTAGCCTAGAGACTAGATAGATGCATGGAATCGGGAAATTACGTTTTGTTATCTCTTGCCTTGGATTTTTAATTTAGATTTTATGAATCATGATATTCTGTTTATTGATAGTTTTAAGTTTACTAAAATACTTGTTCTACTACTAGTAGGCCTAGGTCTACTAGTAGTACTAGGCCTAGCTCATCTAGGCCAGGCCAGTAACATGACTAAAGCCTAAGCCTACTATAGATAAGGTACCTAGTAGTAGTAGTAGTAGTAGTACTACTAGTAGTAGTAGTTCACTAGTACGGACTAGACTAGTATTGCATTGTATAAAATAGAAAGTGACTCCGGCTTTCAGCCTCGGCCCGGATCCCCTCCTTGACGGTGACAAATGTGTACTCGCATACAGGTCCCATCTTTTCATTTTGGTGTAGGCCTACGTACCTCTATTCTAATAACAGTACAACAAATATTTATTGTTTATGCGTTTCAGAAAAAGTGGCGGGGTCTGACACATCACGTCACAAACACACGTGGGTGTCTGGCCTTGACGGCCCAGCAGAGTGTGAGCACGAGCCATTATCCTGGATCCTGAGAAGGAGAAGCGGGAGGAGTGGCTACAGCCAGTAAGTGATCCACTGTATCCACACAGCTCAGCTAGGGTTCTAGTACAAGTCACCTTTGACTGCAAATTCATGGAGAACTTGGCCTACTTTGCTCGCTTCAGGTAGGAATCTGTATACACTATATATGTACGAAAGGATCTGTAAATTGAGAGGAATTTAATGAGAATGCGTTCATTACGTACAGATTAATAATGTTTGCAAGATAGAGTAGCTCTTTTTCTGTTATGACCTATAAAATCAGGACATATCAGCAAGTCAAGATAATGCATCTTATTTGCTCATGTGTATGACATGGGATTTTCAATATTGATTTTGTGGTATGAAAATAATGAAATGCTCTATCATTTTTATCAGTTTTTATTTTGTTTTTATAATTTCTTCCATGCTCGAGTGTTTACACAACCATATACTGATGTATGCTTCCTTTGAGTAATTATTTTTAGTATCATTTTGTATGTTTGAAGTAAGATTGTCTGGAAAAGTTGAAACCTATCATTACAGTACAGTTAACAATATTATATTTTGAAGCAAAGTCAATGAGAAATTATGAATGACATCTATATAAATGCTGAAATCACTTTTGGATGCATGCAGAGTCTTGAAACAGCAGACTTTGTATTGTACTTGTGTCTGTACCTGATGTTAAGTCCAGTTGGAGTGGCTGTAGCAGGGAAATGTAACTACCTCATTAAAAGTCAATAATTTACACACAAATCCAGCACTGAAGTGAATGGCTCGTATTCACAAAGGAGGTTTGAAGGAGGTTTGTACAAACCATGGTTTGACCAAGGTTTACATCTATGGAATGCCATTTGTAAACTGATGGTGAAGGAATGTAAACTCCATACTTGTTAACAATGTTGATTTACAATTTACGGTATGCGAGCAGCATTCCATAGATGTAAACCATCGTCAAACCATGGTTTGTACAAACCTACAACCTCCTTTGTGACTATGGGCCAATGAGTCTGAGATTTGTCTAAAGCATTTACTATTCATGCATCATGGTAGGCCTAGTGGTAATACCAGTTGTTTGTCTTATCCATCCAGCTACCCAGCATACCGGGCAAGGAATTTGCTTGCGGTCATCGACTACATGGCACACAAGGACAGGCCCGACCAGACTGATGAACAAGGCAATACAAAGTGAGTGGAATTAGAAAGAAAGAAAAAAAGATTTTTATTTTATTTTTTTTTCTATTTTTATTTTGTACATTTTTTTTAGATGGAAAAGGCAAATTATATGGTTTTTTGTGTGTTCTTTTCAGATGAACAAGGCAATCCAAAGTGATTTTTTTTGGGAATTTGTTTTGTTTTGTTATTATTTGTAATAAAACCCTGTAGTGTCGTGGGAAAAACACTGGCCTAGGCACGCGCCCACTTGTGTTTACTACTTGAAGTAAAATTTAACAACGTATATATGATTTTCACAAATTCAAAAAGTGATTAGTAAAAAATTTGGTCATGTATATTCAGGAGTAGCAATACATTGCGGCTCATGAATATTCGTAAGCTAATTTTTCCTACCCACTTTTGTTAAATATGAGAAAAATTTGTGATAAATGCTACTTTACAGGAACTACAGCGTTTAGATGGCCTTATTTTCACAATTTGGCTCTATATAAGTAACTTTTCCTCAAGAAAAACAAATTGGCAGTTCTTTCCCATGAAATTAATCAATTTTGGGGAAATTAGTAAATATCTAATTGTCCTTCCTAGGAACGCCACTTTTAAATCGCCCAAATATGACGTCATCTAAAGAACTTTTCCTGTACACGACGGCACGACGCACATCTAAATTATGTAGATGACGGACTGTAAGCTGATGGTTTTTCAATCATATGTCAATCACGCTGCTGATTTTGGACCCTAAATGTGGGCTTGGATTCAGTGTAATAATATACTTATCAGAACAAAGTGACATACAGCAGTTTGAAAGATCATTATTGACCCAACATATCAAATTGATAAATTAAGAGATATGAATCATTTCAAATTGACAAGAATGAGTTTGCATAATGCAACTTGTTACATTTTGCATGTTCTTTTATTTTATGATACAGATATGTTGCAGTATGGTCAAAGCATGCCAACAACTACGTGGCCCGGAAGGTGAAGGTCCCCAAGACCTACCCTATGTACAAGGACTCATCAGTGCGATACTGGAACGCAGAGAACAGGACCAAGGACCACTGCTCTCGAAGGCTGTTCTGCTCCCTGATGACCCTAGACACACAAGGCCCGTCTTGCACCATTTACTCCACCACAAGTTGATGTGATCCTAGCCAGGAGACTAGGCCAATTAGAGAAATCCACATGATCCTCTGTAGTGAACATTTGGGATTATCTGACTTGAGAACTGCTTTTTTTAGAGCAGAGACTAAGGGATCCAAATGGCGTCCTTCCGTCCGTCCTCCGTGACTGTACAGAAATTTGAATGAAGTCTAATGTGAAATCTTACCTGAAAATCAATTAGGGTTGCGAACTTTCCAACCCTGCATCTTTTTGTAACCAAACTTGATTGGTAGATGCCCTTTATTGGCCTCCATGATATTCTGGGGTCAAAGGTCACATAAGTAGGTCAAAGGTCAAATGAGGTTCATTGTTGCATGATTGCATGCAACACTCTTAATTGCTATCGCCTTGTTTTAATTTGTCCACGTGGCATGTTTTTAGGCTATCTTGAGGATTGGTTGGAACATAACATTTTGGACGTATTTGGTTGCTAATGATTTTGTGGTCCGGAGGTGAAAGATTGCATGGCTTAGCATTACGAGCATGTATTCTTGATATGTCCGAGACCCTTTGACAAAATACCACCAAACTTGATACTAGAGTGTCCCTGGGGATCATGGGGATGTGGTTATCAGTAAAAAAAAGTCACATAACATGTGATATACTTGTATCAGAAATAAATTGTTATTGTTGCTAGATTACCCACCATGCAGAAATGTAGGAATATAAAAGACAAATTGTGACATCAGTGTATAAATGCTCTATGTGTATTATACAATTCATAATTTGTGATAAAATCAGTGCTTGCTCATGTGGAAATGGTAGATACTTCAATTTGTATCTATTTGGCAACCTATATTCCTTGAAGAAGTTACGGTAGTAATGATAAAATTTACAGCCAAGAGGTCAAACCACGAGTCAACAATGCGTTTGGTTTTAGTGACTGTGCATGTAACCGAGGTGACAGTCGATCATGAAATAGACTATACCTTGGAACCTGTCAGACATCAACATGGACAGAAGAAACATTTGTAGAATATCTTATTGTAAATAGTCTTCATTTTTTGTTTAATGCAATCAATGTGACTAAAATAATGCAAGCGAAAAAGAGAAATGATCCCAAGACAGCAAAACAATTGGTTTCATGCATCATTTGAATCCATGAATGTGAATCGGCTCAACGCCAAAGTATTGCAGTTCAAGGTTATACATGTACCATCAAGAGATATGCTGCCTGTTACTACTTTGTAGTTTGAAAGGGGGTATAAAGGAATAAGGATACGGTTGGGCAGGCAAGTCTTTCTGTTGGTCTATTGTAAAAACTGGGTCAAACTATTTCCAGTTTTCACGCAAATTGTAATAAAACTTGGTATACTGATGGACCCGAGGGTGTGCAAGACACATTTGTTGTGTATGTCTGATAAGGTATCTTGATGGTAACCAAACTTTGCACAAAAAATACAATTTTGATTTAATAATCTTGTGGAGCATATTCTTTCCAGTTTTTAGTAATTTTATAGTTTTGGACTTTTGGTATATATTGGACGAGGCATTATAATAACGGTATAAAACTCAATGTATGTGCAGTGTGTTAAATAACTATGTGAGCAATCTACTTCCAATAGTTTGATTGATTCATATGAAACTCAGTAATGTCTTTTGTGTGCGTAGGACATGACCAGTTTTGAAAAGTGTGTGCCATTTGTTTGAAAAACCTTGACTCTAGTATGTTGGGTGTTAATCACATGAAGTGATATTCATAGTCGAGCATTAGGGCAGATGAAAGACATACCTAACTATACTTAATTTTGTGCTGAAACTGATATGATTCATACACATTAAGGAAAAGAATCACTCAGACAATTTTTAAAGCATTTATAAAGTAAGATGTGAAACTTTAATAATGAATTACTATTATAAATACTTTTCTTTGGTAAACTTATCTACTCATTGCCTATAGAGAATGTCAAGGTTTTATGCAAGACACAAGATGTATATAAATAAGCAGTAATAAGTAACAAGACATGGTGGTATAAAAATAAAGTATATTGCTCCTTCTAAATGACGACGGTTAAAGTTGTCAAAGCGATAGATGCTAAATAAAAAAGTGCCTTTTTGAATACACATGATCTGTTTGTATGCAATGGTTGGAATCAACATCGCATTTAAATATTGCCTTCAGTACAGCAAGTATAATTTGTATTCATCTAATAATGTTGTGTAAATTTAACTGTTAGTTATGGCCGAATAAAGCTTTCAATGTACACCATAACAAAATATGTTATGTATCTTCATTTTATCATTACTATATATTAAAATCTTATGTCTCTACACATTTACAAGTTATCACGTAGGTCATGTAGTAAATGGGCAGCACAATATGAAAAAGTATACACTGTAGAACACAACTTATTTACAAGAACTTACAATCACTTTTTTTAAAACTTTACAAATAGCATGCAGTTCCAATAAGAATACTGAAAAACACTGCATATGGACAAGTATGAATCAAGTAAGATGTAAAATTAATTCACTACTGTTATTCATTATAGTATACTGATACAACCATTTATGAAAGACACAAGATGATGAGATGATATAAATAAGCAGCAATAAATACTGTATATAAAATTATCAAGGCTTTGATGGATATTGATTGGACAAGACATGGTGGTATAAAAATAAAGTATATTGCTCATTCTAAATGGTAGTAGCAGTTGACGAAGGTTAAATTTGTCATATAGTGATAGATGCTAAATAGACAAGAGCCTTTTTGAATATACATGATCTGTTTGTATGGAATGGTTGGAACATCACATTTAAATATTGCTTTCATGACAGTTGTAAACCTTCCAATGTACTCCCCCAAAACAGATTTTCTGTATGTTCATTTTAGCATTAATACGTATATCCCAATGTAACACAGGACAATCAATATTACATGTCTCAACTTGGCAATACAATAAGGAAAATCACTATACAACACAACACATTTACAAGTTATCACGTAGGTCATGCAGTAAATGGGCAGCACAATATGAAAAAAACTATACACTGTAGAACAACTTATTTACAAGTAATCAACTGGGTCATGCAGTAAAGGGCAGCACAATATAAAACAACTATACACTGTAGAACACAACTTATTTACAAGTAATCAACTGGGTCATGCAGTAAAAGGGCAGCACAATATGAAACAACTATACACTGTAGAACACAACTTATTTACAAGTAATCAACTGGGTCATGCAGTAAAAGGGCAGCACAATATGAAACAACTATACACTGTAGAACACAACTTATTTACAAGTAATCAACTGGGTCATGCAGTAAATTGGCAACATAATTGGAAAAAGTATACACTGTAGAACACAACACATTTACAAGTACTTACAATAACTTTGTAAAAACTTTTACAAATAGCATGCAGTAAGTAGATGGACGAGACCCCCCCATATCATGACAACACATTCATGTTTGTACATACTGTACCATAAAACATGTCTATATGGAATACTCTAGGGAAACAAGTGGCCACTTTTGACAGGTGACTATAGGCACATTATATAACGTTTTTCTATATACAGAACGGTTGCTATAGACAGGTTTGACTGTATATGTAACTGTATGGGCCTTGTGATCTGTGACATCATAACACAGTGATTCACTAAATCTAATCATATTAGCTTGTCAAAAAGTTATTGCAATTACAAGATAATTTATCATGTATTATGGAACTTGCATCCCATGTACCGAGTTAGAATTGTACCAGCAGCCTCTTCTTCAAATAACAATATAATTGGTTATTTTACCCAAGATACAAGATACAAAATAGTTTGATGCTAATCCCCAGTTCCAATAGGCTCTTTAGATAATGCGATCACGATCTATAAACCTCAAGACCCTCTTATTTCTAATCACATTATTGGCCACTAGAGAAACATTCAGGTACCCAAATCTGTGAATTCTGTTCATTAGTTCTTGACCGCTCGGGCCCGCCTGCGCTAGATTCCCCTCTCTCCTGGTCTCTTCTTGTCGTCTTCCTCGTCCACTTCTTCGTCCCCTCCCTCGTCCCTTCCTCTCCTCTCTTCGTCTCTTTTCTCTGAAGAATCGCTTTCATGCTCTCTTCCTTGCCCGCTCGGCCCCACCTGCGCTAGATTCCCCTCTCCCCTGGTCTCTTCTTGTCCTCTTCCTCGTCCCCTTCCTCTTCCTCTCCCCTTCCTTTTCCTCTATCCTGGCTAATCCTCCTCCTCTTGGGCTCCCAGACGTCATCTGAGAGATCCTCACTAGCAATCAGCTCAGAGTCACTCTGTGAATTTAAACAAATATTTACATATTATATTATTACAACTATATAAAACATACCGTACAGGGTAATCGATTACGCAATATTGCGCTGTTCAACAGCTAATTCTACGGCAGGCCGTGGGGCGAGAATGTCTCAGTGTTCAGAGGATCAAAAGAAGTAGCAAATTTAGGAAACGACATTGCCTCAGAAAAATGGCCCTAGGATCCAAACGCCTATAATAGTATCACAAATCAATATATCCTTTATATCGATGGTGTGTACTCATGTGAGGTTTTGTTGTGGAAAAATGTATTGATCTCTCAACAACAACAAAACAGATCAGAGAAAGCCATAAAGGAGGAAGAGCTCAAATCAAGTCTTCCATGATATAATGATTTAATTTCTCTATTTAATCATTCATTTTCACACCTTACCAATATTTGCAAAACTCAGAAATATGATTCTCTTTTACTTCATTTCATTCATTATTTATTTTGTTAGTTGAAAATGAAAGGAAACAAGCAGTCACTTTCTCAAACGATATTTTTGTGCGAGAACACAATGAACAACTTTGTATTTGTAAGGCATGCCCACAATGGACAACGCGTTTCCTTTCAAAACCTGGAGGGAATTCAGGACATCTGACATGATTTACCAAGATCCCCAAGATTTACCATGATCAATAGGCCTACATCTTTCAACAACAAAACCTTACACGAGTACACACCATTGATGTAAAGGTATGCACAGAATTTGAATTAATTTGTTAGTTGCCCTGAGAGTTGTGAGCAAAATATTTCCATTCATATGGGTTCCAAGAGCATCCAAGTGGAAGAAACGGACCCGACATGATTTACAAAGACCCCCCATTCTCCATGACCACTGAAGCAAAGCGAATAGAGTTTTCTGCAAGATGTAGGAAATAAGTAATAATATAGTTTCATACCCTGAAAAGTAGAAGAAATTCATTTGATCACGTCATATGCATGTAACGCATACATGTAACAGGGCACCGACGTAATACTACGTGTAACACACAGAGCTATTTTTAGCTAGTATAGCTGACGTCGTCGGAACGTAATGTGCGTGCATGCAGCAGCTTATAGCTACAATCATACATAAATGTAGCCTACCGGTCATAGAGTTATACATGTACAGTGTAGCTCTATGGTACCGATAGCTCACCCCCCGTAAATCATGTCAATAATAAAAACAAGAACAGAGAACAGTTCTCTGTTCTTGTTTTATTGACATGTACCGTATGTACGTCTCTAGAAACTGTGATTATCTGATTGTAATCAAACTCAAAGTTTGCACAAAGTATTTTTTGTTGTGTGAAAACAAGGCCAGGGCCAAGGCAACAGAATCACCGTGATTGTAAACATAACTCCAATCATGATTGCAATTACCAGTGTAACCAGTCTAAAGCTTAAAAATGAAAATAAAAATGTAACTAATCATGGCATGCCCATATGCCGACGACACAGTACTACTAGTACTATTAGTAGTAGGTGAGCAGGTGAGGTGATGACTACAGGGAGGAGACATGGTCTGCTTTTGGTGATAAAAAATCCACTGAATCTTGCACTTTTAACTGCAGATCGTGTATTTTATACAGCTGATTTTGATTCTTGAACATATCCTCAAGCTTTTAATATGATTATTATGTTCTTTGACACCTTCTGGAGGTAGAATACGGTGATAGTTTTGCAGCCATTTTTTGCCAAGGAATTTGAACACACACCTGTAGTCCCATATGGAGGATCCTGAGTTTGCTTAATTTCTCCAGCCTTCTTCATACCTACAGGTTGCAATGACTGTAATGTATATTTTATGACTGAATTATATTATTCTTATGATATAGAAGCAATTACTCACTGGGATTTAACTCACTTACCAGATGATTTAGCCTTCTGTTTTATTAGCTAGTCTACATGAAATGGGTGCTAGCTGAGTGACTGAATGAGACTGCTGAGCTTATCTGACTCATCTTTGTCTGTTCTGAATATGTATTGAATATTGAACTCTGTCTTACCAAATTTGTTTACTGGTAAATTAGTACCGTTCGACTTGTAAACGCCATCATGAAGAATTACTTCTCACCATCCTCTTCTTCTAGATCACATCCACTCCTTCTAGCAATACTCTCAATTGTTTGTGCACTTAATCTATTGAAAAGTGGAAACCTGCACACACAGATTGCAGACGACCATAGATCAGCATCTTTACCCTTCTTTGATCTACACGCAACGCTTTGTGAACCAAGATCACTACAGCAGCCGCCCCTTAAAAGGCGTACTTACACAGCAGATATTGATAACTGCAAACTGTTACTTTTTATATCATCCTGTAATAAGTGGAATCGAAATACAATCTTCTTGTCAAAGCTTTGTCCACTTGACTTCAGGTCGACATCTTTGAGCCACCTAACCATCCTACTTCTCCTTAGCGGACAAGTTGAAACCAACCCTGGTCCATCGACTGGTGCTCCTGAGACATTTCCATCAGCATCTTTACCCTTCTTTGATCTACACGCAACGCTTTGTGAACCAAGATCACTACAGCAGCCGCCCCTTAAAAGGCGTACTTACACAGCAGATATTGATAACTGCAAACTGTTACTTTTTATATCATCCTGTAATAAGTGGAATCGAAATACAATCTTCTTGTCAAAGCTTTGTCCACTTGACTTCAGGTCGACATCTTTGAGCCACCTAACCATCCTACTTCTCCTTAGCGGACAAGTTGAAACCAACCCTGGTCCATCGACTGGTGCTCCTGAGACATTTCCATGTGCCATCTGTGGAGAGGAAGTGAGAGACAATGACCCTGCTCTCTTATGCGATCACTGCGACTGTTGGTGCCACATTTCATGTGTCGGTATCTCCCCAGACTCCTATGATATCTTGACAAAGAAGTCCAGGAGCTTCGCTTGGGTGTGCTGCCAGTGTTCCTCTACCAACATAGGGTCAAGCAGCTCGCTGCAAGGACTAAATCTCTCGCAGTCCAATCGTTTCTCACCCCTTCACCATGACACCAGCGATGAAGAAATCCTTCCCTCCATCAACCCTCTAACCTCTACTCCTACATCGAGCCCTGGGGGATGTTGTCAACCACGATTTCACCCTCCATCAAGAAATCGCAAAAAGGCATTTAAAGTGATGGTTGTAAACTGCAATGGTCTAAAGGGGAGTGCAACAAAATCAAGCTTCCATGCAGCTATTGCTCACCACACTCCTGACTTTTTGTCTTTGGTTGTGAATCAAAACTGGATGATAGCTTATCTTCATACTCAATTTTCCCAAGTAATTACTCCATCTACCGTAAGGACAGAAACATCCACGGAGGTGGTGTTTTCATAGCAATCATCAACACGCTAATTGTCACTGAATGTCCAGAGTTCGACTCTGACTGTGAGATACAGTGGTGCAACGTGCAACTTGCAAATGCCAAGCCACTGTATATTGGTAGCTACTACTGTCCCCCCAACAACAGACAACAAGGTCTCGAAGGCTTGCATCAGTCATTGTCCAAGATTATGACGAGACACCGACGCAGCCACCCTAACATCTTGATAGCCGGTGACTTCAATCATCCAGACATCAACTGGGATGACCAGTCGACTACAAATCCAGCCACTTCTACTTGTCACCAGAAGCTGTTGGATATCCTATTGCACAATTCCTTGTCCCAAACAGTCGGGAAGTCACCCGACCTTCATCCAACAACATCCTCGACCTGGTTGTAACGTCAAATCCTGCCCTGGTTGAGAATGTGAGTGTGCAGTCTGGGATATCTGACCACAACATCGTCACTTTTACTCTTGCTGCAAATCCAAAGATCTCTGTTAAACCCCTGAGGAAGATCTACCAGTTCCACAAAGCTGACGAACAGCAACTGAGAGATGCAGCAGCTGAATTTGCGACAGAATTTCTCCAATCAGATCCAGAGAGAAGATCAGTGGAGACAAACTGGTCCATCGTTGTCAACTTCCTGAACAAGTGTTTGTCTGAGCTTATTCCTTCCAAAATGAGCAAAGGAAGGAGACATCTCCCTTGGATTACTCCTTCTTTGAAACGCCAGATGAGGAAGAGAGATAGACTATTCAAGAAGGCACACAGCCAGTCTTGCTCTACAGCTTGGAAAGCCTACCGACAATACAGGAACCAAGTTGCCAAGAATGTACACAGAGCACGTTGTGAGTACATCAACAACATTATCGGGGAAAGCCTTAAAGACAACCCAAAGTCTTTCTGGTCTTACATCAAGACATGTCGTTCTGAAAACATTGGTATTCCTACCTTGCGTACTCCATCTAAACTATGCGCCTCAGCATTAGACAAGGCAGAGACACTGAACGGCTATTTCCAGTCTGTCTTTACTCCTTACCAGCCCCACCCTCTTGTACAGAAAGGACCTTCTCCTTTCCCATCTATTGGTCACCTGCACGTCCACAGGACCGGTGTCGAGAAACGCCTCCAACAACTGGACCCTTCAAAGGCCAGCGGACCTGACGAACTTCCACCCAAGCTCCTAAAGCTGGTAGCTCACGAGATTGCTTCTCCACTGTCTTTCCTGTTCCAGCAAAGCTACAACAGTGGCATCGTTCCAGCCCAATGGAAGCAAGCACTGGTTACCCCTATACACAAGTCGGGAGAAAAGTGTGACCCCTCCAACTACAGACCGATCTCACTTACCTGTGTCTGCTGCAAAGTAATGGAACACATCATCCTGAGCCATGTGTCGAAGCATGTTGCAGTGAATAATATCCTCACTGATGCACAGCATGGCTTCCGACGGGGTTTGTCAACAACCACTCAACTGACAACAGCCGTCCACGATTGGTCCTCCATCCTACAGCAGCGCAGCCAAGTTGATATAATCTTCTTGGACTTCAAGAAGGCATTCGATCGAGTACCACACCTTCTCCTGTCGACCAAACTTCAGTACTATGGAATAAGAGGTGACTCACTCCAGTGGATAATGTCACTCCTCACTGATAGACAACAGGCTGTCGTAGTTGATGGATCTAAATCAACATGGAGGGATGTAACATCTGGTGTCCCCCAGGGATCCGTCATCGGCCCTACCCTGTTCCTGTTGTATATCAACGATATCCAAGACAACATCCAGTCCACAATGCGTCTCTTTGCAGATGACAGCACCCTCTATCGTGAGATTCAACGCCCTGAGGACCATCAAATCCTAAAGGACGATCTCCAACAGTTGTCCAGGTGGTCTTCAAACTGGATGATGGACTTCAATGTAAAAAAAGTGCGCTATCCTCACCATCACACGGAAGCGTACTCCCAGCATCCGAGAATACCACCTGTCAAATGGACTGATCCCGAGAGTCAAAGAGTACAAGTACCTTGGAGTTACGGTTTCTGCTGATCTTCGCTGGAACAAGCACTGCCAATCCATCCGGCATAAAGCAAGCCGCACTCTAGGTCTTCTCCGCAGGACTCTCTCACCCTGTACTAGGGATGTAAAGTCCAGAGCCTATACACAGCCCTAGTGCGCCCCCAATTGGAGTATGCCTCGGAGGTTTGGAACCCACACAGCGTCACGGTCACAAAAATGCTAGAGCAAGTACAAAGAACAGCGGCTCGCTTTGTGTACTGTGATTACAGATACACCACATCACCCTCGGCTCTTGTGACAGCACTAGGGTGGGACACGCTTTACACACGTCGAATCCTCGACCAATGCACCCTCCTCTACAAGATCCATCACCGACTTGTCTCCATACCCAAACCAACTATTGTCATCCCTGCTACATACTTCGGAAGACACGACCACAACCTGAAGTATGTAATTCCTGTTGCAACAATCGACTCCTTCAAGTTCTCATACTATCCAAGAGCAATAAGGATCTGGAACCACCTACCAGGCTCAGCAGTCAATGCAAAAGGAATAACCCACTTCAAGGAGGCTGCTCTACCCTCCATCAGAATGATGCAGCCCCCTGTAGGTTCTCACATCATATAAGCTTACTAGCTTGGTTTTTACTTGCACTGGACTTAGCATATCTTACTGTAAATTAACAAGTGCTTGTCCACACACCATTCCAGCACTTCATTGACACTCCTTGAGTGAGTTGCCAAAGGGATTACCCAACCAAGTACCAAGTATTAATATTACTACAGTACAGAAGTACTATACAGGCCTATAGCCCTGGGCCTGGCTGGCTTGACTGCATACCTTTGCCTGTGGCTACAGTAATGTCAATGACATGTCTGAAATACTTTGACTTTGTCTTTGACAATGTAAGCAGTGCTAGTGTGGTACTGTGGCAAGCAATGCCAATGGCAGTTTTACTTTTTTAGTTTATTCAATTAGGCCCTAGATCTATAACAAAATTATCCATCCATCGTTTGTCGTACGCGTAGTCGTACATTTACCGGTATTTGATTTTGATTTGCAATTACTAGATCTAGTAGATCTACTACTAGTACTAGTAGTCTAGTAGAGGTCTACTAGTAGTAGTACTAGACTAGATCTAGACCTAGATCTAGACCAGGGAGATCTCCCTGCCTAGACCTAGTAATAGTACTTAGTAGAAGGCTATAGGCCTATCCCCATTTACCCATTCATGATGCATTGACCATTGGCATTGGCCATTGCCATTGGCCATTGCCATTGTGATTGTCAATGACATTGACATTGTTAGACATTCGATAAATCTAGCGCTTTCATGGCCTCTTACATGTCTTTGACATTATTATCGTTGACATATATTTCACTGTCGGCATTCTAGGCCCAGTACTTAGATCTATTCTAGGTCTAGATCTATAGTAGATCTGTCGACGTATAGATAGGCCTAACTAAGGCTAAGGAAGGTATGTACCGGTTCACAAAGACACAAGGACAGGTGTCAACCACATTGTGATGTGATTGTGATGTCATTACTGACATTACTACTACATTAAGCTTACCTCGGTTTGCAAGAAAAGGTGCACAAAATAACTAGACTAGGCGGCAGGCCTACATGTAGATCCGTGTTTGTGCTTCTAAGTAGTTTTCACAGCTGCAGTAGTATTGTAGCAAAGAAGATGATGATAATAACAGCTGATCGTAATGCATGCATTATTATCGATCGATGAATGAATTGCATTGAAATTAGGTACGTACGACAATACATCCAGCCGTGTTGCTTCCCAAGAAGACTGCTAAATCTGGTTCGGATATTACTTGCACGCACATATCCGATCGTCGCGCTAAGAAGAAAGGTACGTAGATCTCATAGAGATATCTCTATGGTAGATCTACGTCTTCTTGGCGAAAAATCACGGTGTGCTGCCGCTTGACCGAGAGGTGGCGCTATATAATAACACCTGAACACGTCTCGAGAGTAACATTTTTTATTTTAAAAAATATATAAAATCGTTTGCAGTCGAACAGGTTTTTGCATAAAAATTCACTTTAATGTAATATTTCGGATTTATATCTTCAATGATGCATTCTTATACATTTATTATATGTTTTTTATGTTTAGATCATAGTTTCGTTCGCTAAAGTGAATATTGACCAATACTCAATTATCCCTTTAAAACACATGTTTTAAACGATTCAGTTTACACACTTGAAGATAAAATTTATCTCGAAATTAATATGGGTCTGAAAACTAGAGAATAGACTTCTGACTATTGCTTGCCTGCTGTGGCAGATAACCAATCCCTTCGCGGATTTTACAATGTGGAAATAAACGCGTATAATTAGTTTAGTTAAGTGGAAAAAAAGCCTTCGATATAAACATGGCATATTTTCATAAGATTTTCAAATATAAAACACGATAACTCTCTGTTTAAGTGAATGTGTAGAAAGATCAGAGCTGGAGGATTTCTTGTCCTTTTTTGCCAGCCATAGTCTACCCAATAAATGACATGT
Organism: Mesocentrotus franciscanus; assembly: GCA_037976565.1. Lineage (NCBI taxonomy): Eukaryota > Metazoa > Echinodermata > Echinoidea > Camarodonta > Strongylocentrotidae > Mesocentrotus > Mesocentrotus franciscanus. Next base: position 27,329,057 of record CP137670.1, on the reverse strand, counting down.
GATGGCGCTGCCCATTGACTTAAAAGTTATGACAGAGATATGACTGGGTCGGAAGCGTCATAACTACTTAGTCAGGATGTTGTATTTGATCTTGACAAAGGGGGCTGAAACACCTAGTGGACAAGTAGCTTACTAACACTGATTTAGTCAAGAAGTTAGACTGCACTCTGCAGTGTAGCCTAGTCTAGTGCTTAGTCATGCTAGTGGTCTCTAAATTTACTCTAGAATATAGATTTTTGTTTTCTTTTCTGCGTAGTCTTGACTCTATGTCTCTAAGTTAAGTCAAGACTCTGTCTCTACTGTTAGTCTTAAGACTGCAAACATTGTAACAGTGAATGTTGTTTTCAGTAACTGAGTCTGAATGTGAACCTAGCTATTTTAAGAATAAATTTCCCCCCTCTCTTTTACAGGAAAATATACAGAGGGCCTTACCAAATGCTTGCCTTCTTTGAGTATGTGCTTGAAACATGAATGTCCTGGAGAAAACAGACCACCACAAGAGAAGGTTAACTTTTTTTACCTTTGATTTTTTACCTTTGACTTTTCTAATTTGATCTGTTAAGTTTGTCAAGTAAAAGGAAATTATAAAATGAGTGAGGGCATAAAATAAGGCCAAGTTGGAGGGGTATGCGAAGGGCTGGTTTGAGAAGCATCCATTCAGGGGTGGCTACATGTATGTGTGCAACAACATGTCTACTAACAAGTTGCTGTAGTGTTTATTTAAAGTGTATTTTAACTTCCAATATATATATTTTTATAATTCACATTTGAAGGTCATGAAGAAGGGGGGGGAGGGTCCAATACATGAGACAGAATGACAAGCAAAACGAAAATAATAATTGACCTTCCAATTTTGCTGAAAAAGAAAGTTAACATTGAAGGCAACTGAAAAATTAAATAATGCTATTTTTTTTTCTTACATATTTGGTTAATATTTATTGATTTTGTTTTCATAATTCTGTTCCAGGGATTGAGAGGAAGGGCTTGCTGTTGAGAGATTATGGGGTGCCTTGAGGTTCCACTTCCAGTCTTGATGTTCTGCCCCTTACCTCAAAGCGATGGCCTCTTGTGTCTGACAATATACAAGCGAAGCACAATGGACTGGTAATTCGTAATGCATATGTTTTTTTAACAAATTAGGGAAAGAAACAGAGATAAATTCATATAGCTTATAAGTCTGTCATGGCATTTTTAGTGACCCAACATTTGCTCCTGCGACGACTACTCCAGGCTTTATTTCGTCAAAGGTGTAGGGTTAGGCTGAGGGTTGGAATTGGGATTGAGGTGGTTTAGGGTTAGGGTTAGGCCTAGGGATGAAGTTTAATAGTGTATGAAATTTACGTGGAGTAATTGTCTCAGGAGAAGGTGTTGTACAACTGGATTTTCCAGGTGCTGGTGGAGCTGCATGTATCTCTTACTCATCATTGGTAGTTTGAAAATCTTCCTCTGTATTGTGATAGCAGCAACATGATGAAGAGTTGAAGGGAAAATAGTATACCACACTTCTTTCTATCATTTACAATAGCTTTAGTAAAGTAAAAACACACTGACCTGCAGTTTGTGAAACATGTGGCACTGTATTACCAATTAAAAGATTCAGTGATTTTTACGACATGCTCTATTGGCATTTATTTACTGGTTATGTTGTAACACAAAATGAATTCTCAACTTTAATCCTGGATCCATTGCTAAACATAATATTGTCAACCCTAAATGTATTAAACATTGCCAGACCCAAAGTCGGGCTACCCTATTATAAATCCCTTTCTACATACCAGTATTGTTCAAAATTTTATTACACCCTTACTGCGAGTTCCAGAAATTCTGCAAGAACCCTACCCTGCTGTTCACTTTATAATTATTACTGTACATTGCTTTCATGAACATGCCTTAAAAGTGAATTTATTTTATGTCTCTATACAAACAGGTGCCTGTACATGTAATGTATTTCATGCAAAAGAAGGGTATGAAAAGCTCATGATGATATGGTAGACAAGAGAGGGACCTTGCTGTCTAAAGCTTGGAGGCTAGATGACAGTGTCTGAAGTAAGTTGCCCCATAGAAGAGTGAGAACTTTCAGTTGCAATTGTCAACCAACACATCCTTACCACCTGCAACCCATCCCACTTACACAATATATTCTCTTAACAACAGTAACCCAAGTTCAACGTTTGGATTGGTGATTAAAAAAAAAACAAATGGGGGGTATGGTGGTCAGCCTAGCAGTACAAGGTCTAATTATGTCATATGGCTGTATCTTGGATGTCCTGGAGGTAGTTACCCGAGAAGTGTGATAAAGAAAAATATGTTTGTGTACTAACAGTTTAAAAAAAAAAAAATCATTGGACACTTTTGGTTGTTACAACTTAAAACTTGCAACTCAGATCAGAATGAGGTTATTACACTGTAAAGTTGACCGATGTCAAGTTTATTTGGAATTGAATTCTATGATTTTTCTATGAATGCCATTTTTAAAGCAATGGTCTGAATGTTTAATTAGATTTTTTACACAAACGTAGTATATTAGTCATAAAAGGCATGATTGGTAATACAGTAATTCATTTCAGACCATGAAGACCATGTATTATTATAATTATCTGGGATCTGTCGTTGGGCTGATAAGCATGAAAAATAAGGAATGTACTCCTGTCGAGCGAACAATAATGTTTATATAAAACTAATAGCCCTTTGAAGACTTCTTACTAAAAGAAGTAGAACAAGAAGAAAAAGAAGAAGAAATACACTGATGATGTCGGCTTTACTTCTTAAAGGTACTATGTCCCATTTGCAGGCAAAAAAAATGAAAAGGTTAAATTCCAACTGCATTTGAAAGACAATACTAATTTAGAACTTCCCTTAAAAAAAAGGGGGGCTTGAAAATGTCTTTAAGTGGAAAAATAACGACTATTAGTTGTCGAATCGACTTAGGAGCTATAGAGCCAGTAAGTAATAGTCTGATTTTCAGACCATTGTACCGAATGGTCATACGTTTTATGCTGCGCAAAGATTCAATCAGTTTAATTTTGGCCATTACAAGAAGTGGGTTATTGATGTAGACAAATGCTCATGTACCCTTTACAGCTCATTTTATGTATGTTATTACCAAAGAAGAAAAAAGCCAGTCAGTCACTCAATAGTGTCTGACAGTGAAGTCTAGCAAGTAAACGGGTTTCCTTGCATAATTTGAATATTAGGACACTGCTAACGTTTAAATTTCACAGATAGGACATACATGACATACCGGTATTCATAATTCCTGCAAAGTTCTACAGAATTTGATGTTGGCTGCAAAAGGGACATAGTATCTTTAAAGTAGTATAATATTTGAAAATAGTTTTTTTTTTTTTTTAATTGAAATTTTATTCATGAACAGCCGGCTTGTCAGAATTGCTTACAAGGATGCAAGTGGACTTTTCTGTACTAGTAGCTGAAGAGGAGCAGTCATCAGAAGGAGCATGCAACTCCAAAACAATGTGGATACCTCTACCGAGTTCATCTCAAAAATCATGGCTCTTCAAGAATCAAGATGTGACAGTGGATGTAGAGGGGTTTGTGACCCTCCTGACTGTGGACTACTTGCAATTTACATACTCAATTGATTTTAGCACTACTGCACAAAACTCAACCAGTCATGATGGAACAATCACAACAAACACTCGGAGAAGTATGATTTATGTGACTGGTATTAGGGTAGGTTTCAGCTTGTTAAGTTTATAAAAGAACCTGAAGCTGCCATTCCCCCAAAAAAAAAAAAATATATATATATATATATATATATATATATATATAATAAAAAATAAAGAAAAATAAAAAATAATAATGGAATGGACTTGAGTTTCACGAACATTCATGAAGGTCGGTGGAACAATGAGGACCGATAAGAATTAATGTGTTGCCCTCACAAGAGCATTCTTTCTCTTTCTTTTTCTTTTTGAGCTTTCGTATTATCCCAAACAGAACTTGTAGCTGCTAGATTAGAGCCATATATGTAGCGGTATTGAATTTTACGATTTGTTATGAATATTGGAATTTACCTTACCTACAGGATTGTAGTATTTCCGGCCCGTCTGCGTTCTTCGGAGTTACGAGAGATGTCGAGTGACAGAGTTATTGAAAGAGCACAGATGTGAGAGTCATGTAAGTTATGAGGCCGAAGAGTAATGGCGGGTCGGGTGAGCTCAACTCTGGAGGTTAAGTTCGCAAAATTAATAAAGTTCCTTTTAATATGGGTGTGTATGGTTCCAGGGATTAATTTGACGCAATGCCTCGTAGTGACACGCCCTTTTAAGGGGCAACACTTGTCAGAAGGTATAAAATGGGGAGCAGCTTCTGAATTGGTGCAAGCTTTTACTTTTCGGAGCAACTTCCTCATTTTGTTTCATACTCCATTTCCTTTGCCGCCATGAGGTGCTAAAGTTTTAGCAGAGTTAAGGGCACCAAGCCCATAGATGTGACTTTTCGTGATTATATGATATAAATTGTAATAAACTTACTATCCACTTCAACACTTGACTCTTGTCAAGAATTTTACTTCTTCGTGTGGACTTTGTTCTTCTCTGGAACGCGACTTGGGCGGGGTGGTAGGCCGCCACCGGCCACCCAGTAGCTGGGGCCGTTTCATATATAAAGAATGTTTGAAAACAAGCGACTGCATTATAAGCTCAGCATGCTCAGTGGCATTGATTCCTTTTATGAGGAATATCAATTTTTGTTCCTCTCAACCATGAGTTGTACAGATTCTTTGATGGGTGAAGAGGGATAAGTGCCCCATATGTTGTATTTAACAGGTTTTCTTTTCTACATAATGAGACGAGGATAATATAGTAATATAGCAGGAAATTATCTACTGCAACATGTTTTATAATTGCTAGGTCCTATGTAACATTTCTCCATCACCTATATCATTTACTTTTGTTCAAGTTTATTTCATATTGGATAACAGAATCAATGAATTGTTACACTTCTTTCTTTTACACACATACACACATTTTGCTTTATTCCAACTTTATGTTCAACAGTGTAATTAGAAACAAGCAGGTAAAAAATAGGCTGAAAGAATGCAATTAGGAGATAAGAGAAAGTGAAACCAATAAGGATTGTAGAGAAAGAGTATCAGAGAGAGAAAGGGGGGTAAGGGCAATGAAAAAAGAAGAAGATTGATTCAGCAAAAGAAAGGAGGAGAACATGGAAGAAAATGTCTGATGGACCAGATAGGGAAGAGAGGAGAGGAAGAGAGAGAAGGGGGAAATGGGAAAGGAATTGATCGAGAGTGGGAAAGGATCGACAGGAGAAAGTGTAGGCCTATGGAAGGGAGGGTGAAGGAGAGAGAAACGGGATTACAGGGGGTATAGAGTGGGAAGAGAGAGTGGCCGGAAAACAGAGAGTAGGGAAAAGTAGAGGGGTGAAGGTGGGAGTGGAGGAAAGGGGAAAATGGAGAGGAAAGGGAGAGAAGAAGGGAAGGTGAGAATGGATATTGAAAGACAAGTGCAAGTAAGAGGAAAGGGAAGAGAGGGAGAGAGAAGGGGGGAGGTAAGCAGGCGCGGATCCAGGATTTCTTAGAGGGGGCACAATTTTTTTCTCCCGCAAATTTAAAATCGTGCCGGCCGAAAATTCGCTCAGTGAGGGGGTAGTGAGCACTAATTTTGTTTTGCTCCCGCAAATTTGAAAATCGCCCCGACCGAAAATTGCTCAGTGGGGGGTACTGAGCACTTATTTTCTTATTTTTAGCCGGGGGGCACGTGCCCCTGTGCCCCATAGATCCGCCACTGGTAGGGAAACATGGGGGGAACAGAGTGAATAGGAATGAAGAAAGAAGAAAAGGAGAGAAAATGTGGAAGAAGTTGGAAGTCCGGCCACGAAAAGGAAGGACGAAGTAATGCAACATTGATCAGACATAGCAGACATAGAAAAGGGAGAGGGAGAGAGAGAGAGAGGGGTGGAGGCAATTAGAAAGGGAGAAGGAACGGGATGAGCAAGACGGCGAGTGAGGCGATAGAATGAGTTTAGCTAGGGTGGGGAAGGAGGATCGAGAGAATAGAAGGGGACGAGGCGAGAAGGAGACTTAGTGTGGAAAACAGAGAGGGAGGGGTAAAGGAGGGAGGGAGAAGAGAGAGGTATATAGAGTGGAATAGGGAAGAAGGGAGGAGATGGATCGAGTGAGGGAAAAGAGGATGAAATGAGGAAGAAAATGCAGGAAGGGCTAGAAATGAGTGAGACAATAATAATGATATAGAATGTTAGGCTAAAAGAGGAGGAAGGCCAAGAGATGGGAGGTGATATTATATACAATGAGGAGACTCCGTGAAAGCAGGGGAGAAAGAGGAATTAAGGGGAGATTAAAGGGGGAACAAAAAGTAGAGGAAACAGAGAGGAACGGTGGAGCTGAGAGAGCGAGGTAAGAGAGGGGAAGCAGGGAGAAAGGGGGTCGAGAGAGGGACCAACATTGATGAGAGGCGGAGAAATGGAAGCGGAGGTGAGGTAGGGGAGAATGGGAAAAGGCGAAAGGGGGATTCTTTGGATTTAGGAGGGCGGCCGGCCGGCCGGGTAAGGGGATAAGGGCGTAGACTCCGCGGAGCGTTTAAGAAATGAGGGGAAAGAAGAAGAGCTAGCGCAGGATAGTGAAGGGAAAGAGAGAGGGAGGGAGAGCGCGTGCGGGGTGGAGGGAAGGAAGATTGGGGGAGGGGTGGCGGAATAAGCAGGCCGACCGAAGAATTAGCTGATGAAGGTTTGGGAAAAGGGAGTGAAGGAATGAGGGGAAAGGATTGGATAACCTGGGATTAACGGATAAGAGCGAATTAGGGGCGGTGGAAAAGAAGGTAGAAAAAGAAAGTTGGAGGTGAATGAGGAAGGAGGGAATGAAAGGTTAGAGAAGAAAGAAGGAGAGTGTGGTAAACAGAGAGCTAGAGAGGGGAAGTGGTAAGGGAGGGGAGAAGGGGAGGGATGAGCAAGCCGGCGGAAGAACGAGTTTAGAGAGGATGGGGAAAAGATGATTGGGATTACGGTGAAGAGAGGGAAATGGCTGAGGGGTGCATGGGGGGGAATCGAAGGAGAATGGGGATGAGGGATCGAGAGAATAGAAGGGGACGAGGAGAGAAGGAGAGACACTAAAATACTCAGGTGATAAAGAGGAACAGTGCGTTACTGTGGCAACTTTGTAATCTGGATGACATTAAAGTAGTTACTGAGGTATAGTAGTAGTCTACTCACAAGACACTTTTATGTTAATCGAGGGTGTATAAATACGTGCAATATCTCTATATAGCTCACATTTCTTTCATATAGTAGGCCTTTGACCAAATGGAACCCATAAAACAAACAATGTGTTGGTAATATATTGTTACTCTTTATCTTTAGGTTCTTTCAAAGCTATGATCTCATTCTTTATTCATTTGTCATGCATGTATGCAGCATTCCCCCAAAAAAAAAAGAATTAAAAAAATCGGTATGCCTGTGCCAAAGAAATAATAAATAAATAAATAAACATTAACAAAATAACCAGATATAGAATCATCAACAGTTTCACGCTTGTATTCACAATCGTCCGCATATAATTTCCAACGCTATATTATGTCTTGCTTAAGTGCTCGTAAAGTCATCTTCGCTATTTTGCATGCATAGGCCTACACACACACACATAACCACACACACAAGCTAGATTAGTTTTTAAAAAAACGTGTGACAAAGTGGAACAATTCATATTATTCTTGCTAATGCGATTTGAAAAAGTGCAGTCTGGATTAGAGACAACGCTACTTTTCTCACACGGCGCGAAAATTACTAAATCCTACAGTTCGATACTGTGCCCTCACTATAACCCAGGTGATAAAGAGGAACAGTGCGTTACTGTTGCAACTTTGTAATCCAGATGACATTAAAGTAGTTACTGAGGTACGTAGTAGTAGTCTACTCACAGGCACTTTTATGTTAATCGAGGTGTTCAAACACGTCCAGTATCTCTTCATAGCTCTTGTTTTAATATAGTAGGCCTTTGACCAAATGGAACACCTTAATTAACCACAAAACAAAATATGTGTTGGTTATTAATTGGTTCTCTTTATCTAAAGGCTCTTTCAAAGCTATGATCAGTTTTCATTCATTTTGTATGCATGCATGAAGCATTCCCCCCCCCCCAAAAAAAAAACAACAGAATATAACATTACACTAAATCGATACGTCAGTGCCACCAAATACAAAATAAATTAATAAACATTACCCCCAATAATAAATACACAGACGCGCTTGCACGCTTTTACTCATTTATATTTGCATTGCTTATGTGAATGAAAAAGGTGAACTCTGGAATGGAGACAACTCAACAGACCATTGTTCTATTAGGGCGCAAAAAATACTCGATCCTACAGTTCGATACTGTGCCATCACTATAACCCAGGTGACAAATAGGAACAGTATGATACCGTTGCTACTTTGTAATCTAGATTACAGATTATATATTCTAGCACGTTTATACTGTGCTACATTAGATCACCTGCTACGGTATCTTACTGTGACTGTATTGGTATCGGGTGTGTAGCGATGGTCATGTGACAGCATTTTGACCAATCACACATCGGTATCTATATAGGAAATTTAATATATATATATATATATATATATACTAGCAGGGCCCGTGGGAAATCCACGGGATTCTAGGGAGGGTGGGAGGGGTTTGTAAAAAGATAATGTGATATCGATTTTTTTTTTTTTTTAAATTTATTTGTTTTATTTTTTTAATCATAATTATTATTGTATTTTTTTAAAAGATAATTTCTGTGCTAGATGATATTATTTCTCTTCATTGTATAGGCCTACTTTTTATCATTTTATAATTTTTCTTCTTCTTTTCATTTATATTTTACTCGTTAGAATACCAACCTTTTGTTTGCTGTCCCATCATGTATCGTTTTGAATTTTTAATTTTTATCTGAATCATGTAACAAAACTTGAAAACTGGAAGAAAACAGTGAAATCAATAATTTGTAATCAAAATTGATGCAGATATTTTAGACTTTACTTTCGTTTTCATTTTCGTTATTTACGATTATTGTCGTCACTTCGTTCCAATTATTCTCACTTTGTCTTTCCCTTTCCCGGATCAAGGGCGTCATTGCAATCCGAGTTTGAGCATGGGGGACACAATTACATGTCACTCTCTCTCTAGTTATGCTGTTTCACGGCATGTACTTTCATTGGTGACCGGTTCATTTATTGTCTTTTTTATCTTTGACGTTTCATTAAATTTTTAGAGAAAGAAGACGATTGGTTGTACCGTTCTCGACTCTTAATCCTTGTCTGAATTCAGTTTACACCCTCTCGCGCGTAGCGCGTAAGCTTTGACGTTTCATTAAATTATTTTTAAAAGAAGACGATTCGTTGTACCGTTCTTGACTCTTAATCTTTGTTTAAATTCAGTTTCCCCCTCCCGCGCGAACGCGGAAGCTGTGACGTTTCATTAAATTATAAGAGAACGAAGACGATTCGTTGTACCGTTCTCGACTCTTAATCCCTGCTTTAATTCAGTTTCCCCCCACCCGCGCAAAGCGCGGAAGCTTTGACGTTTCATTAAATTATTTAAAAAAGAAGACGATTCGTACGTTCTTGACTCTTAATCTTTGTTTGATTCAGTTTTCCCCTCCCGCGCGAAGCGCGGAAGCTTTGACGTTTCATTAAATTATTACAGAAAGAAGACGATTCATTGTACCGTTCTCGACTCTTAATCCTTGTTTGAATTCAGTCCCCCTTTCCACACGAAGCGCGGAACCTTGACGTTTCATTAAATTATTTTAAAAGGAGACGATTCGTTGTACCGTTTTTGACTCTCTCTTAATCCTCGTTTGAATTCAGTTTCCGGCCTCTCGCGCATAGCGCGGAAGCTGTGACGTTTCATTAAATTATTAGAGAACGAAGCCGATTCGTTGTACCGTTCTCGACTCTTAATCCCTGTTTCATGAAATTTTTAGAGAAAGATCATTTCGTAGTACCGTTCTGGACTATTAATCCTTGTTTGAATAAAGTTCCCCCCCTTCCGCGCGATGTCAACACAGAGAGAAAGAAAGAGAATTAAAAGAAAGAAAAAAGAAAGATTTTAACCCCAAATCGTGGGGGACGTGTCCCCGTCCCCCAGGATAATGGATTGGTCGACGCCCCTGATAGGTCTACGTATATTGTTCTCATGCACTTCCCATTATCATTTTGGTTATTTTCACACATTGCTAAGTTAATTTAGTCCTACAATGAAAATAATATACAAATTTACAAATATACAATGACACTCGAAGTGACTCGAGGATCTAGCTAAAACTATTCGCATCGAAGGAACATCAAATCGTATTATATTATCCCGAGGGCCATCGCGGCCCGATAGAGAACAGTTCCATTGATGTTCCCGAGTGCGAATAGTTTTAGCTTGTTCCGAGAATGAGTCATTGTATATTTGTTTTATATCCCTTCCACCTGTAGGCCTATCATTCCTTGGACACTTCTGTAGCTGTACTCATATTCACATCACATTCAATAAAGAAATAACAGAAAACAACAATTCATTGCACGGCTCAAACATGAAACATTGAAGAATCTAAAGACACGCTATACAGCCTGCAGTATTACAGGTACAGCAGTAGAGTGCTGCAGTTACCGCACTGGGTAAATTGCATGGCGTGACTGGCCTGACACCGCTGGAGTTGGCCGTGCGGAGGCATGTGATATTACCTAAGCTCGCTGAATTTTTCTTCTCTTCAGTTATATGGTCTCGACAATTACAATCTATTTGCGTTATCAGGTGGGCTGTATATAATACAGACCACCTTATGTTTTCGTTAGAATTGCCTTTCTTTATTTTTCTTATTTCCAATCACTTTTTTGTTAGCACGATAACTTAAAAATGGCTCAATCAAATGCCTTGAAATTTGGCACACATATGTATAGGCATATGGACAAAGCAAAATAAGGTTGTCAACCTTGACCATGACTGATGACGTCATCTAGGCGCCATTTTGTGAAATTTTCTGAAAATCTACTCATGATCATATCTTCATAACGAAAAGTCTTTCTCATTCATATTTATCACGATCAAGGTCAAAAAAACGCACACACGCGCATGCGCGCGCGTCTTCGCGCGTACTGGCATTTTAAAACATAGCATCGCCGAATTTTCTCCGTCATCATATTTGGCACATTTTTCCAAGCATTTTGATACCTTGTTCACCTTTTTCTGACCAGTAATAACGCAATGAGCGTCCGTTCAAGAAACATGTCCGTGCGCGCGAGCTCTTGTAATACATAGCATATATGGGCAAAAACATGCCTATACAAAATTCATTGTAACTCTTCAGAATGGATGGGAACTCCCAATTTTTTTTCATATTTGGATAGATTATGAGTCGGAGATATGATTTCATGTCTCATTTGACCCTCAATTAACTCATGACGTCATCATAATGGCCTCCGAACTCAAAATTTCAATTTGCATATTATGACGTCAGCATATTTTTGGAAAATTGATTGTATCTCTGTAAATATTGATCGATTTTCTTCCAAATTTTGATATGTTCTAGCTGAGACAATTTTCTACAAATGCAGTTTCCACGATTTTTCATTTTGACAAAGGCATCATGGCGTATTTTTGCGATTAAAGGAGGCATGTCAATTTTTCACATTTTGCGTGTATTCTCTATGGGACATGACTTTTTCAAAACTGGATTCTACATTCCCGTCTTTCGCGAGCAATATCTCCGTCGTTTTAGTTTTGTTTTCGCTGAGCTTCGAGTATGTTGTAGCTGAGACAATAAGCTATCACAAGTGTGCCCTTTATTTTTCGATCAGATGCCGGGATCATGCTCATATTTCACTTGCAAAGTGGGATTTGAGAATTCCATTTTCCGTTCACGTGTAATGTCTATGTGGATTATTTTGGTATAGTGGTCATAGCACTTGCCTCCCATTCCGGCGACCCAAGTTCGATTCCTGGTGGGTCAATTTTTTTTTTTTTTTTGCCGTCGTTTTAAATTTGATTTTATGATCTTCTTCGACTATTATAACATATTATCATATACAATCACAAACAATGTAATAAAATGCCTAATTTTGCGTGTTATATCTATGGGAGAAGAATGTCAATCGTTTGAGTACAACCCTATGGGAAATCTGAGTCCTTGTCGTGTATTATTTTTTTATTCATAGTTGGATAGAGTATGAGTCGGAGATATGATTTCTTATTTAAAAAATCTAGAAAATGCATATTTCATTTTGATATTTAGATTTGAGGGTCAAAGGTCAAATATACTGTACATGGTTTCTCTAAAACCATGCATTGTATAGACTTGAAATTTGGCACACTAATAGACCTGAATAAGAGGATTATTTAAAAAAATAAGGTCAAATCATGCCAATGTTATCTTAACTACTTAGTATGTCACTAAACATGTGTGGCATGTACTTGGAACAGCCCACCTATACTTGTTATTAACAAGTATTATATGTCTAGTCAGGTGGGCTGTATATAATACAGACCACCTTATGTTTTCGTTAGAATTGCCTTTATTTATTTCTTTATTAGGTGGTCTGTCGGCATCGACAGATCACCTATTGTTTTCGTCAGAATTTTCTTTCTTTATTTATTTATTTATTAGGTGGTCTGTCGGCATCGACAGATCACCTATTGTTTTCGTCAGAATTTTCTTTCTTTATTTATTTATTTATTAGGTGGTCTGTCGGTATCGACAGATCACCTATTGTTTTGGTCAGAATTTTCTTTCTTTATTTATTTATTTATTTATTAGGTGGTCTGTCGGTATCGACAGATCACCTATTGTTTTTTGTCAGATTTTTTTTTCTTTATTCTTTATTAGGTGGTCTGTCGGCATCGACAGATCACCTATTGTTTTTGTCAGAATTTTCTTTCTTTATTAGGTGGTCTGTCGGCATCGACAGATCACCTATTGTTTTTGTCAGAATTTTCTTTCTTTATTTATTATTAGGTGGTCTGTCGGTATCGACAGATCACCTATTGTTTTTTGTCAGATTTTTTTTCTTTATTCTTTATTAGGTGGTCTGTCGGCATCGACAGATCACCTATTGTTTTTGTCAGAATTTTCTTTCTTTATTAGGTGGTCTGTCGGCATCGACAGATCACCTATTGTTTTTGTCAGAATTTTTTTTTCTTTATTCTTTATTAGGTGGTCTGTCGGCATCGACGGATCACCTATTGTTTTTGTCAGAATTTTCTTTCTTTATTAGGTGGTCTGTCGGCATCGACAGATCACCTATTGTTTTTGTCAGAATTTTCTTTCTTTATTTATTATTAGGTGGTCTGTCGGTATCGACAGATCACCTATTGTTTTTGTCAGAATTTTCTTTCTTTATTCTTTATTAGGTGGTCTGTCGTATCGACAGATCACCTATTAATTTCGTCAGAATTTTCTTTTTTATTATTTATTTATTAGGTGGTCTGTCGGCATCGACAGATCACCTGTTGTTTTCGTCAGAATTTTCTTTCTTTATTTATTAGGTGGTCTGTCAACGACAGACTACCTATTGTTTTCGTCAGAATTTTCTTTCTGTAAGAATTTTTATTTATTTCTCCCCATTTTTTGTTCCGAGGATAACTCAAGATCGGTACGGTCAATTTCTTTCAATTTTGACACAGTCATAGGTCATTGTCATGAGACGTGACAGGAACATTTTCAAGGTCATCAAGTCTTCATGACGTCATCCAGGCGCCATTTTGTGATATTTTCTGAAAATCACAAATGATCATATCTTCATAACGAAAGTCATTTCTCATTCATATTTACCATGATCAAGGTCAATATCCGTCCGGTCAATTTCAGGTCAATAAACGCGCGCGCGTACGTCCGTGCGTCAGTGCGCGCGCAAATTTAAAATGCTCAAAATCGTCTCAAATTCATTTTGCATACGTTTCAGGCCATTTTAAGCATTTCGCAAAACGCGAAAACGCGAATTTTCGCGCGTTTTCGTTCGTGACGGCCGAACGAAAAATAATTCTCCTAGTGCATTTTTGACATGATATTCCTCATTTTTTCCGAACAATTTGATACCATGTTTATCTTTTATGACCATTAATAACGGAATGAGCGTCCGTTCAAGATACATGTCTGTGCGCGCGAGTTCTTGTAATACATAGCATATATGGGCAAAAACATGCCTATACAAAATCCATTATAGCTCTTCAGGATGGATGGGATCCTCAATTTTTTTCATATTTGGATAGATTATGAGTCGGAGATATGATTTCATGTCTCATTTGACCCTCAATTAACTCATGACGTCATCATAATGGCCTCCAAACTCAAAATTTCAATTTGCATATTATGACGTCAGCATATTTATTGAAAAATTAGTGTATCTCTGTAAATATTGATCATTTTCTTCCAAACTTGATATGTTGTAGCTGAGACAATTCTCTACAAGATAAGTGCCCATTATTTTTCATTTTGATGACGTCATCATGGTGAAAATTTCATTTGAAGGCGACATGTCAGAGTTTTCTTAATTTGCGTGTTATGTCTATGGGTGGTGAATTTCGTTCACATCATGAATCTACATGACATTAATCTTTGAGCACTATCTAGCTTATTTGTGCTCCTTTTTCTCCCAAATTTTGGTATGTTATAGCTGAGACTATATAGCTATAAAAACCGTGCTTTTAGTTTTTTGATCAGAAGTCGAGATCATGTCGAAATTTTCAATCGAATGTTGAAGTCGCGACTATGCCAAGGCCGTTTGTCAGCCTTGCATGTTACGTCTATGAGAAATATTTTGGTCTATTGTTTAAAGCCCAAGTCCACTCCGATTTTTTTTTAAATTGTAGCATGTTGTAAAAAAATTAAAGGTTAAAACTGCCAAATATCACGGGCGTACTTCAATCAGGTGATTTTCAAGAGCGATTTCTGTTTCGGTTATTTCGAGCAAAACATTTAAATTGCTGTACGGTTGTGACGTATGCTTCTCACAACGAAAGTGCCTGGGCCCGTATTCAATTCAATACTTAAGTACAAAATTTAAGCTTTTTACTTAGTATTTGGCTTAGATAAAATACTTAGCCAATTTTGGTATTCAATTCAAACTTTTGGCTAAGTATTTTACCCTAAATTTAAGACAGCTCCTACCAGACTTAAGCCAATTATTTGGAGGCCTTGATTGGCAGGCATATGGTTTTCTTACGCAGTATTATAACCTGCGCACAATTATATTAGCGCGCATTTATTGCGACGCGTTAATTGCGCATTACTTTTGATTGACCGTGTGATGTCACAATGCTTATCAGAAAGTATTTTACTTAGATTTTGTCTAAGGTAAGTAAAAGTCTAAAATGCGATTTGAATACGAGATAAGTAAACTTCTTAGCTTAGCCATTTACTTAGTAAATTTCTTACTTATTCTGAGTATTGAATTGAATACCGGCCCAGCAGTATATATTCTGACAATAGGCTATTTTCGTAATGTAACCAAATTTAATGCATACGTCTTTGTCAAGTGCCTATATACACAATATTTCATTCACCCGATAAGAATAATAGTATTTTATTATTCTTATCAGGTGAATGAAATGGTTTGTATCGAGGCACCTCACAAAGACGTATGCATTAAATTTGGTACATTACAAATTTGTGTTGTGAGGACCCTACGTCACAAAAATGCATTGTGGGGAGAACCGACTCGATCATTAACTTGTTTTTGCTCATTAAAAAAAAGTCCGAGCACCATTTTCCAAAATCAAGTTATATATGGGCTTTTAGATTTTTGTCTGTCTAATCAGCTCAACTTTTCAGTGGAGTGGAATTTTACTTTAAAGCACTTGCCTCCCATTCAATCGACCCAGGCTCGAAGGATTGATTCCCGGTGGGTCAATTTGTTATTTATTTTTGTTCCGTTTTACATATGATTTGATAACCTTCTTCGACTGTCATAACATATACAATCACAAACAACGTAAGAGAATGTCTAATTTTGCATGTTATTTCTCTGGGAGAGGAATGTCAACAGTTTGTGTACAACCCTATGGGAAATCGGATTCCTTGTCATTGATTAAACCTATATGGTTAATCTCCCAAGTCTAAAACAATATCAAATCATCCCATTTCTACGATGCTAGTCTCCTTTCCAGACATTTATACTTTTTCCAGCTATTCAGTTCAGGTACATGCAATGTTTAACTCTCTCTCACGGACATATAATTTTGTTACAAACTTCTCTCTTCTCTATAGAGTAAATATTCAATTCTATTTATGCTGGAAATATTTAATGCATCGTTCTCCATTGCATTTCTTTCTCTCTCTCTCTCTCTTCTCTTCTCTCTCTTGCTTTGTTTCTCTTCCCCTCTCTTGTTTGCCCCCTCCTTCTCTTGCTCTGTCTCTGCATCTATCTATCTCTCTTTCTTTACTCTTTACCCCCCTCTCTCTCTCTTTGTGCCTCCCTCTACCTCTTTTGCCTTGCCTCCCTCTTATTCTCTTGCTCTGTCTCTCTCTGCCTCTGGTTCTCGTTCTTCCTCTATGATGTCTTGTAATGTTCCTTAATTTTCTATAGCTCTATATATACCCTTTGCCCTTTCTATTCTTATTTCACCCCTACAATGTTTACCATGGAGAGAAACATGAATTGAAATACATTAGTAAACGGCGCTTTGGGATACCTGGTGATCCCCAACTTTTTTCATATTTGGATAGAGTATGAGTCGGAGATATGATTTCATATCTCATTTGGCAATTAAGTATATCATGACATCATCATAATTGTATTGGAACTCAAAATACGAATTTGCATTTTTATGACGTCAGCATATTTGTGCAAAATGGATTGTAACTCTGTAAATATTGATTGATTTTCTTCCAAACTTAGATATGTTGTAGCTAAGCGGATTGTATACAAGATCAGTTTCGACCATTTTTCATTTTGATGACGTCATCATAATTAAAATTTCAATTAAAGGCGACATATGAGAATTTTCTTAATTTGCGTGTTATGCCTATGGAAGGTGAATTTTGTTCACGTCATGCATCTACATGTGTTCTTTGAGCAGTATCTCGTTGTGAATGCAGTCTGTTGTTACGTAAGAGAGGCAGCATTCACAGACCCTATACAATTTAATTCTCAATTGGGTCTTGAGTGAAGTATATAACATAAGTACTAACTTGCTCTGTCAATTCAAAGTTGGAAAAACTACAGTACACAATGCCCATTCCTCTCTTGTAGTCTTCAAATTCACACCAATGTAGCATGATCCCCCAAACCAGGCGCTTGCGCCTGCAAACTAAGCCTAATAGGGCATCCATCATCACTTTCATGATCATAATCAACATCATCATTACCATCATCATTATAATTATTATCGTCATCATGATCATCATTATCGTCACCATGATCATCATCGTCATGATGCTCATCATTATCATCAGCATCATTATCATTATTATCATCATTATCATCATCATCGATCACCATTATCATCAACATTATCATGATCATCATCATTATCATTATGATCATCATCATCATCGTCATTTATTCATCATCAGGATCATCAAGGAGTTAATTTCCCAATACTTTGTTTCATTAGGTGGTCTGTCGGCATCGACAGATGCTCATATTTCACTTGCAAAGTGGGATTTGAGAATTCCATTTTCCGTTCACGTGTAATGTCTATGTGGATTATTTTGGTATAGTGGTCATAGCACTTGCCTCCCATTCCGGTGACCCACGTTCGATTCCTGGTGGGTGATTTTTTTGCCGTCGTTTTAAATTTGATTTAATGATTTTCGACTATTATAACATATTATCATATACAATCACAAACAATGTAATAAAATGCCTAATTTTGCGTGTTATATCTATGGGAGAAGAATGTCAATCGTTTCCGTACAACCCTATGGGAAATCTGATTTCTTGTCGTGTATCAAACCTATAGGGTTAATCTCTGTCTGTTGGAATATATCAAATCATCCCATTTTTATGATGTTAGTCTCCTTCCCAGACGTTTATACTTTCCATTTATTCAGCCCAGGTATATGCAATGTTTACGTCACTTCCATGGACATAGAATTGTTTACATGTCTATAACTTCTCTCTTCTTTTTAATATAGTAAATATTCAATTCTATTTATGCTGGAAATATTAAATGAATCGTTGTCCATTGCATCTCTTTCTCTTGCTCTCTCTCTCTCTCTCTTGCTCTGTTTCCCTTCCCTCTCTTGTTCTGCCCCTATCCTTCTCTTGCTCTGTCTTTGCTCTCTCTCTCTCTACTCTTTCACTCTCTCCCTATCTCTGTCTCCCTCTCTTGCTCTGCCCCTCTGTCTCTGCCTCTCATTGTATACTCTCTCACCCTCTCCCTTTCCCGCTTCTGGTTCTCGTTCTCCCTCCGATATCTCTTGTAATTGTCTTTAATTTCCTCTAGCTCTTCAATTTGCCCTTTGTATTCTTATTTCACTTTACCATGTTTCCTTATACTATCCTCTCTCCTTCCAAGTGTATGCATTCTGATTCCTCTTTCATCCCTCGGTCCGGCTCATGTATTTTTACATGACAAACAATGAATTAAAATGCCTAATTTTGCGTGTTATATCTATGGGAGAAGAATGTCAATCGTTTCAGTACAGCCCTATTGGAAATCTGGTTCCTTGTCGTGTATTAAACATATAATATAGGGTTTATCTCCCAATTCTGCTATAATATCAAATCACCTTGCTAGTCTCCTTCCCAGACGTTTTTACTTTTCAGTTATTCAGCCCAGGTATATGCATGTTTACGTCTCTCCCGTGGACATAGAATTGTTTACTTGTCTATACTTCTCTCTTTCTCTATATTAAATTCTATTTATGCTGGATATATTGAATGCATCGTTCTCCATTGCATCTCTCTCTTTCTCCTCTCTCTTGCTCTGTTTCCCTTCTCCTCTCTTATTTTGCCCCTCTCCTTCTCTTGCTCTGTCTCTGCATATATATATCTCTCTACTCTTTTACCCTCTCCCTCTCTCTCTCTGCCTCCCTCTACCTCGACCTCTTGCCTTGCCTCCCTCTTATTCTCTTGCTCTGTCTCCCTCTGCCTCTGCCCTTCTCTTTTCTTCTCTCTCACCCTCTACCTCTCCCGCCTCTGGTTCTCGTTCTCCTTCTATTATGTCTTGTAATGTTCCTTAATTTTCTATAGCTCTGCCCTTTGCCCTTTGGCCTTGGAACTCAAAATACGAATTTGCATATTATGACGTCAGCATATTTATGGAAAATTGATTGTATCTCTGTAAATATGGATCGATTTTCTTCCAAATTTTGATATGTTGTAGCTAAGACAATTTTCTACAAGATCAGTTATTCAGATTACATAACAGACCACCTAATTCGTCCTCATGACGAATTACATTTTTAGTTTTTATTTATTTCTCCCCCTTTTTTGTTCAGACGATAACTCAAGATGGGTACAGTCAATTTCTTTCAATTTTGGCACAGTTATGGGTCATTGTCATAATACGTGACAGGAACATTTTCAAGGTCATCAGGTCATCGTGACGTCATCCAGGCGCCATTTTGTGAATTCACATTATCAATCATATCTTCATGATGCGTCATCAAAGGTCATTCATATTCACATCACATATACTTCAAATCAAGGGTCAACAGGTCATGTCATCAAATGTCACATAAAAGGTCATGACGCGCATACGCGCGCGTCAAAATTTTAAGCTGTTCAAAATCACTTTTTATTCAAATGAGAGTACGTTTGAGGCCATTTTAAGCATTTTGCAAAAAACGCGCACGCGCGCATGCGCGCGCGTTTTCGCGCGTTCTGGCATTTTGCAACATAGAATCGCCAAATTTTCTCTGTCATCATATTTGGCATATTTTTCCAAGCATTTTGATACCTTGTTCACCTTTTTCTGACCAGTAAAAACGCAATGAGCGTCCGTTCAAGAAACATGTCCGTACGCGCGAGCTCTTAATACATAGCATATATGGGCAAAAACATGCCTATACAAAATGCATAGTTACTCTTCAGAATGGATGGGAACTCCCAATTTTTTTTTCATATTTGGATAGAATATGAGTCGGAGATATGATTTCATGTCTCATTTGACCCTCAATTAACTCATGACGTCATCATAATGGCCTCCGAACTCAAAATTTCAATTTGCATATTATGACGTCAGCATATTTTTGGAAAATTGATTGTATCTCTGTAAATATTGATCGATTTTCTTCCAAATTTTGATATGTTCTAGCTGAGACGATTTTCTACAAATGTAGTATCACGATTTTCATTTTGACAAAGGCATCATGGCGTATTTTTGCGATTAAAGGAGGCATGTCAATTTTTCACATTTTGCGTGTATTCTCTATGGGACATGACTTTTTTAAAAACTGGATTCTACATTCCCGTCTTTCGCGAGCAATATCTCCGTCGTTTTAGTTTCGTTTTCGCTGAGCTTCGAGTATGTTGTAGCTGAGACAATAAGCTATCACAAGTGTGCCCTTTATTTTTCGATCAGATGCCGGGATCATGCTCATATTTCACTTGCAAAGTGGGATTTGAGAATTCCATTTTCCGTTCACGTGTAATGTCTATGTGGATTATTTTGGTATAGTGGTCATAGCACTTGCCTCCCATTCCGGCGACCCAAGTTCGATTCCTGGTGGGTCATTTTTTTTTTTTTTTGCCGTCGTTTTAGATTTGATTTTATGATCTTCTTCGACTATTATAACATATTATCATATACAATCACAAACAATGTAATAAAATGCCTAATTTTGCGTGTTATATCTATGGAAGAATAATGTCAATCGTTTGAGTACAACCCTATGGGAAATCTGAGTCCTTCTCGTGTATTAATTTTTTTATTCATAGTTGGATAGAGTATGAGTCGGAGATATGATTTCTTATTAAAAAAAATCTAGAAAATGCATATTTCATTTTGATATTTAGATTTGAGGGTCAAAGGTCAAATATACGGTACATGGTTTCTCTAAAACCATGCATTGTATAGACTTGAAATTTGGCACACTAATAGACCTGAATAAGAGGATTATTTCAAAAAATAAGGTCAAATCATGCCAATGTTATCTTAACTACTTAGTACTGTATGTCACTAAACATATGTGGCATGCAGCTTGGAACAGCCCACCTATACTTGTTATTAACAAGTATTACATGTCTAGTTATTGTTGTGATTTCAATGTAGTTTTCATGAAAAGACCAATAAAGCAGAAGCTTGGACTATGATTATGTTGGCATGGTCCACAGAATTTGTACAAATATATTCAAAGTAAAGATTTTACGCGAAAAATCGGACTGTTCGTGCCAATATATTGTAACCGTCGCACGAATTAACTCAACTGTGTGTGTACGTGTGTGAGCGTAGAACCACATATTACGTTGACGTCAGTTTGGCTACTGCGTATATATAGCAAGATGCCTCACACGGGATAGGCCCAACCCATCGCATCATGCATGTGCTACGCTACATGACGTGAGTGGAGTGTCTCTTGATAAAGTATCTCTTTGATCAGACTGCATATAGCAAGATGCCTAACACGGGATAGGCCCGACCCTTTGCGACGTGCATATTTGCTACAACACATCATGGACTGGACTGTCTCTTGATAGTGTGATCTCTTTGATTAGACGTGCAGAGGGCGGGTGCACGCCTCGCCGCCTCACTCTCGGGTTTGTCGCCTCCTTGCACGGACGACGCCGGCCGTGCTCTCGTCCGCCCGTCCTCCCCGGGACCCCGAAACCACCTCTATAACGACATGGACGGCGACCACGGGGTCGACGTGGCAAGCGACATGCCCGATCCCATCCGCTCGGAATTGTGTCGCCGTTCCCGCGCCACGGCAGAGGCAGGTAGGGTCGAGGAAAGGCGGGTTTGATGTAAAAAAATTCACATTGGCAGACCGTTACGCACCCCCGCGGCGATTTTGCGTATTAATATATAGATGTATATACGTATATATATATATATATATGTATACACACATAAATGTATATAGAAATATATTTTTACATGTACATGTATATCCTACTCTTTTAATATGACATGCCTATAATAAATGGCTTATTTTTTCATGCCATAACTCGCAGCGCCCGGGGGTATAAACAAAACAAAAGAAAAAAAATAAATCAAAATCACGTGATGGTGCAGTTTATGACGAGACACCAAACAAAGAGACACACGCAGGCGAATATAAAACGTTGATCTCCGAACAGGAATGATCTCTCAAATCTTGTCTCTTCATACCGTCGTTCAGTTTTGGTGACATATTATTATATGCCCATTTACCTACATTATGCGTACGTCGTTCGTTATAGTATCCAGAAAATACCAAAGGAATAATATCGCATACGTTCTGTACTGCTGTGTTGTTAAATTGTGAACATGGGCCGGAAGAAGGGCAAATACTGGAAACCAAAGGTATTTCTACTGTCCAACACCTATACAAATGGAGATTCATATCCTAACAAAGAACGTCAGAAGGCATTAGAAGACGGCGGATATGGTGAGTATCTAGATGATAGGCCCTGATAGGTCTGACGTAATGCCCTTTGTGAAAATTAAATGTGTTATCAGATTTTACATCAATTTACATGTCAATGATCTATAATATTGATAACATAGGTACAAGTACACAAAGGGCACATAGAAATGTGTAATGATAAAGTCCTGCGTTTATTTGGCATAGTGGGCTAGTTGGCAATACGGTTCATGGAATCCCCACCACAGAGATAACTTAATTAATAGAACCACACTGCCCAACCCAACGGCGAGCTAATTTTCTAAAAGAAATCAAAGATCTAGTAATGTGAAGACGATAAGATAATGTGAGCTTTCTCTTTAGTAGGTCCGAATTGTCCTTTTTTTAAATCATGTTTGTATAATAATATCCTCTGAAAAAGGAAATGTTTCCAATTGCTCTCATATTCGAAATATGATCCAATGTTTAGGTATATCGTATACTATAGCTTTAACCTTTGGGACAAATTTACATGCCAGAAATGCGTGTAGCCTAACCAATTTCTGTTAGCAAAACTTTTCATTGTATTTGATTATCAGCAAAATTGAAACAATTACTATCGATGTGATGATTATGAAACATCACAGTCAAGGGTGTCGATTTGTATCCGTGGTTTTGATAGGTGCCAAAATATTTTCGGCAATGGATCAAAGCAACCAAGAGGTAGAAGCGTGTGGCAGGTTGCACCCTCCCTTCCAAGTTATTAACTTTTTCAAGTCACCCTCAATAAAGATAACATTTCAGAGAATATAAGAGTGGTAATAAAATTAATAACATGCTAAATGTTAGTCCTGACTCTTGCCTGCAGTGTAGGCCTACCAGACTGATATCATCTATTTTTAAACGAAATTTAGACATTACCAAAAAAATCCAATGGTGAGGGATATCAACTTGTGAAAGTATTATGTTACCAGTGGGCAAATGCATTAATAAGCAACCAGGAAAGGTTCATGTAGACAGAAAATTCTTTATTTCCTGGTGATAGAAACATACATTTTATGAATATTGATGTCTCCAAACAACATTCATCGTGAAAACCCATTCCAATATTCTGTGTAAGGAGATCTCAAAAAACATAGTTCTCATTAGTAAATGAAAAACATATTGCTTTTGGTTCTTCATTTGACTCTCTTCCTTCTTTAATTAAACCAACTGAATCCTCTCTGCGGGAAACTCAATTCAATGAAACAGAATATCACTGATGCAAAATTTGGTTCTCAAAATTTCTCATACAAACTCTCTGTTTCTTAAAAACATAATATAAAACTTACGTTCCAACTACCAAACAACAAACTTCCATTATCTCCTTCTTCACCCAGATATACTTATCATACCAGATACGCTCTAAAATATAAGCATAATATTCCCTTAAGGCCCTGACCAGAGCACTATTTTTTTCTCAAAAACTATAACCAGTCTTAGAAGGTGCATTATTATTGGAAGGGTGTTATAAACAAAACTTCAAACTTAATAACATTCTAACCTTCAAAAACACCTTAACTATCTTATGCCTGTTACGTTTGAATACAATACATAGGCCTACATCAGCTTTTCAATAAAAAAAATAAATAAGTTGTGACATAATAATCTTTCTCCAAAATATTTAACTGGAGTATTCTGTTGTATTGCTTGTTTATGTACATACAAAGAGCTTATTTTTAAGAGGCACATTCTGCTCGAATGCCTGAGCTTGTAAATTTCGCGTATTGAAATTCACAATCAGTTCCAAATTTCATTCAATCTGTTTTGTTTCTTGTTTTCACTTTCCTTTTAAGCCCTGTCAATAATGTGGCATTTAATTATTTACTCGTTTTTAATTAGTTTTTGAAGAACTCCTAGGTGAAAGAAATCATAACTATTCTTGAATATTATTACTTGTTTTAAAACATGTTGGGCCTGTCTCACATTGCCTTCCATCATTCCATGGCAATTTTCCATGTTTCTTTCAGCTTATTTCTCACTTCTTTTCCATCCACTCAACTAATTCCTGATCATGCATTAACCTCATACCTACCATCACCCATGCCTAAGCTTTTTAGGGAGGGGGGATCCCGTAAAGTAATTTTGACATTGTAAGAAATAAACATGAGAAATATTTCATTGTAGGTTACTTTAAAGTCAACCTCTTTTTTCATCGCCCATTCACATCAGTTCCTTGAAGAAAATGCTGGAATATATATGTCCCTCTTTCTCTTGTCTTTCTTCCTTTTCTCTTCCCCTTTCCTTTTTTCTTCTGCCCGTTTCTTCCACTTTTCCCTTTTTCCCAGGTAGCAAGCCCATATGGGGCCCATATGGGGATGATCTGGGTCACTTGTGCCATCTGGGCTATTAAATGGAACCCATATATGTATCCCATATGGGGCCAATATTTAGTAACCCATATGGGATCTATCTGGGCCAGCCCTTATGGGTCCCAGATGGGAATGAGCTGGGCGTACACATATGGGTAGAATATGAATATGCCCATATGGGTAACACATGGGGAAAATCTGGGTTAACCCACATGGGATATATCTGGGTTAACCAATATGGGTACCAGATGGGATTAAGCTGGGCATACCCATTGAGGCCCAGTTTGGTATGGGTCCCATCAGGGTCCCATCTGTCATATGGGTTTACCCATATGGGTCCCATATACTTCTTGGATGCAGATGCCTTAGGGCCCCAGATGGTTTTCCATATGGGGCCCATGTTTCAGAGAATATGGGACCCATGTGGGTCCCACATGGGCTTGCTACCTGGGTTATTATCCTCTCTGTCTCTCATTATCTCTCTCCCACTCTCTACTTCTTTTTGCACTTTTGCGCTTCGCGCTTAACATTTAGCTCGTTGCTTTTTAACGCTGCGGCTTTGCATTTGGCGCACTGCATTTCTATGATGCTGTTGATTGAATAAATTGAATAAATTCATCAATTCCTGATGAAGCCGTATGAGCGAGAATTCAATTTATTCTTGTCTCATATACGGTTGTCTCATTTACTTCGTTTTCTATTTATATATGTATGTATTATGAAAATGAGATAGCAAAATGTGTATATTGATGGTCATCTTGCGAGTAATAACCATTAACTACTCTCATCGGGCTCTCATCATTAATTTTCTCTTCATTTTTTTTTTTGATTGTGAATTATTGGGGGATGATTGTACAGGCCATCCCCACCTGAAATATTGGGGGATATATCCCCATCCCCCGTGATCGACACCCTTGATCACAGTTAACACAATTTGTCATGTGCATGTACTTTGTAATCGACCTTTCCCGATAAATTCTAGACGGTTCCTCTTACATGTATTCACGTGACCTTTACCCACATTTACCAAAAAGAAACAGTAATACCTAACTACTTACTCGTATCGGTAAACTTGATTTTGTAAAGTTGTCATTCCCATAGAAGTACCCTGCAGTCTCGCACTAATAGCCGTGTGTCTTGACGACTTTGTCTGGTTTGGTTTGTGGGTAGATAAGGGGGGGGGGGCGCTTTTGTGATTATTTGAGACTGGTGTGTAAAATCTGTATGGTTACATGGTGTAAAATTTTATGAAGGTATATACCTTTCTAGAAACCCTCGCATAGTCTACTGCGTACATGCAAAGGAATAATTGTATAATAGAATTTAATGACAATCATGATTCTTATTAAATAGGCCTATATACGAAATACCGAGTTCGTAAGTTGTTTATTTGTTTTTTATTTCCATAAAGATAATTTAAAAAGTTGACATATAAATGGTAAATTATGAATATATCTAGATTACGGAGGATATCCCATTTTATTGGCATTTACATAATGCAACTGTTCTCCAATTTTATTGAAATATATTTAATCAGGATAACAAGAATCAGATATACATTGTAGATACAAAATCTGTTTTACATCCTGGTCCTGAACAGAATAAAAATGTAATACACGGAAATATAAATAATGAAAATCACCAAAGTTCACAAAGGTAAAAACAGTATAAAACTAATTTATACGAATAACACGCATTTGAAGTAGTAAAAAGCAACCAAAAAACAACAATGTAATAATTCAAATAAACAGCGGAAAAACATCGAATCACCTAAAAGACATTGAAATATCACCAAAAAGATTAGCAGAGGAGAAAATATATAAGGAAATTGGTAAAAAGTAGAGAAGGAAAAGAGAGAAAGAAAGAAAGAGAGGGAGAGGGAGAGAGAGAGAGAGAGAGAGAGAAATGTGTCATTTCAAGAGCAGTATATGAATAGGCATTGTATCACACATGTTTAAAACTATTTGTCCTTGTACAATCGTTTAAAGACATCGATAGATTTAGCATTTTGAAGAGTAGAAGGTAAAATATTCCAGATTTTGCCACCAGCGTATCTTAAACAATTCTTAAAACATTCAAGAGTAGGCTTTGGTAAAACAATAATCAACGTATTGGCAAGTCTAGTGTTAAAACCATGTCTGTCAAAAACCATTTCGACTCATTGCACAATCGTACCGGGGCTTTTCCATGAATACAGTTGTACATAATACATGCTAAAAATAGTCACGTCTAGTGTCAATGGATTGCCATTTCAATGAATTCATTATATTCAAGCTATTTACATCATAATCGAAATTTCCTACAACAAAACGTGCAGCTCTTTTCTGTAGTCGTAAAAGAATATTTCTGTTTTGTAAAGGACATTTCCCCCAAACGGAACAAGAATAATCAAATATTGGCTGTATGGTAAAATTGTATATTTCATTCAAAATGGAAGAGCTTAAAAACTTACTGAGCTTTCTTCAAGTAAAAATCTTATAACTTAACGATTTGCAAAGAGATTTAATGTGGCAATCCCAAAATAATCTATCATCAATTTCAACCCCTAAATATCTGATACTTCTTACGTGTTCTATTATTACATTATTAATATGCACCTTCAGACTAAAATTATTGTTACCTCGTGTGTTACTACTCAGCAGCATAACATTACTCTTATTAGTATTAACACGTAATCTATTTTTACAATACCATTCATTTATAGCATTTAAATCTGCTTGGAGCTTAGATGTAATGACATTAATATCCATATCAGAAACATATATGACAACATCATCAGCGTATATATTACATGTACTTAACCGTAAACAATCAGTTATATCATTTATAAAAACAAGAAAGAGGGAGGGGCCTAAAATACTCCCCTGAGGAATTCCTATAGTAATGTCCTTTGTTTCAGATAGTTTACCATGACAATAAACTGCTTGTTTCCTATTAGATAAAAAAAAACTAGAAACCATTGAAGTTCAGTATTTAAAATACCATACTTATTCAATTTGGACAATAAAAGTTCATGGTCAATACAATCAAAACATTTTGAAATATCAAGAAAACATGCACCAACTTTTTCTTTTTCATTAAAAGATTCATACCAATCATCAATGACTCTATGTAAACATGTATTAGTTGAATGATTTGGCCAGAAAGCATGTTGGTCAACACTAATAAAATGATTGGACTGCAAGTAAGATTTAAAAAACTGAGACTGAACTTCCTTTTCAAGCAGTTTAGCAATATGACATACGGCTGAGATGGGTCTATAATTTAAAATATCATTTTTGTCACCTTTACCTTTATAAACAGGCGTAGTTCTAGCCAGTTTCCAATCATCAGGTAAAAATCCACAATTTAAACTTTCATTAAAAAGATAGTTAAGAGAAATATTAACATAAGGAGCTGAGATTTGAAGTAATTTTCTATCAAATTCTACAATATCAAGGCTACTATCTCTGGACAGTAGAGAGAGATTATTTTTGGTTCTACCGGGACTGATTAGTTTCATGACAAAGGTGTGTATATTTTTGGGGTGGTTCCATGATAGATCATGATTATTGAAATTTTCTGAAATCTGTTTACCAATATTTACAAAATATTCGTTCAATTTATTACTGTCTAAATTAGATGGTGAAACAAAATTTTTTTTTTTCCCTTCCAGTAATTTTGCTTAATTCCTTCCATAACTTCTTACTATCATTACTGTACCTCTCAGATACTGAGTCAAAATAGTTTCTCTTCTCTTTTCGTATGAGCTTGGTGACGGAATTCCTGAGATTTCGATATTCAGTCAATAGATATGGAAATTTTAGAGTATCATATTTTCTCTTAAAGTAGTCTCTTTTATAAATGAGTTTGATAATATTAGAATTCATCCATGGACAGTGCCTAGTTTTAACCCGACTTTCTTTTACAGGAGCATGTTTGTTACAACAAGTCAAAAAAGCCTATTTCCATCCAACCCACTTTTCTCGTAGGGGAATACAAGAAGTATAATTATTATTGAGTATGTCAGAATGTTTTAAATCATTTAAATCCAACGATAAGTTTATCAGACTTCAATGATAATTCAATCCAGGTAGCCTCTAAGCTATTACTGAAAAAGTTAATACCTTTCTTTAAAAAACTATCGTATTACGAACATATATACAGACGCCACTTCCTCTAGTGTTGTTATTCCTGTCTCTTCTTATTAAGTGATAACCATTTATCATGTCATGCAACCATGTCTCCGTAATACATAAAATATCTAGATTGATCTAAGTAAGACCCCATTTACAGTGAGCAAAAAGGCCGGGCAAAAGGCCAAATGCGAGGCCAAACTGGCCGCACATTTGGCCCTGCTCTGGAGGTAGTCTCGGCCGCGGCCATGCCGCGGCTCGGCCCGGGCTTTTTTCACTGTAAACGCACGCAGGGCCAACTGTTACCCCGGAAGTGAAAGGATCATTACGTCATAGGATAATCACGCCGTACTTGGAGAAAAGATTCACTGCAAATATCCCGCGCGCGCGCGACCGGATCTGCACTGTGACCCCCGGCGCCCCAAAAAAAAATCGTTTGTTTACATGCAGAGCGCCACTACGACAAAATATTGAAAGGTTACAATTTAGGCCGCGGCCGAGCAGGCGCGGGGCCAGTGTACAATTAAAACCCAGAAAAGTCGTAAAAGCATTTGAATTCCTAACGGCTATCGAGGCCCTGTTTGGAGAGAGGAGCAAAATTTGTCCAAAATGCACCTTCGCGTATCTCCCTTATTTTACCACCAAAGATTGTGAATTTTTTAGAGCACCAACATATAATGATAATATTATTATTCAAGTAAATTTTCATTCAAAACTGTTTGGTATTATTAAAGATATAGGTACTTTTCAGTTTCAGAGGTCTGTGAAAAGAGGCTTCGTTTTTTTCCAGACATACGTCCGGGACAATATGAATATGCAAACAATTAACATTTTACTAGACTTTCAACTCCAGTCTCACTCTCAGCGAAGTTTCGTGTTTGAGCAGTTAGTAGTTTTGTGTAAAAATGCTTTCAAAACTAGGGGAAGATTCATGAAAAGACTGGAAACTAAAACTATAGCTAGTATACTGATTTAAATGACTGGATTATGGAAATAGTACATGTGATGGTAGTTGATCATAATTTATATTGAAGCCCGACCACTCAAAAGAATCTTTTACAACTATTTCCTCTAGAGCAGAGTGAATAGGGCAATAGGCATGTGATTTAATTATGGTACAGGTATTGATCGTTTCATATAATCTAGTGCGACTACCGACCTAGGTATATACTCTAGGGGGTTTTCTACTCCCTAGTTTTTCTCTCTCTGCTTATTCCACTTTCTTTCTTCTTTCTTTCTTTATTTTTTCTCTCCTTTTCGTCTCTCAACAAGTGACCTATATTATTTTCTTTCCTTATCCTTTCCCGGATCATTTTCCTCATCATGATAGATATTGATGATTTCTTATGTTTTAAATCGTGTACAATTTCATTGAATTCGATTATAATATAAGTGATATTTTATTTGCTGTATTTCAAAGACCTTGATTGTATTTTATATATGGATATATATTATGCGTGTGTGTGTGTGTGTGTGTGTGTGTGTATGTATATAGTTGTGATGTATTTTCAGGGCCCCATGGAAGACCCACCTCTGTTGAATGGGCTACCCTGGTGATATATGAATAAATGAATAAATACAAATATTAAAAATGCACATGTGCTCCTGTTAACGGATATTTAATTTCCTCCGTTTTTAAATGCGATGTAAATATGAAGTTGAAGTATGAGAATATGGCTTTATTCTTTAAATCAATTTAATGATCCTTCCGCATAATGAGATTAAGTGAGGGAGAATAACAGAATACTTCATTCAGTGCCATTCATTGAGAAAATGCCTAAGTCTTCCAAGAAAATCAACTATTTGGCCTATCTTTGATACATATGCTCAAAATGAGTGTACGTTTCATTTAAGTTCAGTATCAATATAATAACAAGATATTTCACATTATCTAGAAATCTATATTTTGTTTCACAAATTCGTGAATCTAGATCATTATTTCTTGTCAACATGTATAATGTAATAACAGTATCATCAGCATATAAGTGAATTATTTCCATTTTTTTCTTAGGAATCTGCGATGTTGAACGTGGCTTAGATCGATCTTGGACCATAGACAAACTTGTGGACGAGGTAAAAGGCCATTTTCCTGATCTCAAGGATGAACTCAAGACTGGGATCGAATTCGCTCAACTGATATCCCGTAAGATCAGCGTCCATGTCCTTTTCGAGGGCGATACTGTCGCTGATCTAGAGAAACGCCATGGCAAAAGAACCTTGGTAATTCTTCTAAAGGTAAGCCGCCGGACATTACACCCCGCAAGAAGATTGTTACTGCCCTGTATATTACCTAGCTTTTACGGCCTTCTTGTGGGCAGCCGATGAGGTCATTTCGTCAGCTGAAAACCAAAAGGGAAGCTCATTTACTATCCCCTCGCCGACGAAGTCTGATGGGATATAGAAACGCTGCTGTCCGTCCTTCCTTCCGTTCTTCCGTTCGTAACAAATTTGGTTTCCTTCCTTCCGTTCTTCCGTTCGTAACAATTTTGGTTTCCAATCGATAACTTCAGTAATGTTTGACGGATTTTAATGAAATTTGATATGAAGGTACATAGTATCAAACTACACTCAGGCTAAGTTCGATTTCGAAGTATGTAGGTCAAAGGTCAAAGGTCATAGCTCATTAAATATGCGAAAAAATGGTTCTAGGACAATTACCCCCTGGGCAATCACCCCCCGGAAAATTACCCCCCGGAAAACTACCTCCCAAGGACAATTACCCCTGAAATTTACCCCGGAGAATTACCCCCGAGGACAATTACCCCCAAGGACAATTACCCCGGAAATTACCCCGGAGAATTACCCCGAGGACAATTACCCCCCAGGACAATTACCCCCGAGGACAACTACCCCGAGGACAATTACCCCCGAGGACAATTACCCCCAAGGACAATTACCCTGAGGACAATTACCCCCGAGGACAACTACCCCGAGGATAATAACCTCCGAGGACAATTACCCCCAAGGACAATTACCCCGGAAAACTACCCTGAGGAATTACCCCCGAGGACAATTACCCGCCCCCATGGATAACTACGCCTGAGGACAACTACCCCCCTACAAAAATTACATTGTGGTGACTTTCATTTACCTCTTCTAAGAACCCTTCTCAAAAAATACATTTATCTATGCCGGTCCCAAATTTTGGAACTCTTCACGTAATTGTACTAAACTTGCCCCATTACTCCATTCTTTTAAGCGAAAAGCGAACTCGTTTCTTTTACAATCTTGTAAAACATATTAAATCTTCGCGAAGTCAACTCGTGTTTTACTGCCCCCCACACAGATTGCGTTTGTGACCTTTCATATTATCATGTCAGTCTTCGTCCTATGTCTCTGTTGGCTCATGTTCACCCAGACGTAGGAAAAGTATGTTGTTATACATTTTTAAATTATGAATTTATAATTCATAAGTTCTCATTTCACAATTTCAGATTAATCTGTTTTTTTCTCCAAATGTATATGTATTTATTCCATAGGTTTATTACTACCGTCTTTTGAGGGATCCACATTCTACAAATCCCGCTTCTCAGTAGATCCCTCAATTTCCACAGTTTTTACTTTTAAACAAACGAAACATCACTTACAGCACATGTGTACATTCTTTTGTAATTTAATTAATGATTTGCAAAATGATTTCTGTAATTGATTTCTTGTCATAATTGTTTATATTGATAGTTCTGTTGGAAGTGAAAATAAAACTGAAAATTGAAATACTGTTTGAAATGCTATTAAAGTTATTCACTTGTAAAGCGGTAAATTGTTGGTCCATGTAATTGGCATCTAATTTAAACTCGGCATGTGATAGAAAATGTAAATAGTTAAAATATTGCATCTTGTATGTCGATTTACCTCCGCAACATTTTAAGTTCAATACCTTTTCTTTTATATAAAGAATGATGACAAAACAAGAATAGGATTTTCACCACATTAACTCGTACACTAGAGAACCATAAACAGCTATACAAAAAATAAATTTTAAGCACAGTCTAAGTAGACATATTCCTTTGCTTCCAGAATTCATGAAAAGTCAAAGTTTTAGGAGACTTGGAGGCCACACTGAATAACGTCAAACAAAGCTGGCGAGGAGCGAACATCGTCACTAATGCTTAAGCGTCCCTTCGATTTTTAATCTCTGTTAAACTCGTTAACAACAACAGCTTGCCAATTTCATACGGTTCATAGAATTACCATGACCACGTTTCAGGGGGAAAATAAAGTAAAAATGCCTGCTTTAACCTTTTCTGAGATGGAGGTAGTGGATGTTTCTAGCTTTCATATGGCCTAGAGTTTGAAAAAGTTTCACCAATTAAAAATTAGAAAATTATGATTTGTTGAAGGTGCAAACACAAATATGCAACTCCGTGACGTGTCTTGTGAGCTCCCCGCCTATTTGCCCTTTGCTAGAAAACTTTTTAAAAATCTGTATTCTTCCTTAACAAATTTTCTCACATACATTCACCCAAAATATAATTAAATATAATTATTGCCAATATGTTTATACACAACCCCTGGACGAAACAAATCTATGCCGTCATAAATAACTAAGAAAATGAAAGTTCATGACATTTTCTCTAAATAGCAATTTGAAGCGGAGCTCGCATTATACGTCACAGTGTTGCAAATTCCCTGGATGTGATTGTCCTCGGGGGTAATGGTGTTTCGAGGGGGTAATTGTCCTCGGGGAAGTTGTCCTCGGGGGTAGTTTTCCGGGGTAGTTGTCCTTGGGGGTAATTGTCCTGGGGTAGTTGTCCTCGGGGGTAATTGTCCTTGGGGGTAGTTGTCCTCGGGGGTAGTTTTCCAGGGGTAGTTGTCCTCGGGGGAATTGTACTCGGGGGTAGTTGTCCTCGGGGTAATTCTCCGGGGCTAATTTTCCGGGGTAATTGTCCTTGGGGGTAATTGTCCTCGGGGGTAATTCTCCGGGGTAATTTTCTGGGGGTAATTGTCCTTGGGGGTAATTGTCCTCGGGGGGTAATTCTCCGGGGGGTAAATTTCCAGGGGGTAATTATCCTTGGGGGTAGTTTTCCAGGGGGTACTTTTCCGGGGGGTGATTGCCCAGGAGGTAATTGTCCTGATACGCGAAAAAATACACATCTGGTTTCCGATCAATAACTTCAGCAATTTTTGACGGATTTTAATGAAATTTGATATAAAGGTACATATATCAAAACACAGCCTAAGTTCGATTTCGGAGTATGTAGGTCAGAGGTCATAGCTCATTAAAAATGCGAATCTGGTTTCTGTTCGATAACTTTAGTAATGTTTGACGGATTTTAATCAAATTTGATATGAAGGTACATGGTATCAAAACACAGCCTAAGTTCAATTTCCGAGTATGTAGGTCAAAGGTCATAGCTCATTAAATATGCGAATCTGGTTTCCGATCAATAACTTAAGTAATGTTTGACGGATTTTAATGAAATTTGATATGAAGGTACATGTACATGGTATCAAAACACAGCCTAAGTTTGATTTCGGAGTATGTAGGTCAAGGTCATAGCTCATTAAAAATGCGAATCTGGTTTCTGTTCGATAACTTTAGTAATGTTTGACGGATTTTAATCAAATTTGATATGAAGGTACATGGTATCAAAACACAGCCTATATAAGTTCGATTTCGGAATATGTAGGTCAAAGGTCCTAGCTCATTAAATATGTGAATCTGGTTTCCGTTCGATAACTTTAGTAATGTTTGACGGATTTTAATGAAATTTGATATGAAGGTTCATGGTATCAAAACACAGCGTAAGTTCGATTTCGGAGTATGTAGGTCAGAGGTCATAGCTCAATAAAAATGCGAATCTGGTTTGTGTTCGATAACTTTAGTAATGTTTGACGGATTTTAATCAAATTTGATATGAAGGTACATGGTATCAAAACACAGCCTAAGTTCAATTTCCGAGTATGTAGGTCAAAGGTCATAGCTCATTAAATATGCGAATCTGGTTTCCGATCAATAACTTCAGTAATGTTTGACGGATTTTAATGAAATTTGATATGAAAGTACATGGTATCAAAACACAGCCTAAGTTCAATTTCCGAGTATGTAGGTCAAAGGTCATAGCTCATTAAATATGCGAATCTGGTTTCCGATCAATAACTTTAGTAATGTTTGACGGATTTTAATCAAATTTGATATGAAGGTACATGGTATCAAAACACAGCGTAAGTTCGATTTTGGAGTATGTAGGGCAAAGGTCATAGCTCATTAAATATGCGAATCTGGTTTCCATTTGATAACTTTAGTAATGTTTGACGAATTATAATGAAATTTAATATGAAGGTACATGGTATCAAAATACAGTCTAAGTTCGATTTCCGAGTATGTAGGTCAAAGGTTAAAGGTCATAGCTCATCAAATATGCAAAAACACCTAATTATATATGTGAAAATGTGGTTAACTTCCTTGCCTAGTAATATAATAGTATAGTCTAATGGAAGTAACTTGTTCTGACGTATATAGGCCATTTGTACCTTGCGAGGGGATGCTACACTTTGCGTTGACTTGTTTTACTCAGAGTTTACACCTTATGGCCCTCGGCAGAAGATTTATCAATGAATGAAGTAGCATATTCTGTGTTTATAGTCCATGAACGAGGTATTCTCTATTTATTCAGTATCTGTAATCACTATTTGAAAATTTTGAGGAAAAGATATATGTCTGGTACGAATCGCTGTACATAGGCTATAGAGTACCGAAGCTGTGACGTCATAAAAATCTATGTTTAGAATTTCTCAATTTGAACTTCATTTTCCGAAAGAGCATCAAAAATAATGTCCAAATGTCGAAAACCAATTGAATATGTAAGTATTGGCAGAGATATGACCATTTGAATAAATATATTTTCTATAGGAAATCAGTGCTATTTTGCTCTGGTTCATAACATTACGATGACGTCACACTTCACCACTCTATAATGTTTCTTTTTCATTTAAGTATTGTTTTAAGGGTTTGTGTCTCTCCTGTTTTCCTGACAAAATAATAATATTTGTTGCAAGTAAAATGTTCTAATCATTCAATTTCATTCATTTCGTTCTACCGATCTATCAAATATTATTTCTTTCTTTTCTTGTAGGCAAGTAATGCGTCACTAAACACAGTGCCAAAAAAGTCGAAAAGCACTCCTCGCACCAAACTGGTAAACAAGTTCCCAAAGAAGCCACATATACCACTAAACCAGGTCCAGAATGAGTTGGAAACCTTGGCCCAGTCAGGAGGGATCAAGATCGCTCATCTGAACATGCAGTCTCTTCGTAACAAGAAAGACGAGCTGGAAAACATGCTTGATTCGACAGACATCGATGTAATGACAGTAAGCGAGACTAAGATGGGAACAAAACACTCGACCGACAGCTTCAATATCCCCGGTTACACCATTATGGCAAGAAAAGATGGGGAACTCAGAAATAGCAGTAAGCCTAATGCCCGCGGTGGTGTTTTGACATATGTCAAAGACAGTTTAGCGAGATCTGCAAAAAAGTGTTTTATCGACCCAAACCAAGGCTTATTAGATGCAGTCTGCATTAAAATTAAGCTTGGTGAGGATGGACCTAGCACAAGGCTGGCGGGTCAGGCCGATTCCGGCGCGTGTGTGAAGAAGGTTCGTCTTAAAATTGTCACTGTGTATATACCGCCAGAAGGAACAAGGGCTCAGACTGCCCTGTTGAAAGAGCTGCAAACAATTATGGATAATCTGAGAAAAAAAGATAAAATATGTTGCAAGCCAACATCTTCCGGAGGAATAGGTGACAAGAAGCAAACTTGCAGTTGTAAAACAAATTATGTGATACTAGGCGATTTCAACTGCGATCAAAAAACGCATGCGGCATACATGGGTACAGCCATGGCGTCTGTGATGGGGAAGAAAGTCCAAACGCTCCGTGAACTTGAAAGTAGCCATCACTTGTCACAGTTGATAACAGATTTTACACGGGTGGCATATACATATAAGGAAGAAAGTGGTCGGGATATAATATGTAAGAAGACTGAATCCTTGATTGACTGGATTTACACTGACGACACACCCAGTGTCCTAGCGTCAGGAGTGGTTCACATCACTATGAGTGATCACTATATGGTGTACTGCGCCTGGGGACGTGCTACATGTATATAGAAGGGTCTCCGTAAGGCAACCCCGTTGCCGATGCAGGATGCATGCTGCCTTTTGGCAATTTTCTACCCAGGTCAAGAGCAACATCGATCAAGATGTATATGGCTTGATTCGTGCTCGTGATTCTGCCCATGCACGGGAAGACTTGGGCGAGTGTAAGAGACTAAAATGTGACATCAAGATAGCTAAGAAAAATAACAAAAAAATGACTCATCTCAAACAGGAGACAGTGATAACAATTATTAGGCATGTGGCTACAATAACTGCAAAAAAACATGCTAGGAGTACGACTATCAGGAGTTATCCCATCATACTTCTCTCATGCACTTTGGGGTCTCGTGGACAGAACTCTGTTTAGAACCGATATGAACCCTGCGCGGCTCCGTTAATTAAGTCCGTTTTTCAAATTTCTTTCACTTGAAGTAATAGGCAAATTTGGGTGGAGGAACTCATATATATTAGTTATGAAATGGGCTGCTTGTTATACTTCATTTCGTAGATGCTGCCAAATTGTTGTCGATGTTGAGATTTAGATGACGCTCTTCATTCTTCTAAGATTATCTACTCTAAGAATTATCTCCTTCAACAAGGAATTGATTGATAATTCAATCCACCAAGAGCATCCCATATGTCTTGAATGCAGTCATGAAGCAGCAGGTTCTGAATGATGAGGGCTTAACGACTCTTATGTGTCTGGTAGAGTCAATTATCAATGGTCGTCCACTCACCATAACATCTGATGACGCTAAGGATGCAGAGCCTCTCACGCCAAAATCATTTGCTGCTTCTGAGGTCAAACAATTTTAACGTGTAATGAAATATAATAACATCTCACATATGAAATTAACGTTTAAATTTAGACTTTCTTCGCTGTGGATCCATTTAAATTAAGATCGCTCCCATGGTTCACCGATTTACGCTCTCTGCTTCTTCCAAAAGATATAGTTTCTGCACAGGCCTGACTAGGATACCAATTGCTTCAGCTTTACCAATCTGACGGGTTTGTCCTTCCCAGGATAGGTTTCGATTACCCTTCCTGATGTTATATAACCACTTGTTCCTCGGTAAATTATCGATGATCAGCACGTACGATGTCACCTTCTTCCAGATTCCTCGTCTCTTTCAGCCACTTCTGCTGCTGTTGCAATTAGGAAGGTATGTATTCCCTCACCCACCTGCGCCAAAAAAACGTCTGCCAGGTATTGAATCTGTCGCCAGCGCGCACGTCCGTACATACCGTGCTTCTGGAACACATCAGGTAGTAGAGCGTTAGACCTGTCGGCATACATTTTTAGACAAGAAGTGTTTGTTGTGTATGTATAGGCTAAAGGCATTCACTGTAATGTACTTATGTAAATGCAATTTATGGAATGCACTACATGTATGCAGAGTTAAGTGTAAATTATGACGTGTTTTAGTTTTTGTTTGTGTGTAATGCATATGTAGTATGTAGATTATAGGTTAAGATAACTCAGGATTATTCAGGCATGAAGAAAAATGTTCTTGAAAGGGAATTCATATTGTTTGGTAAATCTCAGACTGCAACTATGAACTGGCTTATTTCCAAGATATTTTGTGGTCAGACGTGAGTTATAGCAGTAAATTCACGTTTTTGAAACGACCCCAATGTTTAAGTATAGATAAGCTAGTATAAAATGTAATGCATTATTTCTTCCTTTGTAATGAGGCCAAAAATGGCACAAATTATGAATTAATTTTGTTGATGCAGACATTGCAGAGCATGTAAAAATTCGATTAAAACTTTTCAATTTGTTCATGTTATTGTATAGGCTTGGCATGGGTATTGCCGGTGGTACAGTCAAACCTGCTTTAGTGACCACCTGTCTACAAAGACCACATTTTTTGTTTCCCTTGAAAATGGTTTCTCATTGAAGCATGTACTATAAAAGGAACCTGTCTACAAAGGCGACTTTTCGCGTTTCCCTTGGGCGGTCGCTATAGACAGGCTCGACTGTATCACCTCTATTTGTGAATGCATGTTCAGATTCAGATTCAGATTAATTTTATTGGTCCATTTGGAAATTCAGTTTGTCGGCATTACATAGAGCACATGAACAATATACAATACAAAATATAATACACAAATAGATAATACACAGTAGCAAATTTACACTGGCATAGTCAGTGGAATAATATATGAAAATAAATGGATTTACAACAACTGAGAATGTACGATTGATTGCGTAGAATTCGGAAATATATTATTATTATTATTTTGTATTATTATTTAATATTATTATCATCATCATCATTATTATTATCATTATTATCATTATTATCATTATTATTATTATCACTATTATTATTATTAAATAAAACTTGGAATAACATATGATATCATAGGGTATTAATTAATTTATTTCCTCGTGATACTGGTAACATTGGTTTAAGGAAACGGATGATGTAGATTACAATGGCCAGATACGGGGATGTGCTATGTAAAGTCAATGTAAAAGGGTATACATGTATTTGTATGAGGTTTTAATGAATAATACACTAAAAAATATAAGATGAACTAGGGAGGATGTAGAATGTCCTTTTGGGAAAACAAGTGTTAAAATTTAAATGAGTCTTTTCAAGGCTTAATTTGAAGGTGTCAGACAAATAACAGAGCATACAGCTTAATACCTTCATGTCAGATTGTACTGCAGACAAATGTACAAATTAAATGCAGGTTTTAAGTACAGTAAAGGGTTTGTTTATTATCTCAGCCAAGCAGCCATTATGGAAGGCCAGTTACGCTATTCTAGAAATTCATTAATATAAGTTTAAACACATGCTTGTTATTGGTTGTTCTTTTCTGATATTAAATTGCAGATTGAACTACACATCGTTCATGACGCTTATTTAAAAAAAAAAAATCATCTTCGGATGGCTTTAGAAATTCTCTGTTTCAGATTAATATTTTGTAAGACTGACAAGATTGTAGAACATACATTGAATAAATTTCTAGGAGGGAGAGATGGAGGTTGGGTGAGAGAGAGAGGGAGAGTGTGAAAGAGATAGAAATATGTTGTGAGCAAATCGGGGAAAAGAACGGGAATTCTGTACAAAGTCGGTTAAATTGCTACTTGTACACAAAATAAAACACAAGACATTCTTGGTTTACTGTTTTTCTGTACAATATCTCACTTTAATTGTTCTACACATGATGACTTTATACATCATATTCACAGTTTTCAACATTTTTTTCTCACTCTCTCTCTTCCTCTTTCACTCTCGTCTATTTTCAAAGCCAATATAATGTACAGCATTAATACTAAAAATAATATCGTACTAATTTTCACAGTTTAACATGCATATCTTTACAGTATTATTCATTTTACATATAGCACTTGAATCATATTTTTTCTAACCAAAGAACAAAAATCCAATACAAATAAGACTGTAATTACATCCAAATAAACCTTCTTCGCAATACATAATTATAACGTCCATTTGTAGCCACCGAGGCAGTAACCCATTCACTCTAACACAGAGTTAACTCCCTCTTGACTCTTAACAGACATTATGTTTATATAAAATGGTACTAAACTCTCTTAATGCAGAGAAGCAAAAATCCACTTTTTAGTAGTCATTTAGGGATCACTTTCTTTGGAGGTGACTCCATTCCAATTAGAGTTTTATCCACTCCAATGGGGGTTTAACTCACTCCTATTCGAATTTTATCCACTCCAATTAGATTGAATCCACTCAAATTAGAGAATTCCACTCCAATTAGGGTTTAATCCAATTAGATTTTAATCTACTCCAATTAGGATTTAAAACACTCAAAAGTAGTGACTGAATAACTCTTTTGAGAGTAGATTTCCACTCCCAAAGGAGTGCTCCTAATAAGACCCCCTACAAAATGGAGTTTCACTCTTATACATCAAGAGTGTATAGGATGAAACAATTTCCCCTTGTAAATATATTAAAACAAATCTTCACACTGTTATCTACACACATATATTGAATCAAAATACATGTTTTTCATCAAGAATATTTCATTTCGATCAGTCTTAACACCACTTCTCCAAAACTGATCGAACAATTGATTGAAACATACTCAGATTCATCTGACTATATGTCACTCTGGGATTATTCTGTACTTATTATTGTTCTGTGCACGAAGCTAAATTGCGATTTTCTTTTTTTTAAAATAAGTGTATATATATTGTGCAATGTCTAGTTGCTCAATTACATATAAGTGTAAACAAGACAAATTCATGTAAGTTTGGTGCAGTAAGAATACTGCCAATGTGCATGAAAATCGAAATCTTTATCACAACATTTTATGGCCGTTTCCATTTGCTTATTGTGGCTGATTGGAATACCTATTACTTCACCCAGTTATACCTTTGGGAATAAATCTAATTACCAGGCTAATAATAT
This sequence comes from Mesocentrotus franciscanus, assembly GCA_037976565.1. Taxonomy (NCBI): domain Eukaryota; kingdom Metazoa; phylum Echinodermata; class Echinoidea; order Camarodonta; family Strongylocentrotidae; genus Mesocentrotus; species Mesocentrotus franciscanus. The sequence continues at coordinate 27,287,637 of CP137670.1, read as the reverse complement.
CTGTAAAACTCTTATCCCGCTGATTGTTGAATCCTCTTATTCCCATAGGTTTAATACAGGGACCACTAGATTCATGTAGGCAAAGGGTTAAGAGACATGTATTAATCCCTCGGATAGGACGTTAAATTAAGGCCCTGTGCAGAGGAGAGTCATCACCTTTGCACGTTAAGAACCCACTGCACTATTCGTATAAGAGTAGGGGGAAACCCGGTGTAGTGGTCCACCTACACACCCCAGTATATACATCTGCAATAATCTTCAGTATTAAAGGAGGCAGATTATCTTGAAGAAGAAGAAGAAGTATCAAACTTGAGTTATATAACAATTCAAAATAGGAAGGACTATCTATTGCTAACATATACCTGTAGACTAGATTGGGCAATGACAATTTGACATTTATCAAATAATTTAGGACACAGTAATTGTCTATACATAACACTTCAGCCACAGAGCAAATCTCTGTCCACTTATCATAGAGTATATCATGTTACATTGATGTGCAAAAACAGCAGCCATATATATAGGAATAAAGTGACCAAAAATAAATCATTGCATGGAAAAAAAATGCATATATGAATTGATAATATTTTCTTTCCATACTCACATTAATCGTGAAGGATGTAAGCACATATACATATATTCCAATATCACTTGCGATTCATATAACACTGGGAAATATATATCATAAAGGGCACACTTGAATAAGGTATATCATTATCATTCACAATTTTAATGCTACTTCGAGCAAATTTATAGTGAAATTTTGAATATAAAGGACTCACGGTACAACACTGAGTTGAAACTACACACTCATCACACTTTTGTCTAATTCTCATCTAAATGTTTCGCAACACTTTTTTGGTAATAAAAATAATTTAAATAAATAATATCTCACTCTATGTACACAAATAATTATTCCATTTGTATAAAAGGTATACAAGAAAACAAAATTCAAATTGATTAACTATGCGCTCAAACTACTGAAATACAGAAAGTTACACAAATGTAATCAGACATATAAAAATGGGTCTCAGTTAGGCTATTTATAGATAGAGGCTTATCTTCTTTGGGTATCACTCATCAGAAATGGGAAAAAATTATTAGAGATGTAGTAGTTGAGTTATTTAAGCACATGACTTGAAATGCAAAGGTTGTAGGTTCGATCCCTGACATGCCACTAATGTCAATTGGCAAGGCATGAAGCTACATTTGCCACTCTCTACCCAGGAGAGAAATGGGGACCTGGTAGGATGACAGAAGCCTATGTGGTAGTAACTGCCATGTGCCCTCATAGTGACCATACAGTACGAATGCTCCCCAAGGAGTGGAGATGGAGCACATTGTGCGTGAATGAATCCGAGGACCAGGGTAATATCATCTGTAAAATACTTAGAGATGGTATTTCGTATGAAGCGCTACATAAATCCAGATTATGACTAAGAAAATTTTGTAATGATCCGTTTTTCTTCATGTATTATTAATTTAAGATTTGGACAATTCCATGGTAGGCCTATACTTTAAAATGCCATCAAAGGTTGGCCAGCTTGTTATTACTAGTCGAGCTTCCCATAAAAAAGGCGAATTCCAAACAGTTTAAAAAAACAATATCTACACCTTTAATTAATTACGACTGTACGTAAACCAGACTATACTATGAGGTATTATGTGAAGCAATAATACAAGTCGGTGCCGCATCCAAAATAGAAATGAAAGAAACCATTTTTTAAAGACTTCTTATAATTTAACCACTACTGTTGGTTGACCTCAACTCTTTCAGTACACCGCAAAGGTCCCATAATTATTCATATCTGAACCACTTACAGTAAAGGCTCGTTTAGATATGATGCTGTAAATCGCTTCTAAAAAGTAGCCGCTGTTTTTTAAATGCGTAAATGAATGGCAAATCAAATACATATACAGGTTTCACTATGTTAGACTTGTCTTCCAGGCATCAAATACATGTACAGGTAACTGTTTTGTTTTTTATGTGCATGTATCCCATATCTCTTTTGACAGGGCACGGATAATAATAATAATATTCCACTTTTATATAGCGCTTAATACATCGACGATGTCCCTAAGCGCTTTTACAGATATATCATTATCCCGGTCATCGGATTCAGGCTTGCCCGCACACAATGTATACACATTATCCACTCCCTGGGGAGCATTGCAGCCTGTCGTTATTTTCCAGATGCTCACAATGCTGAGCACACTACATTAACTTTCGCATCCTACCGGGTACCCATTTAACACCTGGGTGGAGAGTGGCAAATGTAGATTAACGTCTTGCCAAAGGACATTACTTAGTGCCGGCTGGGATTTGAACACCCTACCTTGTGACCTGCAGGCAGGTGACTTATCCACTAGACCACAACACCTCTACAGGATTCTTGCTGGGATTTTAAAAAATTACAATACATCGTTTAAGAAGATGAATACAGAGTCTGGTTAGCATATTTGTGAGATTTAAAAATTAGACGGTGAAAGTAAGTACATGTACATTTCAGTGCAATGCTTGAATACAGTCTATATTGGCATTAAAAGTAAGCACTTCAATTTACATGCATATGTACAGTACATATAAAATGCTATGGCATAACTTTGATATTTTTCTTTTACAACCTTTGATACTTATGGGATAGCTGTAGTTATAGATGCAAAGAGTCTTCCATAATGAGCAAACCGCGATTCACACCATGAAAAATCAACAAAGCTTTCAACAAAGCATTATACAACATGCAATATCGTGTTGCTGCAAAAACGTATGAGAGCTCTGGTTACATATGCATTACAATATATTGTGTATTGTATCACAATATCTTTATTATTCATATGGGTATGATATAGTTAGTGGTATAACAAAAACATCTTACCGGTAACTAAATTTCTTGCCTTTTTTTCACAACTTTTTTTCTTCATATTTTTTTTTTAAAACTTTTTACAATGCATACTACTAGCAGTGCAGTAATAAAACCTTGTAATTCAAATTTCTGGCTTTTTATTTTCTTCATGGTTTTGTAGCAAAGGATTAATCGACTCTGACAAACTCATGTGATGTAAATTCGCCAAAAAAAAATGCCATCGCCAACCTGGTCATTGATGCTCTTGTTATGGCAATTAGGAAAATGTTTTCATTCATTTGACTATCTTCATTAGACTATCTTTATTCGACTATCTTCATTTGACTACCTTTAGTTACAAGGTATTATAACCTCACCAATGATGTACACATTAACTGGATGTGGTTGTATACAATGTGAGTAGAAAAAAATAGCATTCAGTGTGAGTGAAACAAGATATAGAAAACAAGAATATAAAATGGACTTATTGAATACAATGTGAACGAAAGAAAAAGAAGTAGTGAGGTAATTTGCATCCCTTTTTGTGACCGTCAGCAATATAATGACATGAAATGAACATCCAAGATACATACATAGATTAGCACTCATCAATGACATCAAATAGGATTTGAATGAACTGCATAGCACAGGACGTAGCGTATTGAGAGAGATAGTTGTGACACGCGTGTCTACGGGTACGCGAGATGAGTCATATGTTAAATCCTGTTTCTCCAAATAGTTCCCTCCCATGTGCAATCTCTAGAGAGGGAACTATTTTAGAGCCCCATGAAATGGCTGGCCAATCAGAAGTAACTTCCAGTGACATAACTTTCTCTCTCAAGTAGCTATGGTTACTGCTTAAGGTGAATTGACTATATCTATATAAGGACTTTGGTGCAAGTCAGTTGTGCCCAATGTGAATTATATTGTGCAATAACTACACAAAGTAGCAGTGAAACTTGTGCATAAAGACGGAAAACAAGGGTGACAAAAGATGGAGCCTTCGTCAGGAAGTGGTCATTCTGATTTTCGTGTTACAATAGGACTGGTCTCAATAACGACATTTTTAAACATAATTTTTTTTTTATAGACAGGTGGTCTTTCGAGACAAGTAGTAGCTAAATCAGCTTTTACTGTATGTAAAGGACAAGAGAAAAAAGCGTAAAAAATGCAACTATTTTATGAAAACTGTTTCAAATTGAATATAATCTTTGATATCTCGTCACAAGATAATATGCTTGAGGATCAATGTTATATTTATCCAAGTAGTGCTTCTCTAATCCAGCTACACATGAACATTCTATATGACAACAACCCTTTGATTGGTACTACTGAGGCCAGATGTGTTATCAACCAATCAGACAATTTGATTTGGGACAATTACACAATTTTCTTAATACCAAAGTATGTATGATTACAAATAATGTCCGAGTGCTATTCATCTAATTTGTACTATATCTCAAATGACCGATTCGGTCCTCACGATTGTCTATTTCCCATTTTACTTTCATTTTTAAATTTTTTTTTGGTTTTGTTTGGGAGGGAAGGGGTGGAGTGGAGGTGCCTCACTAATACAGATTCAGGGCATCTCCCCCCTCCCCCACCCTTCAGTTGTTTAATGTTAAACACCGCTTACTTCAGGATGGGAAACTTGATACCATTGCATTTCAAAATAAATTAATTGCAGGAATTGCAAGCTACATACTTGGCCTTAGCAATAACTGTTTCTACACCGTCATAAATTTTTTTTCAGCCTCCATGAGTAATTTGCTACAAGTACATGCACAGTGAAAGCTGTATATAAAGACCACTCAAGGGAGAGACACGGAAAGCGGCCTTTGTACTCAGGTGGTCTTTATGTACAGGTTTCTTTAGTACAGGTTTCAATGAGAAACCATATTCAAGGGAAACCAAAAAATGAGGTCTTTATAGACAGGTGGTCTCTCTATACAGGTGACCACTAAAGCAGTTTGACTGTACATGTATATCCTAAACTATAACAATACAATGGAATATATGGAAGGATGGTATCAACACTGCAATCGCAAGCACAGGTAACAACATTTTATCAATGAAACTTTTGCGGACATGATTGTACACCATTGGCTTAATACATTGTCCAAAACACACGTCGAGCTATACACAAGTACATGTAAACAGAATACAATTTGTATTGCATAATGGTGTATAAAAAATAATAACTGCAAATAGTAATTGATTGCGCTTTGCGAGGGAAAATGCCCTTAATATGTATTAGAGAATTTGGATGTAAAGATATTGTGATTGAAAAATGCAAAATGATTGAGCAGAATAAAGACATGGCATAACTTAGCATGTGATTTCAAATTTTAAAAATACATTATACGGCCATCTTTAATAGCCGGACTTGTGACATTCTGTGACATTCAAAAACCCTAAATACATTGTATGCAAAATCTGGAATTTAATTAGAAATAGAAACTCTCAGAAATTGAAATCAGTCCCATACGTACAATTTGATGGAGTTAAATTTTTGGGGAAAATCTAATCTAACCTAATCTGACTTTATATTCAATCAAATGGAAGTAGTCTACGACATCTAGAATTCAATACATGTACCTCATTAGGAAAATTATCTCACAACACTTGCATGACAAATTCTCGAAACTTATTAGTACCCCTAAAAGCCTCTAACATTCCATCCCTTTAAACATTCACAATTCAAAGCCCCTGCACCCTCAAAGCCTTAAACCTTTAACATTCAAACCCTCGGAAGTCTCAGAAAACTTTGATGCCAGAACTACTTTCATTTTTCATTATTTTATACTCTCTTATTAGTAGTATCTAAACACTAGATAAGTAGATGGAGAAAGGACAATGCGTGCATAAAAATTCTGTTGTGACCTTAGACAAATCCTCGAGACCATAAGACCCATGTCATGGCGCATGTTATAGAAGCCTCTGAATACTTTAAAACCAACTGGACTTTCATATTTCATTAACCGTGTACTTTCCTATTGGAGGTATCTTATTACGAGATGAGTAGTCAGAGAAAGGACAATGCGTGCATAAAAATTCTGTTGTGACCTTAGACAAATCCTCCAGACCTTGAGACCAATGTTGTGTTAAAAGCTTTCAAAGCCTCTGAAGACTTCAGACATAAGTACTCTCTTATCTAATAACATATTAGAGGTATCTCAATACTTGATGAGCAGACGGCCTAAGAAAAATTCTTGCATCCGAATATCTTTTGGTGAACCTCGGATAAATCTTCAAACCTAAAGAGTCAGGTTCAGATACGAGCCCTACAACACCCACTGTTATACATATAACCCACACCATCTAAAAAAAGAGGTATCTAAATACTTGATGAGATGAAGACAGGACATTTCCTTAATACATAACCATTCTTTGGTGGCCACAAGAACAATTACTCAAACCATCTGACCCAAAGCTTTCAAAGCCTCTGAACATTTTGCTACCAACGTGACCTTCATATTTCATTACCGTATACCCTCCATGTAGGAGGTATTTCAATACTGAGGAGCCGAACGAAGGACATCTCCTTGCGAGTGTTCTCAAAGATGATTTCATTACCGTATATCCACCATGTAAGAGGTATCTAAATACTGGATGAGGAGACGAACAAAGGACATTTCCTTGCGAGTGTTCTCAAAGATAATTTCAGGTTGGTCCGAGATGCATCGTAGGCAGTTTGGCGCCATCACCATGGCCAGATTGTTCACGTCCATCTTGGTTAAGGCTACATGCTCCTCATGAGCAAAGATCTGATGAGAAAACAACCAGATCAAAACAATTATAAATCTTCAATCTTTTTTGAATTACTTTATTTTCAGTACACTCACCTGACATGCTAGCGATATACCGGTACTGTTTTTTGTATTTTTGTATTTTTTTTTTTTACAATGTATTATGCTTTTGATGTTTTGATGTAAACATTCATTTATTTTGTTATATTTTCTCCCATTTTCTGTGTTTTTCTTTATCTATATATATGTTTTTGAATGCTTTTTTATATAATTGTATGTATGATGTAAACTCGCATTTTTAGTCTCTGGACTTTTTGACGAGATTGAATAAAACCTAATTTGAATTGAATTATCAGTTGGTGAATACAATCGCTGTATGATTTGGTGATTGAGAATGAGTAAATGGTTTTGGGCTGAAGTTTTGATAGATTTTTGACGTTAGATTTTTTTTACGATGGTTTTCTTTCAACAAAAATTATCAGTCTCTTGGCTGTTCCACCAAGACTACCTCTGGCTCTACTGACCACTTCTACATAGAGGCTGAAGTGATTCCGGTAAAAAATGGATTTACACACCATGTATTTCAATAGTGCTTCAGTCAATCTTATGCAATATTGCAATTATGGGATCATGTTTACAAGTTATACCAAACTTATTATGATACCACCACATTTAAATATATCTTTTCTTCTTTGTATATTTACTTGTACCATGTTATTTGTCATGCTTTATACAAGTTTTTAAAATGGATATGTGGAAACAAATTCAATCTAAATTCAATATTCAGTCCTCACGATTTGGGGGTCCATAAAATAGTACCCTCAAATAAAATTAAAACATAAGATATTGTAGAACAGTACCATCATAATTAAAGCTTCCATCCCTAATTCAATACTTGGGGTTGTTTCACAAAGACTAACATCGACTTAAGTTGGACTTAACTAAGGCCACTGTTCATGCCACTGTTTGCTCTCACCATTTACTGGCATTGGTCTCTCAAGGGACATACAAATCATGGTCACAAATCTACAGAATTTACAATTTTTGATAGTTCATTATTGAAGGAACAAATATTGTCTACATGTAGATACCATAATTGAGAGACCAATAGTTATAGCAACCAGTGGCATGAATGGCCTGCCATAGTTAAGTCCAACTTAAAGTCGATCTTAGTCTTTGTGAAACACCCCCTGAGATCAAGTTAGTACATACCTGCAGGAACCTGATGAAATGGGAGAGCACATGTCGGTTGAGATCCGGCAGATCATCCACAACCTCGAGGGCGCCGTCCTTGTCGTTGCACATGATGATGCACCTTTCGTAGAACTCGTCAGGGATGAGGGGCGTGTAGAGGTCACGATACCACTGCTTGAGGAGGGAGGCGGGAACGTGTGGGTCAGAGCACTCTGGGTGCACCCATTGGTCACACTTGAGCTTCAAACTGTTGACCTCGTCAATGTCACCGGGTACCCTAGAGGAAAAGAGGAAAATGGAGGATTTAGATAGTTGGATGAAGAATCAGGGGATGAGACATCTGCTTCATTATGGACTGAAAATCATCCTCCTCTTCTTCATCATCTGTGATATTATCGGTGTCATCACCACTACTATCGCAAGGACTACTGCATTTTACTATCAACATCACTCTACCATGACAACCATTGCCACCAATACTATTACCATAACCTCCTTCATCATCATCATCCTACAGGGAGGAAGATGGAAGATCTTTATTGGTGGACAAAAGGCTACCATCACCATCACCATTAATCATCATCATAACATCACTGCCACTACTACCACCCTCATCATCACCATTATCATCATTATTATCATCAAAACCATCATCACCATCACCATCACCATCATCATCATCATCTTCATCATCATTCACATCATCTTCGTCATCATCATCACCATCACCATCATCATCATCATCATCACCATCACCATCACCATCACCATCATCATCATCATCATCACCATCACCATCACCATCACCATCATGTTCATCATCATCATCATCACCATCACCATCATCATCATCATCTTCATCATGATCATGAACATCACCATCATCATCATCATCACCATCATCACCATCAGCATCATCATCATCATCATCACCATCATCACCATCATCACCATCATCATCACCATCATCATCATCACCATCATCATCACCATCACCATCATCATCACCATCATCACCATCATCATCACCATCATCATCATCATCACCATCATCATCACCATCATCATCATCATCACCACCACCACCACCACCACCACCACTACCATCATCATCATCATCATCATCATCATTATCTTCATCATGATCATGATCATGATCATCATCATCATCATCATCATCATCATTATCTTCATCATGATCATCAACTTCTTCTTCTTCTTCTTCCATATCAATACTAGCACCACCACCATCATCAACACCACTACCACCGCCGCCGTAACCACCACCATCACCACCTACCTAAAGATGCCTTCACACCGCTGCCCATTTAGCCTCAGTACCTCCTCTGACAGTACAACCACAATCCAGGGCAGAGAGTAGTCTGGGAAGCGATCTTTCTGCAGCTCCAACGCCTCTTCCAGCGTGTTCCCAAACAAAGACGGAAAAAAGATGGAATTCTGAAAAACAAAGAGTCAAAGACTTTCACACTTAGATGTACTGACGTCGCAAGACAAAATGGCAACCTTACAAGACAGGCTATGGTATGATCCCACGTACTAACTAGTCATCAAGAATCAAGATAAATAAACTCAGACCTTTATTCTCCGCCCCAGACATCGGGGTATTATCACAAACCCGTAACGGGCTAATATTTTTAAAAAGTACAGTTTTGTTACCTCTACCGTCAGCTTTACTTTACAAAACCTAGTAAGGGTTAAAGGTCATTCTTGGTAAACAGATCGGATCCATATTTGTCTAGCTATATATAGTGAGAGCCAAAAAATGACACAGGTAGCCTTTCCTGGTTCTGAACTGTGCAACCCTGTCCAATTGTTTCCTGCATCACTCCACACGTACCCCACCAACACCCTAAACAAACATAAGTATTCTTTTGATGTTACCTTAGCAATTACAATTTCATCTGATGTGATCTTCTTGTTGCCTTTCTGGCCCCAAATTGTGCCACCCTGTCCAAGCGTTTCATGCACTGCTCAGCACAGACCCTCCAAAAAAAACCCAGCACCCCCACCCAATACAAACACAAGTATTCTTTTCATGTTACCTTTGCAATTGCAATCTCATCTGCAGAGATCTTCTTGTTGCCTTTCCTGGCCTCAAATTGTGCCACCCTGTCCAAGTGTTTCATGCACTGCTCAGCACAAACACCGCCCCACCCCTAATGTTCCACCATCATGCGCCATCCCCCTATAACATAAAATCACAAAACTGCTTCTGATGTTACCTTAGCAATTGCAATTTCATCTGCAGAAATCTTCTTGTTGCCTTTCCTGGCCCCAAACTGTGCCACCCTGTCCAAGCGTTTCATGCACTGCTCAGCGTAGTCTTTCACTGTCACCTGAGAAACGCAACACACAAACTACATGAAAGAGAAGGCAAGGTATGCATAAAAGTGTACTGACTGACGTCCAGGTTTATTGTGGGCAGATATATTAGTACAGTTAATTCTGCATGTTAGAGTCAAATTGGTTAATGTGGGGAACACGAAAAAATTGTTAGACTCATTCAAAATTCGAATTAGGAAGTGTAAAAATCAAAAGTTTTGCATAGTTTGGTCCAAAGAATTGATTCGACTTCGGGAAAATTTGACTTGTGCGACTCTTGAGTAATGCAGAGTTAACTGTTACATGTATATCTGATGTATGGATCGCCACATGTCAGCCTCCTTCTTCACATAAAATTCCCTAATTTATTGTAACTAAAAGACAAAAAAAAAAATATGTCGCTATCAAATCAATCTCTCATTTTCGTTTCATGACTGGATTAATTGTGTTCGTTTTGTTACAGAATCACAGTTGTCTCATTTTGGGGTATTTTCATGTTCTCAATTTCCTTTGCGCCTTGAACACATTAGAAATATGGAGTTGACGCATTATAAATACTCTATATGATTATTATTATTATTATTAATTTGGACAGAATAAAGGACCCACATTTGGTGCTCTCTAAATCAGTGAACTAAATTAAACCAGGTTTAAATCCGTCCAACTGTATAAAAGGGGGCCAAAAAGAATCCTTTGGGGTTAAATGGTATTTTGGACATACATTGTGGGTTAGTTTCATTCTTATAGGGTTAGTGCATCTTGAAAACATGCAGTTGAAATGCATTGCTTTTAGGAATGTCAAAACTTGAAAATGAAATTAAAATAGGAATTGAAATTGAAATTGATAAAAATGAAATTGAAATTAAAATCTAAATTGAGCTTGAAATTGAAATTGAATGAAACTTGAATTGGAATAGGAAATTGGAATTGGAATAGGAAATTGAAAATTGAATTGGAAATTAAAATTAGACTTCAATTTAGATTTAAAGTTGGACTTGAATTTGAAATTAAAATTAGACTGGAATTTGAAAAATGAAAATGAAAGTGAAATCAGAAAATTTGAGATTGAGATTGAGATTGATATTGAAAATTAAAAATGAAAATGAAATTAAAATTGAAATTAGAAGTTGAACATACCTTTCTGGTGTCAAAGTCTCCTGTCAGATGTTTGACAATGAAGCTCTCCAGGTAGGGATGAAACGATACAGAGGGAGGGAAGAAGTAGAGTAGAATAGCCATCAGCTCCCAGCCTGAACGTAGGCTGTCCCTGCAATGGAACAAACCATAAAATACATGTAAATGTATACAAAAATGCATTAATTGTTTTTCTAGAAAAAACGGATTGTATTGACTGAATGACTGGTGTTCTCACATGAAGCAATATGTGCAGTGCTCTGTCACTGCAAGGAAAAGACTCTTGTCACATTTGTGTAAGTTTGACTTGTTGTGGAGGTATTAGAGTCATTGGGTGGTATTCTCGAAAGCGGACTAACTTTAGTCCATGGTTTAATCCTCCGACTAAGTATGGAATGCCAAGTGTTCATATGAATATATTTTTGAATAATTTGATATGTCCCTAAATTACCACGATAACATTATTATTTCATAGTTATATTGTTGTTTATTAATTATGTTATTACATTTTGTTTGAATTTAGTGACAGATTAAATTATTCAAAAACATATTCATATGAACTCTTGGCATTCCATACTTTGTCGGAGGAATAAACCATGGACTAAAGTTAGTCCTAAATACCTCCCAAAGGGTTTTAACACTTGACTGGAGGTGCGAAGCTCGCGAGTTTGAGCCCAATCGTGGAACTAGTGTCCTTTGCCATTCTTCACCCAGAGATTAAATGGTTACAAATTCCTTGAATGCTGTGAGCACCAAAATTTGTAGCTTTGTTATAGCCAGGGTAATAATTAAAGTGGTGGATGTGAGGGGTATGACAAAATATCTAAAATTGTTGTCATTAAGACTCAACAGAGCAAGATTATGTATTCACACTTACTCTTGGTAGTTTTCCGAGGTCTGTCGGCAGACCTGGATGTAGACCTCGTCCCGTAGAGGTACGATGGACCAGCCCTTGACGACCAGGTCCAGCAAGGCATAGTCCCTGGTGTGACCCTTGATGACCCGGTCACCCATGTAACACTGGGTCAGTGAAAGGTTAAAGGTCAAGGAAATTTAATATGCAATCCATGTTCACTCGGGTTAACAAAACTACGAAATTTCAATTCATACTTGAAATTGAATTTTAAAAGTTTGATTTAAAGATGCCATCAACTACATGTAAGCTATTATTGAAGTCTAGAGCCAGCATGTTTGCACTCATGAGATGATAGCAAAAGCATGGCTATATTATGTAATGTGGAAAAATATACTGAAAAATCTAAAGCCATCAATTCAACGTGTAATTGGATCCAAACTAATTGTTGTAAAATGAAGAAAATAAAATGAGTTTCAAATGTATGAATATCATAACTATAAGGAAATTCATTAAATACCTGTTTGTCAAACACTAAGGCTTCATTCAGGGATGACGCGGCAAAACAGCTGCGTTTTTTTTTTATAGCAGAAAGTGTAATACGCTTCCCATTTCTGTATCCTATATCACAGAGCTCAGTGAATACGCGTAAGACCTTTGCTGCGCCCAGTTGCTTTTCATTTAGACGAATAAGAAACCACAATGTTTTTTTTACTGTATCATACATGTATCTGAACAAGCATTAACTCCTCATGTTACATAAGGAAACTGCAAGAATCGCTCTAAATTTTGCAAAAAAGGGATCAATGCCAACAAATAACGATGTAATCAAAGTAGATCCTACTGCATTGATTGTTGTAAAGGATATATTTAAAGACTTCTGGTGCTTCCCGCTTGACTGCTTTGTCTTCCGTCATCAGCATGGATTTCCTGATGGGCTCCTAGTACAGGAAAAGAGAAAAGAGTCGATGAGTTAGGGAACAATCACAGAAAGAAAAAAAATTGCAAAAATGCATATTTTCCTTGCAAGTTATGACACCAACAATGCTACATAATTGACTGTTTGCCATGTACAGACAGGAAGGAGATCATCACACACCTCTGTTGTTTAAAGGTAATACAAATTTTTGGTAATATTTCAACAGGATTGGATTATGAAATTTAAAATTTGCATTACCATTGTGAAAGCTAGTGTTAGAATACCTAAGCAGCTTTAAAAAATTGGGCTCTAAAACGCAAAGGATTTTGAGAAGTTGAAATATCAAATTTATCGGTGCTCCCGATAAATTTCAAATAGCGTCTACAGCCATACAATGGTAGCTGCGACCATGAAAATCTTGGAATATGCAGTTCTGATATATAATTTTCAAACAGGAATAGAAAATCGGTTGATTTTAGTCCAGAAACATTGTTTTGAAGCTAAGGTAATAACAATCTTGTGAGGGAGCTATACAACATAGAGAGTTTATTATTCACATTTTCATCACTTAAGACTCGATTTCAACCGCGACAACGATCAATGAATATTGTAGGATCGCATACCGGTATGCTTCCAATATGTTTATTTGAACCAAATTCATGACCCAATACCAAAAATTTGCATTACCTTTAATTCTTTATCGTATTTCCTTCCATTCCTTTATAAAAATTAGACGAAAACAAAAAGCTTTCTGTTTCCGTTACATCACCCCCTGTCTCTAGGGGCACTCCTCTCGAATGCCAACGCCCATCTTTAGGTAATCAGATACCTGTATGTTACACCACGTGTACATGTAAGTATCCCCTCCTTTTTAGCTTTTTATTTCATACTTGTCATTCTTCCTTTTGAACAGCGTTTCCTACTCAAAAGGCTGTACATAAAACTCTCCTAGACTTCCTTCATATTTCATTCCCATACCAACATGATGTTTTTTTTCCTTTTCAAATTTCAATAATTCACACCTCCCATTTCTTTCTAAATGTCATATCCTGGCCATCAATAAAACTTTCTTTCATTCCTACAGCCTCATAAATTCTTCAGACCTGGGTCGAGCGATGTTGCTATAAATGAAATGCTTTCATGTATCTGAGAGCATTTGGCATCATCACAGAATTTACTAAGCCATAACTTCCTCGCTGCCAACCACATCTCAGGGTGCCCCTATTAAGTTTTTGGCAGAATACCCAATATAGATTGGATGCAATTGATGAGTCTATCCCCAGTAATTAAAGCCATGTGACCTTTGGAATGAAAGGGTGGTATTCTCGAAAGCGGACTAACTTTAATCCATGGTTTAATCATCCGACTAAGTATGGAATGCCAAGTGGCCATATGAATATGTTTTTGAATAATTTAATCTGTCACTAAATTAAAATAAAATGTAAAAACATAATTAATAAACAACAATATAAATATGAAATAATTATGTTGTCATGGTAATTTAGGGACATATCAAATTATTGAAAAATATATTCATATGGACACTTGGCATTCCATACTTAGTCGGAGGATTAAACCATGGATTAAAGTTAGTCCGCTTTCGAGAATACCACCCAAAGAGTGGATGCAATTGATGAGTCTATCCCCAGTAATTAAAGCCATGTCACCTTTGGAATGAAAGAATTCCCCCTTTTTCCAGCACGTATGTTTCATTCTAATTTCATTTGATTAGTGAGTACCGATATAACAATCGTTATAACCTCGGTCACACCAAAGAGTCTGACACCAGGACCCTGTTTCATGAAACTTGTTATCAATAAAAAGTTACAATAACCGTTATAAGCTACTGAAATCATGGCATTTGATTGGCTGAGAGCAAATTTGCCATAGAAATTTAGCATTGTTATTGATAATGAGTTTCATAAAACGGGGCCCAGTGAGACCAACACTAGACCAACGACAGACCGAACAAACAATTACATTACCACGAACGGCCATAAACTGGTCGGTTTGGATTCGGTGTGATGTCGGTTCAGCGGTGTGAATGGGGTATTAATAATCACTGACAGTGTCCTTGCTATGTAGCCCCCCTGTGACTTAGACTACCGCTTCTCCGTTTCCTTCTAATTAATCATTACCCTTTTGTTTTTATTGAATTGCCAATCCCTAGCTTCCCTGAAATACTGTACATGTACACAAGAATGTGATTTAACTCTTGTCAATGGGCACACATGTATCCTTTGAAACATTTCTGACAATTCCTTTCAGGTGAAGTACCTTTAATTTCAAGCAGGTCACAAGATATTTAATCACTACATAGAGACTAATCGATTGATCAATACCATTTATTTGTAGCGATCTAATCAAATCTCATCAAGTCGAGTTGTATCGCATCCCACCTTTGCCCAAGACAGCTTATGTGAGAGCGAGATCTTTTTCTTAAACAGCCCCTTCTTGTGTCTGTTCAGAGTCTTTGGAGCAACATTTTCTAGATCTAATCAAGTCTAATCAAATCAAATCTTATTCAATCTTACCTTTGTCCAGGACAGCATATTTGAGAGTGAGATCTTCTTCCTAAACAGCCCTTTCTTGTGTCTGTTCAGATTGTCTGGTGCAACGTTCTCTAGATCGTTCTCTCCGGGCGGAATCCCTTTCTTGTTCCCTCCTCGTGTAATGGCAATGAGAGACGGGCTGTTCTTGAGGCCGTGCGGAACCGTTCCTGTCTTTTGCTATTGTGAAAACAGGGTTATACAAAGTAAAATGTCTGCATACAATATGGTGATGCCCTGTTTTAATACAAGTATCAATTCTAAAAAATTATTATTCCCCTCATGTGTCATAGCAATGAGAGAAGGGCTGTTCCTGAGGCCGTGCGGAACCGTTCCTGTTTTTTGCTGTTGTGAAAACAGGGTTATAATACAAATTAACATGCCTGTGCACATAACATTGGTGCCCTGTTTACATTAAACATCGCTACAGTTAATAAAATGGATAAACGCTAACATGGTATCTCCTTTAATGCAATATAATGAGGAATCTGAACATAGCACTTGAAGTGAAATTTACAAGGTAATGATGCTCAAACAAAAAGAAACAAAAAAACAAAACAAAACAAAACAAAATTCAATATAAGCTGATTGTGAGTACATGTATGTGCATATAATGCCTTTTTGATAAGCATCAGTTTACTCTATACAACAATGAAACTGAAAATTATTTTACATTGTTCATATATTTTACATGTAATTAGAACCATACTAGCTCTCATATAAACATTTATAAGAACATTATATTTCATATCCATGCCTGCTATTAACAATGATCTATGACTTATCACAATTAAACAATTCAACTATTAATAGCATCTATAATACAAATATGAGCCACAATGAAGTACATGATCATGGATGTACAAGTACATTATAGTCATGAATTCAAAAGTGAAACTGAACATAGTAGACTTACATTGTACATTGTGATGGTACACATGAATTGATGGGATGGTTTAGTTTTTATTCATGAATGCAGTAATCACAAATGCAACACAATTTTATGATTCACGTGTTACTATGTGTGTTAATAGAAGAATTTTTAAAAGAAAGGGGAGGGGGGAGGGAAGGAGTAGGAGGATGATATGAAGAAAAGGTAGGAGAAAAACTTAAATGAACTTCTCTAATAAACTTGGAAAATTATTAGGAAAGAAATAAAAAATAATAACATACACGTTGTACATGTATCAATCAGAACTGACGCTCCTTCAGGGTTTTTTTTACAAGAGAAGAAATAAGCCACAATGACATTCCTTTTTTATAAAAAATAGGGTATTCTAGAAAGATGAGTCAACCTTTTAAAATACAAGTACAATACCCACACATGAATGTCCCTCAGCTTCAATACAATATTTTTCTGCACAATACTGAATAGGAACCCCCAAATAACTCCCTAATCCATTGTATAAGAAAGGGAAAAAATACCCAGAATTTATGTTTCTTTTCAAATAGGATATTCTAAGAGGGGAAGTATACCGTTATGTTCTATATTATCCATACACAGGTGTCCCTCTGTCTTGTACAACATTGTCCTGTGAAATAGGAACCTGATATATGCTTCTTTCTTTTATCCAATAATAAAAAGGACAATCACCTAAAAATGACATTTCTTCCGGAAGAGGAGATTCTTAGAAGAAGCGGGGTACACGTTTTAAATATGTGCTATACTATCAACGCATTAATTCCTAAACTGTCTCAAATAATCAATATCTTAAATGAGAATTTGGAAGATGATTAAATGTTCTATGGACAGAACAAATGAAAATAAGTCAGAACTGATGTTTCTTCCAAGAGGAGATTCTACAAGTAGGAGAGTGTTTAACATTGAAATATGTGTTAAACGGTACTACCCATGAATAGACGGACGTTCTCATAAATATTCTTCTGATGAATGGGAGCTCGATGTGCTTTCTCTCTTTTATCTAAAAAGAAAAAGGCAATCACCTAAAATTGACATTTCTTCCAAAAGAGGAGATTCTACGAAAGAGGGGAATTAACCTTTTAAATAAGGTACACTACCCACGCATAGAGGACCCTCCATTCCTCTGTAGAATAAAAGCTTGATGTGCTTCTTTCTTTTATCTAATAATACAAAAGATAATCTCCTTGAAGTGACGTTTCTTCCAAAAGAGGGAATTCTAAGAAGGGGGTAAACCATTTAAATGTGCTACACTACCCACTCATCAATATCCCTTGAGTTTACACAATATCCTTCTGTTGAATGGGAACCCAAAACACTGCCTTATGTTATCTATACTGTATAAGGAAAAGGAAAGTAAGAAAAAGGGAAATAACCTAGATCTGACGTTTCTTCCAAAAGAGGCGATTCTAGGATGATGGGGGGTAAACCATTTGAATGTGCTACACTACCCACTCATGAATGTCCCTCGAGTTTATACAATATTCTTCTGTTGAATGGGAACCCAAAATACTGCCTTATTTTATGTACACTGTATAAGAAAAAGGAAAGTAAGAAAAAGGAAAATAACCTAGCACTGACGTTTCTTCCAAAAGAGGCGATTCTAGGAAGGGGAGTGCACCGTTTACCTATGTGCTATACAACCCACGCATAGACGTCCCTCCATCTCCTACAATGTGTATTTGATTGGTAAGGGTGGGATGGTATCTAGATCAGGGCTTGTGATAGTCCTGCCATATGGTCTTTCCTTCCCTGATAGGAAGTGGTACGTCTAGTATTGCACCAGCTAGTATCATAATGTAATTCAGCTTTATTGGAATTCGGTGGAGACTTTTTCTCCATCTCAATCTGACTAGTCTTCATTCCAATCTTCTTGGGTATAGATTACATCTCCACCATCTACTTTGATTAATATTCTCTCTTTTTCATGTTTTTTTTTTGGCGGGGGGGGGGGCTATAATTTTGGAAATATTTACATCCGCAGTTACTAGTCACTCCTTGTTTTCCTTTGACCTTTTATTTCTTTTTCCTGGCTGCTTTTTTGCTATCATTAGTTCATTACCATTGTCACTTATACAAGTTTTGAAAATACTAATAAAATGCCTAAAGGCTATGTTGGAACTATCCTCTAAAACCCATTTACTTAAATATTTTCCATACACTTTCTTCATTTGTCGGACTTAGAAAAGATCCTTAGACCTATAATGTATCGTTCATGATATAAGCCAAGAGCCAATAGTGAAACATCCCAAAACCATTTCCAGCTTGTCTACATGGAATATAGGTATGCAACAGCACATTAACTTGTTACAACCTGGTCTAAACCTAACCTAAAAACCCCATCGCAACCCAATCCTTAGCCATATATAAAGCCCTGATCAATGTTGGATCAGGACCCCCCAAAACAACTTTCCAGTTGAGTCTGAGAGAAGCCTACGACACAGAGCCCTACAGGCAATATAGGTATGCGACAGCACATTAACTTGTTACAGCTAAGAGGGATGGCTAAGAGATTAACAGACTTGATGATCAAACAAGATGCTCAAAGAACAGTATAGCATGTCTGTGATTGTACAAATGGGAGTGCGCAGCAAGGATGCGGTCGAGTCTGAGATATTAGTTCTACTCTCCGATCCCCTGCTCACACTGGTTAATTTCATTGTACATTGGCAAGTTCAAGGTATCTGGCAAATTAGTTTATCAAAAATAAAGGAAACTGAAAAACAGTTGACAATGAAAATTTAGTTTTCCCAGATACATGGTCTGGTCAAAATAACAAATACAATATATTGTAGTTCTAGAAATAAATTGACATCAATTATTTTGTATACATGTGTAAAAGGATAATGTATGATTAAAACAAATATTTATTTTTTCTTCAATTGGTGGGAGGATCCTAATAAAAGCTTTCTTCAATATACCTCTGGATTCTTGGAACTTCAGGGTTTAAGGTTTGCAAAAGGACAAACCATTTTTAATTTCTTCTAGTGGGAATACCTTGAACGTGCCCTTATATGACGTTTCTTTATTAAAAACGAGATGTGAACGTACATTTCTCCTCGTGTGAACATGGGTGTGAGGCACTGACAGGATGATAAATGGATGGGTATGTTTTATGTTGTATAGGTCTATGTAAAAATGGCAGAGGGCATATGCTCTCTCATTGTCAAGGGAGATTGTGGTTTTGCTATTTTCAGTAGGCCTGTCTTCATCAGCTCAAGTTTGCCACATAACCCGCTATTTTAACTATCCCGATCGCAAATTATCCAGCTAATTTGCATCTTCACCAGCCCGCAGTTGCAATTAGCGGGATATTTGGTCAAGAAAATATCCCGAGAAATTTGGTCTTGTTTCCAAAATATCCAGCTTTTTGGGAAATAGCGGGCTAATTTGCGCCCATCCGAGCCAGTTTGTAATGAGCGTATTGGTATGTGGAGACACAATTTCGAGCTTAGGGATAATATCCAGGGCCCGTATTCAATTCAATACTTAAGTACAAAATTTAGGCTTTCTACTTAGTATTTTGCTTAGATAAAATACGTAGCCAAATTTGGTATTCAATTCAAACGTTTGGCTAAGTATTTTACCCTAAATTTAAGACAGCTCCCTACCAGACTATTATTAGGAGGCCTTGATTGGCAGGCATATGGTTTTCTTACGCAGTATCATAACCTGCGCACAATTATATTAGCACGCATTTATTGCAACGCGTTAATTGCGCATTAATTTTGATTGACCGGTTGATGTCACAATGCTTATCAGTAAGTATTTTACTTAGATTTTGTCTCAGGAAAGTAAAAGTCTAAAATGCAATTTGAATATGAGTAAACTTCTTAGCTTAGCCATTTACTTAGTAAATTTCTTACTTATTGTAAGTATTGAATTGAATACCGGCCTAGAGTCTGAAAATAGCGGGTTATTTGGCAAACTCGAGCTGATGAAGACAGGCCTACTGTGGTTTCATGGTGAACGGTATTGCCAAGGGAGTGATTAATCGTGAACTGTGGATAGAGAGGGTTTCGGAGGAATGAGAAGCAATGTACATGTGTATACAGTGTATAGGGAGGTACTTATACCAACATGGGAGAATAAAGGCAGAAATTTAACATAGAAGGAAAATAAAGAGCACAACATATGAGAGTATTACAAGTTATAAGGCAAGAAATCAGTTAGAACAACAAATTGAAGTAATATTAATAACTATATGTCTTTCAAAGTGGAGAGAAATGAGAACATAAAGAAGGAGAGGTAGAAAAGAGGACGGAGGAGAAAAAGAAAAAGAAGAAAGAAGAAGAAGAAGAAGAAGAAGAAGACAGAAGAAAAGAAAGAAGAAGAAGAAGAAGAAGAAGAAGAAGAAGAAGAAGAAGAAGAAGAAGAAGAAAAAGAAGGAGAAGAAGAAGAAGAAGAAGAAGAAGAAGAAGAAGAAGAAGAAGAAGAAGGAGGAGGAGGAGGAGGAGGAGGAGCAGGGGGTGGGGGAGGAGGAAGAGAACAAAAAGGGAACACGAATGAGAAGGGGAAGGAGGAGGAAGAGAAAGAGAAGAACGAGAATAAAAACAAGAACAAGAAGAGGAGGAGGAGGAGGAGGTAGAAACACAGGAGGTGAAGGAGAGATAGAGAAGAAGAAGACATGACCATAAGGTGCAAGAAATACTGATAGAGACATCAGAATTTCAAGCTCGACCAAGCGTATCCTGATTGATGAAGGGTCACGCCCGAGTCATGTGGTGATTGAAACAGACATGGATGAGTGCTGCAGCAACTGTTATAAAACTGTGGGTTTATGAGTAAGTCTTATACATGTAGCTGAAGTGAACATACCAAAAACGGGGCCCTGTTTCATAAAACTTGTATTCAATAACGAGTTACAATAACTGTTTTAAGCTACATAGACATTTAGCATTTGTCATTGATAACAAGTTTTATGAAACAGGGCCCTGAACGTACAGGAGAAAGGTTAATAGTTATACTTATGTTAATTACACAGAGGACAGGGCAGATTAATAGGGGCAGGTGGGGGTGTCATATTAATAAAGGTTTACTGGAAACTGAAGACACATACCGGTACTGTTATGAATCTGTGGGGTTAAGGGTTTCATGTATTTACTATACAAATAGAACATACAGGAGAGAGATGGACACTATGAAATGATATTGATGGTAATTACACAGAGTAATATATAGTTCTAAACACAATAAAATATTAAATGAACATTCAATTGAAGAAAGAAAAAACAACAACAACAAAGGAACAAATAAACAATCAAACATATATCATTATATACACATGACAAACAGAAATTAATGACCGGGCTTTTTACTATATATATTTTAGAATCACACAACATACATAACAGTGGAAGAGAGGTGGATGTCAACATTGCCAATTTGATGATCATTGACAAAATTTCACGCTTTCATTTTTATTGAGCATGATTTAGCCATTCTTGTCTTTCTTTTGGTGCAGTTAGGTGCAGCTTGCAATTTTTTTCAATACTTGTTAGTTTTCATTCATATTCGGGTCTTTAATCAAACATTAAGATATTTTGTTAGAGTCAGCTCTACTTTCTTTGATTTTATCTTATTTTCTTTGATTTTATTTCCATTTCTTCCCTAATTTGTTCTTTCTTTCTCTGTTTTTCCTTCTTTCTTTCTTTCTATTTTTCTTTCTGAACAGCAGGCATTTTTTCTCAGAATGCATGAAGTAATGGGAAACAGAGCAACATACCTTCAAAATTATAAAAGTTCTGCCAATTTCTTTTCTTACTGTTGTACAATTTCAGAAAGTAAGATTCATGAAAGACTTGATATACATCATTGTATGCATGTACATTATACTGTGCTCATGGAACCCAAAAGAGCATCATATCTTTGTAATCAGCAGTTAAGCCAAATTCATATATTGTGAAATTTTCTGAAAACACAATAAAAGTGAGATATTTGACATATGTGTATATAACGGAAGAGACACGGCAAACTGCAAAGTGGTTGAGCAAATGATTTGAGAGAGCTTCTATGAGTTTGTAGGTTGACTCCTAATGACTTCCTTGCGATTTGGAATAAAACTAGATAGAATATGGAAGCAGGTTGATTTTTTTGCAGCACTCGCAGAAAGGGGAGCGAGAATGGGGGTGCGTTTTCAGAGAGAGCGGGAGAGACAAAAAAAGGGGTTTGGCTCATGAAAGCTTGATAAGCTTGATAAGAGGGCGTGTCCACACCCACCCACCTTCCACTCTTCCGACACCACCACTGGGGGCGTAGCTTCGCATATTACCATGGAGATGGGGCGTTGGTCCTGTACGGAGATGCTGCGCTCGAAGACGCTGTTCTGGATCATGTTGACCCCGCTGGTGGAGGAGGTCGTGCTCCCACGGTGGTGCCCCCGCTGTAGGGAGGCATGGACCGTCTCAGTCACAGGGCTCTCCATAGAGTGGGTGTCGTGGGACGTAGGAGAGGGCGGAGACCCGGGCGTGTTCATGGGGCTGCTCTCGTGGGTGACGGATGCATCGCGGGATGAACTCTCTGTGGAGGGAAGTGGTGTTATATGCAATTTGGCATTATTGAATATTTACTGCGTATGAGTTTTCATCATGTATAATAAACATATAAATCAGTTTACAACAGTATCTGTGTGTACACATGTAACATACCAAACATAAATAAGTAAATTGAACCTGCATTCATTGGTTCATATTCAACTGTTATTTATTTTTTTAAAGGGCCTTTAAACAAAGCAATGTTTCCAACCATGGCTGCTTGCTAACAACTCAGGACCCGATATTTCAAACTTTAAACAGGAGCCCATCCACATAGAACAGAAAATGCTGATCAGGACCTCATGGTAAAAGTTAGAGTGAACAATGCAGACCTGCCAACCTCTGGAGTTCAAAAACTGTATTCTTTAATCCCAAAAGTTGTATTTTACCGACAAAAATTGTATTTAAAAAAAAACCCAGATCATGCCTCTTACAGTTCGTACATGGAGCATTTTTATGGAGCATTGGTTGAATATGCATGATTTCGTCATGACTGGTGCGTTCGATGAACCAATGAACATCCCCAAATTGCCGATGTGAGATGCTGGTAGGATACTTTACAACACAGAATGGGCATTTTGGAAAATCGTATTTTATTGAGGAAAATGGTACTGTCGTATTTACTTCTAAAAATTGTACTGGTTGGCAGGTCTGACAATGGGGCAAAGGATATCTGAGCTCTAAAAAAAGGACATGAAATAATAGCTGAACTTAAAATACTCTAATAATTACATACCTTCTGAGTCAAAACTCTTATTGAGTCTAATGCCCGCCTTGGCAAGTTGTTCGTGTTGGTCCAAAGCTTCAAGACTATAGCTCCTGTTCTCATGTTCCCCATTAATCCGTCCCATGGGTGATCCAGAGTGAACATTACGATGGATCTTAATCTCGATATCCTGGGCCCCACTCAACCGGTCCATCTCGCGCAGGACCATCCGCTGCTCGTCCTCCTTCTCGCTGCGCGATGAATTCGAGGTTTGCGTAGATAGGGTCGGATGGCATGATCTCGTTGGTGTCCGTCGAGAGTTGGGGTGGTAGGTTATTGTTCGGGGCTTGCATGGCCGGTGAGTGTCTGTGAGAGAAAATCTGGTCCTCTTGCGAAGGTGGACCAACGTGAACATAGGTAGGACCGTTGAGGTCTTCAGAGGACTGGGACCGTTGGGAATCGGACGTTACCGGGCGGTTGGAGGAGTCCGAATGATGGGACGATATGGAGGTCTGAGAGTTTTGTGAAAGTTGGCTATCTGAATGTTTATGAACAATGTGTTCCCCACGCTGGTCGGGGAATCCTGCACCGTAGCTGGGCACTAGATGGCGGTCTTTGGTGCTGGGGTATTGAGAGGAGGAGTCTAAACTCGAGGAGGAATCCGGAGTGGCCGTGCGATTGAAATTGTTGGAACCTGGAGGTGAGAAAGAGGAGTCCATAGGACTGGCTAATCGAGGACTTTCCTGGTCGCTTCGGTGGTAGCCAGGTCCGATGAAACCCTGCGTGTTTGGAGGTTGGGTTTGAATTTGAGGTGGAAGTTGGCTGCGCGGCGGCTGTCCAAAGAAATGCTGCAGACGGTCCCCCGACTGGGAATGGGGCAGGTTCGCGTTCGGACTCGTAGGCCCGCCAAAAGTTCTTTGCATGGCTGCCGTCACACCCATCTTCGGCATCTGTTTCTTCTTTTTGCTGCGGGGTGAGGGTGCTGTCCGATGCCTCTCCTCGCCCTGGCTCACCGTAGAGACCTGACTGTCTGAACGCTCGTGGACGTGTTGTCCCTGCATCTCCAGCGACCGCCTCCGCTGTGGCCCATAGCCTTCCGTTGACTGATGCGACGACTGTGACGCCCGACTGTCCGGACGATGGCGCTCTTGCGAATGATCAGATCCCTGCGAAAGATTCCCTCCAGAACCTTCTCTTTGCATGACCTCTTGAATAGCGTGACCCGCTGATCTGCCAACCGAACCAAGGTCATACCCTCCTCGACCGTGAGACGGGTAGCGACCAAAATTGGGCGGTTGTCCCTGCATGTCGCCACGGACTTTGGATATGTCCATTGGTTCACTGTCAGATCGCATTCTACCTTGGTGTGCGTAAGGTACCTGACAACAAAGAGAACATATGCATCAGAAGAATCAGCCAAAGACAAAGTACAGTTCAATGTTCTTTCGACAGATTAATAGCATCCTCCAATTCTATATTGGAAATATCTCCTTTGTATTCTATGTATTGTATTATGAGTGCCAAGTATTCATACAAAAGCAGTAAATTAAGGCCAGATTCAAACTATAATGGATATTGTTTAGGTACTGATAAATCTGTATATTAAAGTGATCCTGAACCAATGAACTTTCTGCCCTAGTGTGCTGTTTATTGCACAGCACCATTTCATGGTCAACTTGACAAGTGCGTAACCCAATACCAAATTTCCAATTCGCAGACAGAGGACTTGATGCGAGAACCAACAGCGCAGCTATGGAAGCAACAAGTTACAGAACCATAATGCTACAATGAACAAACCTAAACCCAAACCTAAACCTAAATCCCAATCGCAACCCCAACTCTAGCCTTACCTGTATATCTCTGATGAAATAAAACAGAGAACAATTGTTGCCAAAGCAAATTTCAGATTTCCATACAACGGCGGCGAGCACAATTTATGCTAAAGTTATCAACATGTTACAACAAATTTCAAAGGTGAACAAACTTTTTCCTCACCTGTGGCAAGGGGTACTGTGGCTGCTGTTGCATGTTGGGAGGTATTTGCATCCCGGGCATCTCCTGGACGTAACGCTGTGACCTTTGACCTCTGGGTGACCCGTGCATGACCCCTTGGTGATGATAGCCCATGCTGTGGGCCGTGGCAAGTTCGTTGAATCTGGATCTGGTGGTGGAAATATGGAATGTCGAGTAATGAATTGAAACAAAGGGATTTTACAATGTACATGTTTAAGGATGTATCAGTGTGAGAAAATTGTGTCATCCAGGAAATTTGTCTAGACAAACTTCGTCTAATGTTCAAGTTTGTCTAATGGTCATGTGGATTAGCGATCAATCTAATTTCACTTTCCTAAGTGTAGGACCATCTTTACATCCACTTAAGAGTATTATCCATTAAGTCTAATTTCAAACCCGTCTTACACCTGTTTCATCTGTTAGCCGCACAGTATAAATATCCCAGTGGTCTACTAAAAAATGATGACAAAGGTCGAAGGGCGCTTCGTCAGGGAACTTGCATATAGATCAGATCAAAGTATGAAGTAGCCCACTCGATAGCAGCCCAGTCTGTCACCCTGACTGATTGATCGTAAGATTTGTTGGGAAATAGGATGATCTGATAAGACCACATAGTACCCAGTAGTAGATGGACTGGGATGGTATTAGACCAATTTCTTAAAGTAATCAAATTTAATGCATAATCTTTGTTACGTGCCTTGTTACAAATCAGTTCATTCACCTGTTACGAATAATTGTATTTCAATAGTCATAATGCAAATTGCATACATTCCATGTTGTTTATAGGTAGGACAAGCTATAATGTTTGTCCTACCTAGCACCAATGAATAGCAGTTGGGCCAAATGGTACAAAAGAACGTCTCAGGTTAACAAGTTAACAAAAACTTTGACCTACCCAAACCTCTCTATATCGCCCCATGCCTTGCACTGTCTTACAGGTTGAGATTTATACATGTAGTTCCCTATTAGTGATTCGTTAACGATTGGGTTGATAAGAAATTCTCTGCAAAAATAACGTTACATCTAATCTATTTTCCATTGTTTCATCTTTATCAAGAAAATGAAGAGTTCTGATTTGTTTACCTCTCCACTTGGTCTGACGCCCTGCGTTGTCTTACAGGCTGGCCGATCAGCTCCGCCTGCCCGTCACCGTCCATCCTCTCGTTGTCATGCGGAAGACCCCGTGGACCCTGGTGCTGGTGGTGGTGGTGGTGACGGGCGTGCCGATTGTCCTCGCGATGTCGGTGGCGATGCCGCTGCTGTACGGGGAAATATAGGGTAATGTTTCATGAGTTTGGTTGAAGGTTGAAGGTTAAATGTTATATGATGCCTCCCTCTATAGAAAGGATACTTACATGTAACTGTTTCTAGGGATTTTGTGGATTAGAAACCTGTCTCCCATTTCCCAATTTCAGTGAAAAGGGTCTAATTAATGTATGTGAGATAGAGTTTGAATGGACTAATTTCTTCCCTACAAGTGAGCGTCATTACATTGGGATAAAGTACACACACACACACATACACTCAATGTACATACATACATGTACATATATATATACCAAAGAAATCTTCTAAATGAAACAAATTTCAGAATTGGAGGCCATTACATCGTGAATGACAACAACAAAAATAGAAGAAGAAAAAGTCTCTGATGCAGTCCCACTCATTGGAGATCTACACAAACATTAACAGAAACACTATGATAAACAAGCTCTTTAAAATGAGCACAAGAATGATTGAAAAAGATGATCAATAAACTGATATAAACTAGAATAAAATCTTTAAATGGCATCTTCCTTAAATTCAATAAGGGCCATTTTCTACAGAATAATATAACAATACATGACACATTTCTATGCAAACTGTATCATGCTACATGAACATGAACCTCCTATACAAACATTGAATGAACATAATAGATGCCACATGACAGAGTATCTAAATGGACATGTACAGTGTAGCCCCCATAATTGGCACACATTTATCATCTATTGTCCAAGCTGGATTTAAACTGGACAGCTGTTGGCATTAACAACCTATTACACCCACGCGTCTGGTTGTGCATTCGTATTTAGAATAATTTGACTAATTGTTCTCTTTTGTTTGAAGGAATACAATGCCAAATGTATTGAATTCGGATTGAAAATGCAGTTGGGAGTGTGAGGCACAGTGTTTATGTTCGGTGACAATTGTGCACAAATTAGCATACATTGGAATACTCATTCATATTAACTTTCCAATAAACTTTGCTTTTGTGTTGAAGTGTTTCCATTGCATTTAAACAATTAGAGCACCGAATTAGGCCTGAGTCATCATGGTTTTCTTTTAGACAAGGGCACAATTGCCGAAAACCGGTGGGGCTCCGATGCCCCAATAAGTTTCTGCATGTGGGACTAAAATACAGGTTTTGCACTAGATTTGACTTAAATTTGCTTATACAGGTTTGTAATACCTAAAACTTGGCTTGTGCAGGTAAAAAAAAAAATGACTAGAATTTAACTTTTTACACTAGGTGAAATTTCATCTACCGGTATATCGTAGTCTCTCATGTACAGTGGAGATGGGTGCATTGGATGAGAGAAAATGGATCCGGAATCCATCATCAAGGTCCAGGCCCGGTTTAAGGACTGAAACGACTCAGGCCTACTCTAAATATATACATACAGTAATTATACAGCCTGTACCTCAATACAATGACAGTATTATTTCGTTGTCCCACAGACAGAAACTTATTGTTATCCAATTGGGCCCCAGTCTAAAAAGAAACCATTAATAACTTGGTCCTAATTTGGAGCTCTAATTGTTTGAAAGCAATCATGGTAACACTTCGACACAAAAGCAAAATTTACAAAACTGTTGCTATTATAATTATATTCATAATACATGTACTTACTGAATGTTGTTGTTTGTGTTTATGAACCTCAGTGTCATCCTGCCGAGCTTCTGTGTTTAGCTTCAAAGTCTGAAAAAGATTAAAAAGGGATGAAAAGAAATATCTTTAAAATATACATGTATCTCATTTTAAAAATGTCAAATATTGTTATCACTGACATAATATATACATATGTTAAAATACACATTATAAGACTGCATACATGTACATTAAGGCCCTGATTGAACACACAAGCAAGGGATGATCCGACTCATGCCCTATTCAGACTTCAAACTTCATCGTATAGCTATACAAAAACTGTATAACTATACATGTATGATAAGTAATTCTAATTTTTCTAGTCTGAATGCCACATAACAAAACATATTATAACAACACACATGCCATGGAACATCTTTTAAAACTGAAGATCGTAAAGAATCAGGGCCCCATTCTCACTGAACGTCGTATTGTACATGTACCAAACAGGTACAACTGGGTGGGGCTTATCGTAGGCATGCATTGATGATTGGCAAGCAGTCATGACAAAGACCTCTTCGAAACGCAATTTCCTTACACAGTCAATGTTTCTCTACACATTCACATTAATATCCTCCAGTCTGAACATGCCTTACATTTTCTATAGAGGCTTGAATGAGATTAAAGTGGATTGTTCAGAAGCAGTCTGAGGTTCAGACAATGCACTGATGTACATGTAGCCCTCAACAATAACGATTCTATATCTGATGTTGCTATCTCGTGCGTATACTCCTTTTGCTTTACAATATTATGTTTCTTTAGACAAATTATATATGTATATTCTCTAGTGTGAACATGCTTTGAGTTTTCTATAGAGGATTGAATGAGATTAAAGTGGATTATTCAGGTGCAGTCTGGAGTTTAGAGAGGAAGCAGGTGAGTGTTAATCAGCTTGATTTGAGTTTGACAATACATCCGAACACTTGTACCAATGGAAAGCTGATTGAACCTAGAATACAGAATTTCAGTATTGCACAAATGCAAATTAAAACCTTGTTTTCCAAACCCCTCCGAATTACGGGTCAACAGGGGTAGATTTTGCCGCAGTTACGACATAACATGTGCTCCAGATCGGCTTGCCTACATAGCTGAAGCAATGACCCGTGCTTAATTACTGCAAATTTATTGTGAAGATGCGCACTCCACATGAGATGATGTCATCAAGTCGATAGCTAGTTTTTAGACCGATAACTTTCAAAGTTATTAGTTTTCAAGTTTTCAGAGAGCTGTTACTCCTCTGACCGACAATAAAATACCATACGACTGATAATAAAGTAATCTATGCTTATAATCTTTTTGTTGATCTATCTAATTTGTTTCACTTCCGATAGGGTCTTTAAAGGTACATGTAGCCCTCAACCGTATTACAAGTATCTTTACTTTCTATCGCTTTCAGGCAAATACAGTTATCAACTAAATTAATCATACTCCTTGTAAATTTGATATTTTTGTGTTTTTTGTAACTCTAGAATGAAAGGTGGACTGGTTGAATCATACGCAAGGTCAAGTTGAGGCTCACGCGAAACCGAAACCTGTGAATTGCTACTCTGGCTATTCTGTAATTGTAAGAATGTAGCTATACTTGCATGATACAATCATGAATTTATACATACATGTATGTACATTAAGATTTCATATGAAAGAAGGCGTGTCAACATTTTCATTATAAGATAACAAATGAATGAAAACATCTCATTGATTGAAACGTTGTTTAGGTGCATACTGCATTTGTATCAAATGCAAGATCAAGATAGGGCCTCTAACCTTCCTTGTCTATCCTGGCTGTTTACTACGCATCCGCAGCTTAAAGACATGAATACCATTGCAGATCAATGTCCATGGTGTGTTCACATTATAAAGTAAACCACAGTACACGACTGGTAATTTGCTCTGACTGATACTGTACTGTACATCAAATCGTTAATTGAAACGTCTAAGGATCTTGCTAATCTACATATATGTAGTTAACAACTAGATTATTCATATCCTTACCAAGTTTTGGAATTTGTTAAGAATGTGAAAAATTGATCTGTCCCCAATTTATGTTTCTTGACAATGTGACATAAAGCTTTAACATCTTAAAGTATTCAACAAAGGCCCTAATTCAACAAGTTGACCTTTAATTCTTCAGTTACGAAAAACATAAAAAACATCAAATTTACAAGGGGTATGAATAAATAATTTAGTTGTTATTAAACTATACTGGTACATTCTGAATTTGATTCATCAACATTAAACACTCATGTTTTGTTTTTTTCATTAGCGGATAACAAATTGATTCAAATTTTTTTTTAATTTTTAAATTTATTATCTGTTCAAAATCAGATGAACTAATATCACATGAGAGGTCAAAACGAAACCTCTATAACCTCGCTAGTCCATCCCTGGCCAAGTTGCATCAGCAGCTTAATAAGCCATGAGTACCAACGTATTTACATGTACATTGTAGATATTCATTAATGTGCGTGGTACGTTGACATTTAAAGGCGACTATGTGAGTGTGCCTGTTATCTAATTTGGTTTAACTTAACGTTAATTAAAAGATCCGTTCAGGTGCACTGATAATAAATTCAAGGTCAGAACGAGGGGTTCTAACCTTCCCATCCATTCAACCTCACAACTGAGTTTACATCCACATACCGTACCAATATGCCTGATGTGTTTACACTCTAATGCAAAACCATATCAGTACAATGATATAAAAGCGACTGAAACGTCTGTTCAGACGCAATGATATATGTGAGGTCAGAATGGGGCCTCGAAGTTCCAACCTTGCCCATCCATCCCTGGCCATTAACAACTGAGGTTACATGCACTAGTACATTACCAATATGCTTGATGTCTTTACACTTTAATGCAAAACCTTACCTCTACAATACGATATAAAAAATAAAATACGTTGATTGAAATGTCTGTTCAGGTGCGAGGTCAGAACGGGGCCTCTAACCTCGCCCATCTATCCCCGGCCTTTAACCATGCATCTGTGGATTGCCCTGATGCCTGATGGATAGTTAGATGGCGGTATAACGTCATGAATTATTGAACGTGTCCTTAATGTAAATAATTCACAGCGAGCAGGCTCCGACGTAGCGTTGCGGTCTGCACTTTTTTAATTTCAAAAGATGCATTGGGAATTCAGTTGCTTGATTTATGACATGAGAAAGCAAGGAGATATCGAAGCTCGGTGAAAAGATTTTTTTCTGAAATCTCAATTGATTTGTGTATTAGGATGATGAAGTGAGCTGTCAATGCTATGAATTGATAATTTCATTATAATAAGTGCATACATCTGTACATGTATTACTGAGAAAGAAATAACAGGAATTTCATTTGCAGAAATGAAGAAAGTGGTAACACTGTATCATCTCTTCAGAGCCAGTAGTGTGTTAACTCTCTATTGAATTATAGGAGTTTTAAACATCTTTCTTATCTTCTTTAAAATGACAGAATATCTATTTAAAAAAAGAAAAGGACTATGAAGAGTTTGAATAGGTGATCCAGTCACAAAGGTTTTTCTGAAATTGCCATTTCAACTGTTGGAATTAAGATATGAAAGTGGCAAAGTCCTGTCACAGTTGTGTACCGGTAATACAGATTAAAGTTGTTTCACAAATAAGCAAAGGCAAAGAGTGATCACAAAAAAAGAAAGCCTAAACAGAAGACAAAGAACAACAACAACAACAACAACAACAACAAGGACAAGAAGAACAAGAACAAGAACAAGAACAAGAACAAGAACAAGAGGAACAAGAGCAAGAAGAAGAAGAAGAAGGATAAGAGGAAGAAGGATAAGAGGAAGAAGAAGAAGAGGAAGAAGGAAATCAAAGAGAGCGAAAACGTATACATAAAAAAAATGTCCTCTTTTGCCCAGGAGTGTCCAGTCTGACAGGTATGAGTGCTATACAAGAACACAATATTATAATTTATTAATTGCGCACCAAATCAGGCTTCAGGCAACAATTTGAATGAGGAAATGATAGGCGTTAATTCTCATCCAGTCTCAAAACTAGATCAAATATCTTACAACGAACCTCTTCAAATTGTACTTACCTGTATTAGTTTAGTCAGGCAACATAAGAGCTCCATGATGTTTATCTTCCGAATCGATTTCAAAATCAGGAAATATCTCTCAACTTTCGAGCCAAATTATCAAAGACAGCAAATCACCATCAAGAACAAATTCTAGATTAAAATATATACATGTATGCCTTCATGTAGATATAGACTGCAAACATTGGAAATATATATGTTGAGCTCTTTGCCTTGCAAAGTACAGTGTTGGTAATTTTTTTGCACTGGTTTAATGCTCAGTCACACCAATGCGATCAACACAAAACCAACAACAGAATAGGACAAAAAAAAAGTCCCTCAAAAGGAAAACAATCGATCAGTTTGGAATCGTAGTGGATTGAGTTTGGCGGTATGACTGCGTTATATGTAATACCAGCCCAAATCTTATTGTCATTTAAGTGTTGGTGTTCAATTTCCGAATATTTGCTGGTATACACAAGGCAACTACTGGGTCTCGAGGATTGAATTAAATTGAAATACAAGTTAAAATCTATGAATATAAAATAAGATCACAACATGCAGGTAGGGCGGTAGGCTTTTCTAAATCATAAGAAGAAGAAGAAGAAGAAGAAGAAGAAGAAGAAGAAGAAGAAGAAGAAGAAGAAGAAGAAGAAGAAGAAGAAGAAGAAGAAGAAGAAGAAGAAGAAGAAGAAGAAGAAGAAGAAGAAGAAGAAGAAGAAGAAGAAGAAGAAGAAGAGGAAGATGAGGAGGAGAAGAAAACAACAACAACAATAAGAAGAAGAAGAAGAAGAAGAAGAAGAAGAAGAAGAAGAAGACAAAAATCTCTTTACTAAATTCTTGCAGAGTGGAGATATCCCTGTAATGTGATGTATAATTATAAAACAGGCTGAAGCATAGCTCTATCAGTCTCTATGTTTTCTGTTTACAGATCACAGTTGATGAACGAACCTAGCAAAGGAGAACTTAATTCACTTACAAGTAATTAGATGTTGTCAGCTCCTGGCCTTTGTGTGATTCCTCAATTAGGTTTCTTTATTATATAGGCTAGTGCACAACACTGTACTGCAGCCTGACAGGTGCTCATGGAATTGTACATGTATGTGGGGACTGCGGGCATGTGTCAATGTCGGCCACAGTTGGCATCTCTCTTGCAGAGGTAACTAGCAAAGGAAAACTTGCCTCTTGTAAAGTATGATATTAAAGAAGATCCCAAATCTTAATCCAATTGATATAATTCCTTTATTGGATTACTGTCACCTTGATCAGAAGGTATTTCAGGATTTCTTTGTTTGTTTGTTTGTTGTTGTGTTTTTTTTGGGGCGGGTGTGGTCACTGACCATCTTGCTCTTTTAAAACTCTTATTCTAATCCTAGTTCAGAAATCATGTGGGCAGGGTATTTTGTGCTTGACTGACGGAACCTCAGCGATTTTTTTTTATCGTTCATGTGTGACCAACTTTTCTTGCTATCGTTACACTATAGTGTTTGCATATACCTGTACCTGTACATGTAGTTTATCCGTATCAAAGTGTTCACGTCTGAATGCACCTTTAATATCAATTCTGACTCTCCGCAATCAAGTTTTTGGCCTTGCACAGAAATCCTAAAATAACTCTCAATGTTCCTATGAGGGGAGACAAGGAGGGAGCCTTTCAAGATTTCATCTACAATGACAATGAGATCTTGGCTGCCAATGTAGACAAGGACAATCTCCAGAAATAGAACACAAAGAACAATGTTTGATTGAACATTGCATAAAGTGTGTTGTATGGTACATGTACATGAATCTCTGTACGTAATGAACATAAATCCTAGAACCTATTACAGAGTGTCATATAGAGTGAAGCCTGTATACAAAGGCCGCTCAAGGGAAACATGAAAAGTAGTCTTTATATGCAGGTGATTTTTATGTACAGGTTCCTTCAGTACAGGTTTCAATGAAAACCATATTCAAGGGAAACAAAAATGTGGTCCCTATAGACAGGTGGTCTTTCTATACAATAAAGCAGGTTTGACTGTACAACCAAAGGACATATATACAACTATCAAAAGGCTATATAGATCTACATGTACAGTGCACACCTACAACATGTACAAAACAATGTCCAATGCCTAAAGCACATTAGTCAAACATGTTACTGTAAAGTATTGAATGACAATATCTACAGTACGATCTCAAGAAGCGACCTGATCTGATGTCATGATACACATTACCATGACAACCCTGACACAATGGATGGGTGACTCCAACATTCTTTATGGTAATACTGCAAGAAACTCTTTAGACCGTCATTTCGACGACAAGAAAGTCTTTAGATCATCCTTTTAACAACAAGAAAGTCTTTAGATTTTGCCCATTTCCAGAAGATTGATAGCGGAAGACATTGCTTCATTGGCAACACATAAATGATATCCTGAAACAATTCCCCACTGATGCATGCATCAATATTATAGTGTCAATGAATTCGTGTCATTCAAGGAGTCTCTAGAGATCTTGAATTCTTATCTCTGGCAATTCGTCTTTTTAAAGATGAGGACGCTTGAATCCATGTGCTTCTTTGGTAATGCATGAATGGTGTCTCAATATGAAATCCCAAAGAGGCCCTAGCTATCCAAGATTTTACAGGAAGATGAATTTGAGAACATCTTCTGGAGGAGCACCTGTGGGTGCCATTAAATTCTCATGCGATGTTATCACAACCTCTATGCACACAAGAGAAGAAAGAGGAGAGTGGTATGTCTACTTGGATGTACTACACACACAGAAAGTGTAATGTCAACCCATTTGGAAGTACAAGTTCATAAATGGAGAAGGTACCTTGAGGCAATCAGCTGTACTTACACCACCATCTAATATCAAAGTAGAATAGCAGATAGTTTGAGATTAGTGACCTCACTGTGCCAACCACCTCATAACAAAAAAGGCTTCCTAGAACATTTGATTGAGTGGCAGCGGTGGGATATCACTGTTCTCATTTGATAGCATCTCTGTCCATTTCAACAAAAAAGAGGGAATTAAGTTCCTGAATGTCCCTACAGAGCAATCAGCAAAACAGGTAGATGAATAACAGTTATCCTCATAAAATTGACCCTACTATATAAAGCAACCACCTAATTGCATACAAGGATTCCAAACAGATTTTTTTTTTTTGAGTGGCAGTGTTGAGATATATCCCGGTTCTGCTTGATGGTATCTCTGTCAGTTTCCAGAAAAAAGAGGGAAGTTTAGGAATGTCCATTAGAGAAAATGTACTGCCGACCTATTAAGAAAAACAGATAGATGAATAGTAACAGGTACAGGTATCTTGAGAAAGATGACCCTACCAACTTAAGCCAACCACCTTAAGTGCTTAGAGGGATTTCAAGAACACCTTTCTGAATGGAAGCGATGGGATATCACAGTTTCTGATTGATGGTATCTTTGTCTAGATTTCCACAAGATAGTTCCTGAATACTCATTAGGCCTGTCTTCATCAGCTCGAGTTTGCCAAATAACCCGCTATTTTCAGACTCGGATATTATCCCGAAGCTCGAAATTGAGTCTCCACCCGACCGATACGCTTATCACAATCTAGCTTTTGGACGGGCGCAAATTAGCCCGGGATATTTGGAAACAAGACCAAGATTTCTCAGGATATTTTATAAACCAATTATCTCGCTAATTGCTACTGCGGGCTGATGAAGACGCAAATTAGCTGGATAATTTGCGAGCGGGATAGTTAAAATAGTGGGTTGTTTGGCAAACTCGAGCTGATGAAGACAGGCCTGTTGTAGAAAATGTAATGTCAAGATAACAAGCAGGGTCCCTAAAAAGTTATCCTCACACCAACTGCCCTATGGAGGCAACCATCTACATTGCAACTAAATACAAGAACAAGCATATACTTTCGAGTGGCAGCAGTAAGAGATAACAGTCCTCATTTGATAGTATCTATGCTATTTCCACAAAAGAGGGGGAAGTTTAGGAATATCTACTAGTATCAGGGAAAATGAATTGCCACCCTACTGAGCAAGACAGATACATGTAGATGAATAACAGATTGTACATTTATCTGAGAAATATGACCCTACTAACTTAAGGCAACCGCTCTAAGTGTGCGTTCAATCAACACTTTTCACCCTAGAATCACGGTTTTCAAAGACGTTTAGTTTAAAACACGGTTGCATTCAAGCGATTTTTAGTCCGTAAAAATAAACGTGTTTAAAAACACAAACATGAAACGCTGAAAAAGATGCGTTTTGTATCATGATTCTGCAGAATCACAGTCGCTAAAACTTGAACGAACGGAGATCTCAATCATGACTCTATGACATCGTTATCTATTATATATATTATCGCTGCTATTTCTATTCTTCCTGGGTGGGCTTGAAATGAGCGAGAATCAACGTTGATGGAAAATCGCGAGCGATCTCCCGCAGTAACCGTGTTTTGTATCGGCATTTTGATTATTGATTCATGTTTGTGATTCTAGCTTCAAAAACGCTTGAAGGCACCCTAAGTGCTCAGAAGGATTTCAACCTACATCTGCAGGGTAATCAGAAGAAAAAACAGGTAGAGTAATAACAGGTATCCTGATAAAAATGATCCCGCTAAGGCAACCACCTAATTGCACAGAAGGATTTCAAGAACACCTTTCGAGTGGCAGCAGGGGATATCACAGTTTTCAATTGATGGTATCTCTTTCCATTCCCACAAACGAGAGGGAGGTTTTAATAGGAATGTCTTTCAGAGAAAATGTATTCCTAAGTCCTAACCTATTCAGCTAAACAGATACATGTACATGTAGGTCAATAACGGTTGTACATTTACAGGTATCCGAGAAAGATGACCCTACTAACTTAAGGCAACCACCTAATGGTATAGAAGGATGTCAAGAACATCTTTTGAGTGGCAACGATGGTATATTAGAGTTCTCATTTGATGATATCTCTCCCACTTTCCAGAGAAACAGGACTGATTCTCCCTCAATGAGAGGTATTCAGGTGACTCATAACAGATTAAGTGACTATCTCCACTCCAACTTGCCCTCTATCTGATTTGGACGTTCCAGTTTTTAGGAATCCTTGATCTACCTCCTCGAGTACTTGGTGAGGAGAATAGCAAGAGGCACGCTCCATGTTGGCCATACTCTGTTCATATCGAAGAATAATCCAAGACCTGTATTAAACAGAGACAGGGTTTATACCATTATCAAGGTACTCTTCTAGTCAGACATTAACAATTGTGGTTCTTGAATCCTTGATCTATCTTGTTGAGTACTTGGTGAGGAGAATGGCATGAGGCAAGCTCCATGTTGGTCCCCTGTTCATATCGAAGAATAATCCAAGACTCCAAACAGAGACTTGGTTTATAACGCTCTCAAGGTCCTGTTCCAGTTAGACATTCAATATTAAACTTGCCCTGAATCTGGATTTGATGTTTAATTTTATGAGGTCCTTGATTGATGTACCTCCTTGAGTCAATGGCGAGGAGAATGGCACAGGGCATGCACACTCCACCTTAACATAGACCCTGTTCACATCGAGGGAGGTATCCTGATTGCAAACCTGGCCAGGGGAGTGTTTCACAAAGACTAAGATCGACTTTAAGTTGGACTTAACTATGGCAGGCCGTTCATGCCACTGTTTGCTCTCAACATTTACTGGCATTGGTCTCTCAAGGGACATACAAATCGTGGTCACATTTTCTACAGAATTTACATTTATTGATAGTTCATTATTGAAGAAAAAATTATTATCTAAAGATCATAATTGAAAGACCAATGGTGAGAGCAACCAGTGGCATGAATGGCCTGCCATAGTAAAGTCCAACTTAAAGTCGATCTTAGTCTTTGTGAAACATCCCCCTGGTCTCTAGGTACAATCTTACAGTATACCCTTTGCATTACAAGTACTTCAAAGGTTTTGGAATTTCGATAAATGAGATGGAAGCTTCACAAATGATAACCAGAAGCAGTGGTCAAGCAACTAAGAAGTCCCGGTTTCAACACCATGTTGCAATGATACATGTATTAGTCTTTTTGTAAAAATCAGTATTCCTGTGGCAGAAAAAATATGAATAATAACTATTATTAAATGAAAACTCGTAACCAATGACCATTGATTACATTTTGCTATGAAACTGCTAAATACTGTTTTCACACTGGCAAATTTGCTTAACCCCGACTATAGGTGGGGTTAAAGGGGGTCTTAGCCCCACCTATAGTCTGGGGTTGCTTATTCCACTTTCTTCTGTTCAGACACGTATTTACACCAAAGTGGGCTAGCCCCACCTATAAAATGGGTTAGCTGGCCCTGCAAAATAGCAGGGCTAACCCCGAATTGTGGTGCTAACTCCGCATTGCGGTGCCAAGCAAATGAATGAGAACAGAAACGAAAAATAGTCCAGGACTACGCAATGAAGCAAATTAATGAATATTCACGCTATGCAGCTAGTACGGGCTAACGAATTGCAGTGAGAAAAGCCAAAAAGTTAGTCCCGGTTAAGGATATTACGGGCTAAGCAAAGTACGGGGTTAAGCAAAACAAGTGTGAAAAAAGTAAAAGACACTCTGAAAATGACAACACCCGGTGACTTCCTGGCTACAGCATCCATCAATTTAAAAAATGATCAAGGATAAATTATTGATAATCCTGAAATGAAGCTGAATTGCATCTCAAGACAAGTTTTGAAAGGTCTCCAAACCAGTTATTCTGGTGACACAACCCTTGGATAGGACACTTTGTCAGCCTCAAGTAAAATAATCTTCAATTAATTCAAGTATATACGGTCACACTAACCTCTAACAATTTCTGCGTAAGAGCATTGGTAAACAAGACTTCGTCCCACGTATGACGGTTTTCTTCATGCATTTTTCTCTCAATGTCCCCGTTCTTCTGGATAATATCAACACTAATCTAAGCATTCGCTTCTTCATGCAGTTTAAGATCAGTTTTCACCAGAGTTAGAGACATCACAGGTCTGTGGTCTCACTGTGTCTGTATCGCTCTTTCGTTGGATCTAGACTTGTTCGTTCGCTCGTGTCTCCTCAGATCAAGATTAATTTAAAGTTCCTAAATTAAGTTCTTCCAGCGCCCGATGGCTGCGATACAAGCACACTCCAAGAAGTGAAAGTGGATCTAGACTATTAAAAGTACATGTACATGTACTCTGGTTGTATGAGAGTGTGAGGCACTTCAATGGCTCAAGTTCGCTTGGATATCTAAAGATGTGTATGTCATTTTAGCATCATAATGGATCATATCCTGAATTCTATACATTTAAAGGCATCGTTTAACCAACTTAAATCTGAGATGCATGGTCCTACGTGTTATCAGTGTCTGTGATCTGGTTTAATAATAAAGCCCCAACTAAATTGCGCTTCAAATTGATCATGAAGTGCCTCAAAAAAGTAAAAATCTTTGAGTCACCGGTTTTATCATACTCATTTTCCCCAATAGACTGTAGTGTTATGTAAACCGTAAAGAAAACGAAAAATTAAATTTGATTTCCAATCATAAATATCTTGATAATCAGACAGGCGATCGGCTTGTAAAAGTCATGGGATTCCTGACTGACCTAAAGGTTTATAATTATGATTGCAGCATGAGCTAAATCCAGGATTTTGTTTCAGAATCTCAGGCAATGTTACAGAGTCACTTTAAATGTAGGCGGAATCTATCCATTACCACATGTTGAGACTTCACAGGGCATATGCTAGCTTAATGACATTTAATTATGCTTCCTTTTAGTAACGTGGAGGTGGATTATATTTAGTTTGAATAATTTCCTGGAGTACCTCCTGGTAAATGTGGCAACAGCATTGCATATAAAGCAAACATTGACTGGCATGAATATCCCATTTAGGCCTCTGAAGAGTTCACTGTAGCACTATCCATTGGAATCTCTTTTTATACGATTTCAACAGGTCTCGTTTTTTCTCCCGTATCTATAGCATACCTGCCAACCTTTCACATAAAAAAATAGGAATCTCTCAAACAAAATTGGGAATACAGTCTACTTTGTGTGTTTTTTCACACAGAATATTTTGAGAAAAAAAGAGGAAGCTAGGGTTTGTAACAATAAATTAAAGCCCGTCTGCACTAGTTTGACCAGGAGGGATTAGACCTCCCAGCATGGTGACTGACAGGTGGCTATCTCATCAACTCAGCTCTCAATTAACATAAGAAAAAGAGGATCATGGGGGACCAATGGGCACCGCTTAGGCATTGTTTTCTATAGAGGGAGCAAGTAGCTACAATGTACATGTAGTGCAGTGTGGCTTTAAAGGATAAACAAGGGAACGCTCTTGGCGGTCTCGCCTGCATTACGCAACTCGATATGATGAAAAATTGAGGTTGGGACAATATTTATAGGCAGGGTGGCCCATTAGCAAGCCCCTAAA
>CP137670.1:26530027-26575548 GCA_037976565.1 Mesocentrotus franciscanus | reverse complement strand
CCAGACGTTTATATTTTTTCCAGTTATTCAGCCCAGGTAATTGCAATGTTTATGTCTCTCCCACGGACATATTGTTTACATGTCTATACTCTCTTTCTCTATATTCAATTCTTTTTATGCTGGAAATATTAAATGCATCGTTCTCCATTGCGCATCTCTTTCTATTACTCTCTCTCCTCTTTCTTGCTCTGTTTCCCTTCCCCTCTCTTGTTCTGCCCCCTATCCTTCTCTTGCTCTGTCTCTGCATATATATCTCTCGATCTCTACTCTTTTACCCTCTCCCTCTCTCTCTCTGCCTCCCTCTACCTCGACCTCTTGCCTTAATTGCCTCCCTCTTATTCTCTTGCTCTGTCGATCTCCCTCTGCCTCTGCCTCTGCCCTTCTCTTTTTCTTCTCTCTCACCCTCTACCTCTCCCGCCTCAGCTCTGGTTCTCGTTCTCCTTTTATTATGTCTTGTAATGTTCCTTAATTTTCTATAGCTCTGCCCTTTGCCTTGGAACTCAAAATACAATTTGCATATTATGACGTCAGCATATTTATGGAAAATTGATTGTATTCTCTGTAAATATGGATCGATTTTCTTCCAAATTTTGATATGTTGTAGCTAAGACAATTTTCTACAAGATCAGTTATTCAGATTACATAACAGACCACCTAATTCGTCCTCATGACGAATTACATTTCTAGTTATTATTCTTTATTTTTATTTATTTCTACCCCTTTTTTGTTCGAGGATAACTCAAGATCGGTTTTGTCAATTTCTTTCAATTTTGGCACAGTCATGGGTCATTGTCATGAGACGTGACAGGAACATTTTCAAGGTCATCAAGTCTTCATGACGTCATCCAGGCGCCATTTTGTGTTTTTGTACTTTCAACTCATGATCATATCTTCATAACGGAAAGTCATTTCTCATTCATATTTATCATGATCAAGGTCAATATCCGTCCGGTCAATTTCAGGTCAAAAACGCGCGCGCATGCGTACGTCCGCGCGTCAGCGCGCGCAAAATTTCAAACTGCTCCAAATCGTCTCAAATTCATTTTGGATACGTTTCAGGCCATTTTAAGCATTTCGCAAAAAAACGCGCACACGCACATGCGCGCGCGTTTTCGCGCGTAACACCATTACACAACATAAAATCGCCATTTTTTTTCTTTCATGATATTTCCCATATTTTTTCAAACAATTTGATACCATGTTTATCTCTTATTGACCATTAATAACAAGATGAGCGTCCATTCAAGATAAATGTCCGTGCGCGCGAGCTCTTGTAATACATAGCATATATGGGCAAAAACATGCCTATACAAAATTCATTGTAACTCTTCAGAATAGATGGGAACTCCCAATTTTTTTCATATTTGGATAGATTATGAGTCGGAGATATGATTTCATGTCTCATTTGACCCTCAATTAACTCATGACGTCATCATAATGGCCTCCGAACTCAAAATTTCAATTTGCATATTATGACGTCAGCATATTTTGGAAAATTGATTGTATCTCTGTAAATATTGATCGATTTTCTTCCAAATTTTGATATGTTCTAGCTGAGACAATTCTCTACAAATGCAGTCACCACGATTTTCATTTTGACAAAGGCATCATGGCGTATTTTTGCGATTAAAGGAGGCATGTCAATTTTTCACATTTTGCGTGTATTCTCTATGGGACATGACTTTTCTCAAAACTGGATTCTACATTCCGTCTTTCGCGAGCAATATCTCCGTCGTTTTAGTTTTGTTTTTGCTGAGCTTTGAGTATGTTGTAGCTGAGACAATAAGCTATCACAAGTGTGCCCTTTATTTTTCGATCAGATGCCGGGATCATGCTCATATTTCACTTGCAAAGTGGGATTTGAGAATTCCATTTTCCGTTCACGTGTAATGTCTATGTGGATTATTTTGGTATAGTGGTCATAGCACTTGCCTCCCATTCCGGCGACCCAAGTTCGATTCCTGGTGGGTCATTTTTTTTTTTTTTTTTGCCGTCGTTTTAAATTTGATTTTATGATCTTCTTCGACTATTATAACATATTATCATATACAATCACAAACAATGTAATAAAATGCCTAATTTTGCGTGTTATATCTATGGGAGAAGAATGTCAATCGTTTGAGTACAACCCTATGGGAAATCTGGTATTAAACCTAATATAGGGTTATATCTCCCAACTCTGCTACAATATCAAATCACCTTGCTAGTCTCCTTCCCAGACGTTTTTACTTTTTCCAGTTATTCAGCCCAAGGTATATGCATGTTTACGTCTCTCCCGTGGACATAGAATTGTTTACTTGTCTATACTTCTCTCTTTCTCTATATTAAATTCTATTTATGCTGGATATATTGAATGCATCGTTCTCCATTGCATCTCTCTCTTTCTCCTCTCTCTTGCTCTGTTTCCCTTCTCCTCTCTTATTTTGCCCCTCTCCTTCTCTTGCTCTGTCTCTGCATATATATCTCTCTCTACTCTTTTACCCTCTCCCTCTCTCTCTGCCTCCCTCTACCTCGACCTCTTGCCTTGCCTCCCTCTTATTCTCTTGCTCTGTCTCCCTCTGCCTCTGCCCTTCTCTTTTCTTCTCTCTCACCCTCTACCTCTCCCGCCTCTGGTTCTCGTTCTCCTTCTATTATGTCTTGTAATGTTCCTTAATTTTCTATAGCTCTGCCCTTTGCCCTTTGGCCTTGGAACTCAAAATACGAATTTGCATATTATGACGTCAGCATATTTATGGAAAATTGATTGTATCTCTGTAAATATGGATCGATTTTCTTCCAAATTTTGATATGTTGTAGCTAAGACAATTTTCTACAAGATCAGTTATTCAGATTACATAACAGACCACCTAATTCGTCCTCATGACGAATTACATTTCTAGTTTTATTATTATTATTTATTTATTTCCTCCACTTTTTTGTTCCGACGATAACTCAAGATCGGTACAGTCAATTTCTTTCAATTTTGGCACAGTCATGGGTCATTGTCATGAGACGTGACAGGAACATTTTCAAGGTCATCAGGTCATCGTGACGTCATCCAGGCGCCATTTTGTGAAATCACATGATCAATCATATCTTCATGATGCGTCATCAAAGGTCATTCATATTCATATCACATATACTTCAGGTCAAGGGTCAACAGGTCATGTCGTCAAAGGTCACATAAAGGTCATGACGCGCGCGTACGCGCGTCAAAATTTTAAAATGCTCAAAATCACTTAACTATTAAACGAGAGTACGAATCAGGTCATTTTAAGCATTTCAAAATTTCCGTCCGTGCGCGTCCGCGCGCGCGTTATGCGCGCAGCGCGTACACATCGTAAAAACGCCGTTTTTTCGCATGGTTTGTATTCCTGACACTATTTTTGACAATTTCCAACTATTTCCAGTCATTCTCGACCTTCCATAATGCCACACGCGTGCGTCAAACTTTAAAATTCGTGCGCGCGTCAATGGGCAATATAATGTAAAAAGTGGTAAAAACATGTCTATATAAAATCCGCCATAGCTCGTCAGAATGCCTAAATACCCCAAATTTTTAACATTTTCTGGAAGCCCATGAAATTTTTATGTGATTTCATGTATAATTTTGTCCAATCGTATGTTCTGACGTCGTCATATTTGCATATGAACTCGAAAATTTGATTTTGAAAATAT
The DNA here is from genome assembly GCA_037976565.1 of Mesocentrotus franciscanus. NCBI lineage: Eukaryota > Metazoa > Echinodermata > Echinoidea > Camarodonta > Strongylocentrotidae > Mesocentrotus > Mesocentrotus franciscanus. The sequence goes on along the minus strand of CP137670.1, from coordinate 26,571,891 downwards.
GACATCATAATTTTTGTATTCATTTGATAATATTGCAGTAATAGGTTGTCGATTTTCTTCCAAATTTTGATATGTTCTAGCTGAGACAATTCTCTACAAATGCAGTCATCACGATTTTCATTTTGACAAAGGCATCATGGCGTATTTTTGCGATTAAAGGAGGCATGTCAATTTTTCACATTTTGCGTGTATTCTCTATGGGACATGACTTTTCTCAAAACTGGATTCTACATTCCCGTCTTTCGCGAGCAATATCTCCGTCGTTTTAGTTTTGTTTTCGCTGAGCTTTGAGTATGTTGTAGCTGAGACAATAAGCTATCACAAGTGTGCCCTTTATTTTTCGATCAGATGCCGGGATCATGCTCATATTTCACTTGCAAAGTGGGATTTGAGAATTCCATTTTCCGTTCACGTGTAATGTCTATGTGGATTATTTTGGTATAGTGGTCATAGCACTTGCCTCCCATTCCGGCGACCCAAGTTCGATTCCTGGTGGGTCATTTTTTTTTTTTTTTTGCCGTCGTTTTAAATTTGATTTTATGATCTTCTTCGACTATTATAACATATTATCATATACAATCACAAACAATGTAATAAAATGCCTAATTTTGCGTGTTATATCTATGGGAGAAGAATGTCAATCGTTTGAGTACAACCCTATGGGAAATCTGGTATTAAACCTAATATAGGGTTTATCTCCCAACTCTGCTACAATATCAAATCACCTTGCTAGTCTCCTTCCCAGACGTTTTTACTTTTTCCAGTTATTCAGCCCAAGGTATATGCATGTTTACGTCTCTCCCGTGGACATAGAATTGTTTACTTGTCTATACTTCTCTCTTTCTCTATATTAAATTCTATTTATGCTGGATATATTGAATGCATCGTTCTCCATTGCATCTCTCTCTTTCTCCTCTCTCTTGCTCTGTTTCCCTTCTCCTCTCTTATTTTGCCCCTCTCCTTCTCTTGCTCTGTCTCTGCATATATATCTCTCTCTACTCTTTTACCCTCTCCCTCTCTCTCTGCCTCCCTCTACCTCGACCTCTTGCCTTGCCTCCCTCTTATTCTCTTGCTCTGTCTCCCTCTGCCTCTGCCCTTCTCTTTTCTTCTCTCTCACCCTCTACCTCTCCCGCCTCTCTGGTTCTCGTTCTCCTTCTATTATGTCTTGTAATGTTCCTTAATTTTCTATAGCTCTGCCCTTTGCCCTTTGGCCTTGGAACTCAAAATACGAATTTGCATATTATGACGTCAGCATATTTATGGAAAATTGATTGTATCTCTGTAAATATGGATCGATTTTCTTCCAAATTTTGATATGTTGTAGCTAAGACAATTTTCTACAAGATCAGTTATTCAGATTACATAACAGACCACCTAATTCGTCCTCATGACGAATTACATTTCTAGTTATTATTTATTTTTATTTATTTCTCCACTTTTTTGTGCAGACGATAACTCTTAGATCGATGCGGTCAATTTCTTTCAAATTTGGCACAGTCATAGGTCATTGTCCTAAGATGTTTCAGCAACATTTTCAAGTCATCAGGTTATCATGACGTCATCCAGGCGCCATTTTGTGAAAATCAACTCATGATCATATCTTCATAACGGAAATTCATTTCTCATTCATATTTATCAATATTAAGGTCAATATCCGTCCGGTCATTTTCATGTCAATAAGCGCGCAGCGTCGTCCGCGTCAGTGCGCGCAAAATTTTAAAATGCTCAAAATCACTTTTTAATCAAATTAGAGTACGTTTTAGCCAATTTAAGCATTTCGAAAAAACACACGCGAATGCGCGTTTTCGGTCTTGACGGCCGAACGCACAATAATTCCACACAATTTCTTTTGGCATGATATTCCTAATGTTTTTACAAACAATTTGGTACCATGTCTATCTCTTTATGACCATTAATAACGGAATGAGCGTCCGTTTCAGATAAGTGTCCGTACGTGCGAGCACTTGTAATACATAGCATATATGGGCAAAAACATGCCTATACAAAATCATTATAGCTCTTTAGGATGCCTGTTGACCCCTAATTTTTTTTCATATTTGGATAGAGTATGAATTGTAGATATGATTTCATGTCTCATTTGGCCATTAAATATATCGTGACATCATCATAACGGCCTTGGAACTCAAAATATGAATTTGCATATTATGACGTCGGCATATTTATGGGAAATTGATTGTATCTCTGTTAATATTGATTGATTTTCTTCCAAATTTTGTATCTGTGACAATCCTCAACAAGATCAGCGTCCACCAGATTTAAAGACAGACCACCTAATTCGTCCTCAATGACGAATTAAATTTCTCGTTAGGTGGTCTGTTGTCAACAGACCACCTATTAATTTCGTCAGAATTTTCTTTCTTTATTATTAGGTGATCTGTCATTGACAGATCACCTATTGATTTTGTCAGAATTTTCTTTCTTTATTATTTATTTATTATTTATTTATTTTTATTTCATCCGTACACTTTTTTGTGTAAACGTTTACTCGAAATCGACATGTTCAATTTCCTTCGAATTTTTGTCAGTCATCAGGCCCTATAATATCAAGTTCAAGTAACTTTTTCAAGGTCATGGAGTCATCATGACGTCATCCAGGCGCCATTTTGTAAACATCAGGTCATTATCTTATCTCGATAACGAGTCATCAAAAATCAACCATATTTGGTATACATCAATTTTAGGTCAAGGTCAACAAAAAAGTCGACAAAATCCGCGTGCGCACCTCGGCGCGTAGCATCAAAATTTCAAAATGCTCCAATTCGTCCCAAATTTTGTTTGCACACGTTTCAGGCCATTTTAAGCATTTTCAAAATTTGCGCGCGCACTTATGCGCGCGTTTTGCGCGTTTTGGCATTTTGCAACATCAAATCACCGAATTTTTCTAGCATCATATTTGGCACATTTTCCAAGCATTTTGATACCTTGTTCATTTTTCTGACCAGTAATAACGCAATGAGCGTCCGTCAAAGTATAACAGCACCCGCGGACCGCGCTCTCTATCCACAATACATAGGCAAAAACATGCCTATACAAAACTCATTGTAACTCTTCAGAATGGATGGATACCCCAATTTTTTTCATATTTGGATAGATTATGAGTCGGAGATATGATTTCATGTCTCATTTGACCCTCAATCAACTCATGACGTCATCATATGGCCTCCGAACTCAAAATTTCAATTTGCATATTATGACGTCAGCATATTTTTGGAAAATTGATTGTATCTCTGTAAATATTGATCGATTTTCTTCCAAATTTTGATATGTTCTAGCTGAGACAATTTTCTACAAATGCAGTCACCACGATTTTCATTTTGACAAAGGCATCATGGCGTATTTTTGCGATTAAAGGAGGCATGTCAATTTTTCACATTTTGCGTGTATTCTCTATGGGACATGACTTTTTCCTAAACTGGATTCTACATTCCGTCTTTCGCGAGCAATATCTCCGTCGTTTTAGTTTTGTTTTGCTGAGCTTTGAGTATGTTGTAGCTGAGACAATAAGCTATCACAAGTGTGCCCTTTATTTTTCGATCAGATGCCGGGATCATGCTCATATTTCACTTGCAAAGTGGGATTTGAGAATTCCATTTTCCGTTCACGTGTAATGTCTATGTGGATTATTTTGGTATAGTGGTCATAGCACTTGCCTCCCATTCCGGCGACCCAAGTTCGATTCCTGGTGGGTCATTTTTTTTTTTTTTTTGCCGTCGTTTTAAATTTGATTTTATGATCTTCTTCGACTATTATAACATATTATCATATACAATCACAAACAATGTAATAAAATGCCTAATTTTGCGTGTTATATCTATGGGAAGAATGTCAATCGTTTGAGTACAACCCTATGGGAAATCTGATTCCTTGTCGTGTATTAAACCTATAGGGTTAATCTCCCAAGTCTGTTGGAATATATCAAATCATCCCATTTTCATGATGTTTAGTCTCCTTCCCAGACGTTTATACTTTCCAGTAATTCAGCCTAGGTATATGCAATCTTTACGTCTCTCCCGCGGACATAGAATTGTTTACATGTCTATAACTTCTCTCTTTCTCTATAATATAGTAAATATTCAATTCTATTTATGCTGGAAATATTAAAAGCATCGTTCTCCATTGCATCTCTTTCTCTTGCTCTGTCTCTCCTCTCTCTCTTGCTCTGTTTCCCTTCCCCTCTCTTGATCTGCCCTCTATCCTTCTCTTGCTCTCTCATTGCATCTCTCTCTCTACTCTTTCACTCTCTCCCTATCTCTGTCTCCCTCTCTTGCTCTGCCTAGCTCCCTCTGTCTCTGCCTCTCATTGTATACTCTCTCACCCTCTCCCTTTCCCGGCCTCTGGTTCTCGTTCTCCTCCGATATCTATTGTAATTTTCTTTAATTTCCACTAGCTCTTCATTTTGCCCTTTGTATTCTTATTTCACCCCTACCATGTTTCCTTATACTATCCTCTCTACTTCAAAGTGTATGCATTCTGATTCCTCTTTCTTTCCTCGGTCCAGCTCATGTATTTTTACATGTCAATAACTCGTCTCCCTCTCTCCTTCTCTATATCTATATTTTCATTAAATTTCATTATGATCATGATTTTGATCATAATCATTTCTCAATATTTTGTTCATCAGTTAAGTTATCACTTCAGTTCAGGTCACAGTTCAATCTATCAGTTCATTCATCAGTTCATCAGTTTAGCTCATCAATTCAGTTCATTTCACATCAGTTCAATATATCAGTTCATCAGTACTTCATTCATCAGTTCATATCTTAATACATCATTTTACATTAACATCATTAAATTGGATCATTGAATTGAAGATTAGCATGATCATAAGAATTGAAGACAGATCACCTAATTCGTCCTGATGACGAATTACTTTTCTAGTTTATTATTATTATTATTTATTTTTATTTCTCCACTTTTTTGTGCACAAGATTACTCAATATCTAACCACACGATTTCTTTCAAATTCAACACACGCATTGGTCATTGTCATAAGACGGTACAGCAACATTTTCAAGTTCATCAAATAATCGTGACGTCATCCAGGCGCCATTTTGTGAAAATCAACTCATGATCATATCTTCATAACGGAAATTCATTTCTCATTCATATTTATCATAACAAGGTCAATATCCGTCCGGTCATTTTCAGGTCAATAAACGTGCGCGTACGCGTATGTCCGCGCGTAAGTGCGCACGCAAAATTTCAAAATGCTCAAAATCACTTTTTATTCAAATTAGAGTACGTTTCAGCCAATTTTAAGCATTTCGCAAAAAACGCGCACACGCGAATGCGCGCGTTTTCGTTCGTCATGGCCGTACGCACCATAGAATCGCCATTTTTGTCTATTATAGTATTGCCCATTTTTTCCGAACAATTTGATACCATGTTTATCTCTTTATGACCATTAATAACGGAATGAGCGTCCGTTCCAGATAAATGTCCGTGCGTGCGAGCTCTTGTAATACATAACATATATGGGCAAAAACATGCCTATACAAAATCCATTATAGCTCTTTAGGAAGTCCGTTGACCCCAATTTTTTTTCATATTTGGATAGAGTATGAATCGGAGATATGATTTCATGTCTCATTTGGCCATTAAATATATCGTGACATCATCATAATGGCCTTGGAACTCAAAAAATGAATTTGCATATTATGACATCAGTATATTTAGGGAAAATTGATTGTATCTTTTTAAATATTGATCGATTTTCTTCCAAATTTCGATATGTTGTAGCTGAGACAATTCTCTACAAGATCAGTTATTCAGATTACACGACAGACCACCTAATTCGTCCTCAATGACGAATTAAATTTCTCGTATTCTAATTGAAACTGTACAAACACTCGAATTTTTTGGTACACTTTTTGTGCACACGATTTCTCAAAACTGAACCACACAATTTCTTTCAAATTTGACACAGTTGTAGGTCATCATCGTGAGATGTGACTTGAAACTTTTCAAGTTCACCAAATCATCCTGACGTCATCCAGGCGCCATTTTGTGAAGTACTCTGAAAATCAACTCATGATCATATCTTCATAACCAAAAATCATTTCTCATTCATATTTATCACGATTAAGGTCAATATCCGTCCGGTCAACTTCAGGTCAATAAACGCGCGCGTACGCGCGTCTCTGCGTCGGTGCGCAAAAATAAAAAATGCTCAAAATCACTTTTTGATCAAATTAGAGTACGTTTTAGGCCATTTCAAGCATTTCGAAAATTTTGCGTGCGCACACCTTTGCGCGCATAAATTAGCGCACGTTTTGGTCGTAATGGTGATACGCAACCTAGAATCGCCATGTTTTATCTATCATAGTATTGCCCACTTTTTCCGAACAATTTGATACCATGTTTATCTCTTTATGACCATTAATAACGAAATGAGCGTCCGTTCCAGATAAATGTCCGTGCGTGCGAGCTCTTGTAATACATAGCAGATATGGGCAAAAACATGCCTATACAAAATCCATTATAGCTCTTTAGGATGCCCGTTGACCCCACAATTTGTTGATATATTTAGATAGAGTATGAGTCGGAGAAATGATTTCATGTCTCATTTGGCCGTTAAATATATCGTGACGTCATCATAATGGCCTTGGAACTCAAAATCCGAATTGGCATATTATGACATCAGTATATTTAGGGAAAATTGATTGTATCTTTTTAAATATTGATCGATTTTCTTCCAAATTTCGATATGTTATAGCTGTGACAATCTTTAACAAGATCAGCGTCCACAAAATTTAAAGACAGACCACCTAATTCGTCCTCAATGACGAATTAAATTTCTCGTTATCATTATTATCATTATTATAAGTAGAAGTAATGTAGTAGTAGTAGTAGCAGTAGCAGTAATATAAGTATTACTGAATATTATTGCTGTTAATATCATTATTGTTATTATGTTATTTGTATCATTGTCATTGATAATATTGTTGGTATTGCTACCATCCTCATTATTATCATAGTATTGCTGCATCATAATTACAATCATTATTATTTCCAATACTATTTATTTTGGGGTGGTGGATAATTGTTTGTTTCAAGAAATTTATAGTTGAGGACGGCCTGATCCTGAAAAGTGAACGAAAGATGCCGATAAAAAGGATCCGACTGTTTTATGGGAGAAATTTGAAACACAGTTTAAACCAAAGGCCAATTTCCTTTTTGCTAGGCTATACAGGGAAAGTGCAGACGATTTTTGTCTCCTGTCTGAAGCTGCAGTCATATGGCTGTGAGTTTCGTGATGACACGGAGCATTATTGAGCAGTTCATCGCAGGCACAAGATGTCCTGAGCTCCAGAGGGATCTTCTAGGAAAGAGTAAGTCCCTTATAAACCTTACTCAAATTCTCGAGCTGAGTATAACGTTTGAAGCTTCACATATGCACATGGCCGAACTACCACTGATCCAGACAAGTAGTCAGCCACCATCGATTAATGCAGTTCATCGGAAGGCTAACAATTAAGTGTTCGAATTGTGGGTGCCAGCATGCTCGAAATTTTTGGAAATCATGTCCAGTTTATAGCACTCAATGCAATAAAGGTGGAAAATTGAATCACTGGAAGAGTGTATGTCGATCTCCAACGTCAACTACCAGACAGCCAAAGCAGAAAGCTCAACATCCTAATTAACTTACTCCAAAACATCACGGAGCAAGAATGTGAACTCCATTTACCGCACCACGGATACCGCAGCAACTCCGCTGCTCAAAAAAGCACTTGATGTTTTAGCATTCGAGGAGATTATTGTGTTGAGTATCACTGCTGTTGAAGTGGATGACAGGAATGATTTAGCGATGACGTAGGTTGAGGTCCCACTTCGAAATTTGTGTGTATCCTGGTCATCTTACTGCAGATGGACTCTCTGATCCTCGCTGGGTACGCAACTCGAATGCAAAGTTGCGGGATATAACGAAACTCGAATTAAGCACTATGGATCAGTGAGACTTCCATGTTGCTTCAACAATTCAACGCAGCGTTGAAACTGAAACTGATTACCATGCACAATTGTGTTGATAAGATCAACCGTACAGCAATGATAAGCTCCACCGATGACCTCCACCGATGCCGATAAGGCAGTATCCAGACCAGTTTGACAAAGACCTGCCATTTGTGTTGCACCTTTCATTCCTTGTCCAGACACTTTCTTGATATCATCAGTCCAAGATATTGGTGGACGACCTCTACCCCGTTTTCCTTCGTTTGCTCCTTGCAGTATTTGCTTCTCAACACCTTCAGATCTCCTTACAATATGCCCAAAATAGTTTTAGTTTTCTTTCCATGATTCCCCTTCTGATGGTCAAGTCTGTTCCAATCTTTTCCAGGACCCACACATTTGTCTTTTTATCTTTCCATGACACCCGCAGCAGCCTCCTGTAGCACCACATTTCAAAAGCATCAAATCTCTTTCTGTAATTCTTTGTCATGACGTTGCCATTATCGCACAATCACAACAGACGGACGAGGTGATACACAAGCTAGCAGGAGCTCGATACTTCAGCAAACTCGATGCCAAGAATGTTTATTGGTCTATCAAACTTGATCATGACAGCTCACTGCTCACTACGCTCAACAGTCTATTTGGACGATATCGATATCTCAGGGTGCCCTTCGGTTTAGCCACATCCCAAGATGTATTCCAGCAGCGCATGGAAGAAATCCTTGAAGGCTGTCCCGGCAGCGTCTTTTTTTCCGTAACCTTGCCATCCTGTCGCTGCATTTTATTGGCTCAATAGGAACCTATACGTCATCAATATTCATGATACGCACGCACACAGAATCTGATGCGATAATTTATCAAATATGAGTTTTTATACAAAAATTACAAGTGCAAAGCTAAGTTTACTTAAAATAAATGACATTGCGGCAAAATTGGGAGGCTTACCGTAAACGAATGACTACCCAGGTCGTAACTTGTCCATAATCATTGCAACATACTGGTTTAGTCCAGAATCTGGCCGATTTTATTTTGATCTCCACCACACCGTACCAACGCAAATATACATATATTCAAATATTAATATGCATTCTAGGATGCATGGCTACGTTACGAAAAAAAAAACAGTTCAACAGTGATAAGTGCAGCATAAATGTCAACCAGATTGCCTTCTTTGGTATGGTATACGATGCAGATGGTGTCCAACCGGATCCTCGAAAGGTTGAGACAATCGAGTCAATGCCTCCACCCGAGAACAAGAGCAAGCTTCGTGAGTTCCTTGGTATGATAACTTTACCTCAGCCAATTCATACCAAATCTTTCAGCCCAGACTGCTAGCCGACGTGAGCTCGTGAAGCAGGACTCCGACTTCCAATGGACTCCAACGCACCAGGTAGCGTTCAGTGATCTATAAGTGACAAGGTATGTCAAGATGCAACTCTGGCATTAACATACCGTAGTCCAGGTAGATGGAAGCGACACTCCTGCAAGATGGAAAAGCTGTCACATTCGATAGCTTCTCGGCGTGATGTTCGGTTGTTAACGTTCCCACCATCCTCTACAGGAAAAGCTTCACAGTTGAAACTTATTACAAACCACTGGAGATGATCCAACATAAGCACCTAGTGTCAGCTCCGCCCAGACTCCAACGGATGCTTCTTCGTCTCCAGACAAGTTCATTAGCTGACTATTGTGGAGTGCCGCTCACAACGCCCCCTGCAGATCAGCTTTGTACAGTTTGCTCTAGACTGTTTTTGTCAGTTGAAACAGACAAGGATGCAGAGTTTGCCCCATTACAGAAGGTGGTGATAAGCGGGTTGCCAGAGAAGAGATGAGAGCTGCCGAAACAGTTACAAAGATACTGGGCATTTCTGGATAAACCTGCAGTTGAGGACGATCTGATCCTGAAAGGTAAACTACTCCTAATCCCACACTCTATGAGGAAGTACATGTACATCTTGAGCAAGCTTCATGAGGGTCAACAAGGTATCAAGAAGACTACTTTTCAGAGGTTCCCTTCATCCGGAAGATGCCTTAGGAATATACCAGTGCTGCTGTTGTCAACGCAACCCGTCAGTTGTTTGCTGAACAGAGGATTCCAGAACGCATCATTAGTGTATGAGTATGGTAGACATTTCGACTCCTCAACTTACAAAGACTTTGCTATAAAGTGGGGATTCAGTCATGTCATGTCCTCGCCCCACTCTTCAAAGTCCGATGTATTCATTGAGCATATGATACAGACTGTCAACAACACGCTCACAAAAGCTAGATCGAGTGGCATTGACCCTATAACAGGGCTCTTTTTAATATCCGTGTCATTCCCATTGGCAGCTGCATACCTAACCCAGCTGAGCTTCTCTATGGCAGGAAGATGAAGGACAACTTACCAACTCGAGTCCGCAACAGCTTCTATATGGTCGTGATGATATTTAAATACAGCAGCGACAACAGAGCCAGAAGTATCATTTTGACAAATCAGCCCATGACTTACCACCACTCTCACCGGGACAGCCTGTCAAAGTACAGAATCAGACATCAGGACATTGGCTACCAGCTACTGTTTGCGAGCAATGTCTTAGCCTAGATCATACCTCGTTGAGACGCCTAATGGAAGGGCGTTACTCAGAAACCGACGCCACCTTGCTGATGTTCAGCCCAGGCGTGTAAATTTTGATGAGGAAATAATGCAGCCATCACCAGATCGTCCTCCATGTGAAGAGATGACTCGTGATCCCATCTACGATAGCGAAAATCCTTCAACATCAACCCGGGGTGCCGATCCGCAATTGAAGTGAACCAGCAGCAGACCACCCGCAGTGGAAGTATTGTAGCATAATCAGTACAGTATTTAGTAAGAGGTAGAGGGCGTTATAGTTAATTGTAAAAACAAATACATGTTCATCATGAGCATGTCAGTCAGTCAATGTTTAGCTGTCGTGGCGCCAGGTACTAGTGTAGAGATCATTGACTTGGAACGAGATAAAGTTACGTGAACTGCAGATACTGTCATACATCTAGTGGTTGAGGGAGTGAGTGAAATGAGAGTCCACGTTTTTCTTACACAATATATTTCTGTGAGATCTCGCTGAGAGTTTGTTGATGAATGATGGAGAGCGTGCATGACCGGGTTCTGAGAAAGCCTGCAAGGCAGAACGATACCCCGGCAGAGCTTGGTTACGGCACACTGGTGGAAGCGGGTGGGACTGAAGCAACGTGGTAGTAGCAGCTCGGCACGAACTCCCCCAGCAGCGCCTACGTACATACACACACAAGATGAGATAGGCGCCTACACACACAATAGCACAGCACCTACACGCATGTACACCGGCGCCTTTGTTAGGTGCATTGGCCTACTATTAATGTAATGCTAGGTTTACACTATGTTCCCGGCGGCCACGGCAGCCCCGTTTGCCCAAAACGTAGTGCGCCGTGGGATTTTGGCCATTTTTTCTCTGTATCCAAGTTTTGTTAGGTCTTGTCAAGTTTTCTCACGGTCTATCACGGTATCCGTTACGGGCCGTGCGGAGAAAGGGGCTGCTGAGTCCCGGAGGCTCAAAGGCGCACTACGGTTCGGCCTGCGGTCTACCACGGATGCCAGCACGTTCCCTCCCGGCCCGTCACGTTCCGATGGGGTCCCTTACATTTATCACATTCTGATCAAGGTCTGCCGAGTTTTTCACGTTCTGTCAAGGCTTTCTACGAATGAAACGTGGACGCCGTGCAGTTTTGGAGCACGTTTGTGCCCACGGTACAAAAAGGCCTCCCAAGAATGAAACGCCGATATCATAATACCAAAAGAGCCTTTAATTTTCTCCAACTTATTCTCCTACATAAATCATCTATATTCTACGGAATTCTGGCCTATTATAAGAAGAGAAAAACACATAAGCTTGCATTCATTTTATAAGAGATGAAAAAAAAAACTTAGGAAAATGTTCACTGGTCTGGTCTGGTCTGGGAGGGGGTTTGCTGCCAGTGCCGGTCCAGAGGCTCCCTTGGATAACGGGCTAGATGCTGTCCTGGAGGCTCTCCGTACCAAGTCCGGGGTTGTTGTCCATCAGCTGGGGCTGGCTGCTGTGGTTGTACCGGCCCGAACTGATGTCGGTCCAAATTATTCTGGTTTCTGCTGTATGTCGGAAGGCTGGTGGGAGGCTTCACATACTTCCGTCGACGTAGGAACCAAAGGCGAAGGCTGGGTGCGCCTGACTCTGCCGCTCGGTCAGGAAGGTCTTCAAGAGGACCATCAGGATATATGGGTTGGCGCCGGCTGTAGACGACGTATGTGTAGAAGCTAGCTGGGGGTGCCGGCAGGTGGAGCAGGTGAAGCGTCTTCTTCAGCCTCCTCAGCATCAGGTTCAGGTTCCAGTTCAGGGACCGGGTCAGCAGCAGAATCATGTTCCTCTTCATTTGGCGGCGGTGAACGGCGAGGATCTTCAGGCTGCTCCTGCTCCTCTACTGGTGGTGGTGGTGGTGGTGCAGGACGGGGAGGGGGCTTCATACGTCTAGGCTTCTTCGGTGGCATAGCTTGACCTTCTTTCTTCAAAGCTTGGTCTTCTCTCGTATTGTAGATGCAGTAATGTGTCGTCGATTGCTCAGACTCGAATGAAGTTCCCATGCCGGGCCTGGGTTTTATATACTTCCTCCCAGACCGCGCGCGCCGTGTCAGAACGTAATAGAACGCAACGCGATGTAGCGCGCCGGGCCCGTAAACCGGGGTGGGGCCCCGATGATAACAGGCATTCCGTTCTGTCGTTTGTTTTATAACCTGTACCCGCCTGTTAAGGCATCTGTTCGCCTGTCAAATGCAGGGAGCTGTTTGCCTTCTTTTTATGCAGAGGGGGGTATATTTATAACCTGTACTCGCAGGTCCAGGTGAGAAAGTAATACTGTTCGCCTGTTCAATGCAGGGAACAGTGTCGCCTTTTTTATAGCCAGGGGTGTACAAAAGTCTCGTCTTTTGGTGGCCTCGATGCAGAGGTGCTATGAGTTGGACATGGTATCTTCACGCTCCAGTGTTTTCAGGTGCAGATACTTGTATAAATTGATCAAGAATTCGAAGGTAATACCCGGGTACTTCCCAGGGGTGGATCGTGGCAGTGTAAAATGAAAAGTAAAAGTATTCTATATTTAGTTTGGAAAGTTTGTGTTGTAATTGTTGCTATTGTCATGGTGTTCAGGGTAACAAGATTACATCATCTATTAAATCTCAAGTACCCGCAAAAAAACAATTCCGTTTCCTGTTGTTACTGTGAATGTAAATGGAAAGCAGACTAGGCTTTTCCAAGAGTCAAATCATGTACTGATTAAACGGCAGCAATTTTATCTACCCGTGCCCCCCTAATAATGATAATACTAATAATGATTTTTTTTTCTTTCTTCCCAGGGAAGCTTTATCAGCAATAATATTATATTATTTCTTTTTTTTCTTCTTTTCTTTTTAAAATTGTATATAGCTTGTATCTATGTATTTATGGGGTAATTTGTATTTTTTCTTTCTTTACAATTATTTGCAATTGTTATCGATATCCTTCTTTGTAATGTTGTTTCCTTTTTTATTCAAGATGTTTGTTTTTGCAACATGTTTAATTGCGTGAAAGGAGAAAACGGAGAAACTCTTTATTGATGTCTGACAGAAATCGACAGTCATTTGCACCTTCGCAAACTTAGATCACTACAGTATAATATGTAAATCTCAAATCAGCAATTTTTTCATTCGAACTGAACATTGAAATATCAATATTCCTGTCTCTTCTAAATAACCTAGGAGCTATGCTTGAGATATCGTCTGGATGGCATATTATTTAACCCCCTCTCCCCTTTCCATGGAGAAGAATCACTGTTTTAATGCAATCATACCTGAGCTACTTTGCAGTGGAGTCGCCTCTTGTTCATGTGGGTCCTGCTTCTTTGGTAGATATTCACCTACAGGAAATGTATACAGTCATTTATGATTTTATTTATGCATCCATGGCTCGAGAGATTCGAACATCAAAACATATTATATATTTAGATACGAATAATATTTAAATATCAGAAATCAAACAATACACCTTAAAACAGCTAGACTGCTAGACTGATCAAATTTACTTTGAATCTCATTAACAAAATCATACAATATAGATATTGTTCATTCAGTTGCATTTGCGACTGTTTACCTTTGGACAATTTCTTTCCCAATCCACCAAGCTTCACATCATGAAGCTTTCTCGCCAGGTTCGATCGTGATTGGCTTGTCTCTGCTTGGTCAGTATTCCAGTTGGTCACTATTTCCGTCATAGCCTCAGTGTAGTTACCTTGATGCTTGACGAGAATTGATTGATTCCAATGATAGGGGTACCCTATAGCGTCGCAAAGTTCTGAGTAACTAGTATGAGGTATGTCTCTAGAAAGATGTATAAGCTCGACGTCACGTAAACACGGTAAAGGCTCCATTGTCCTGTGAAGGGCACAAAATAAATGCATTACACGGGTCAACCTGGTGATTAAATCAAACCAAGGAGTTGCTAACCGATCAACAAGTGTTAAACAGGTACTTATCAAGTAGTCATAATCATTTCAAGAAAGTGAAATATTTCACAGGGTTGAGATAAACTACTTGTTTACATGAATTAGTTATCCGAATGTTACTCGAGATACTAATTAGGAATAGATTTTTTCGGTTGACCTGACCGGAAATGGTCGATCACAATTATTTTGGGAAAAAAAGACATAAAACGCCGATTTTTATATTTTTTTCTTCTTCATGGTGTAAAGAGTCGTAACAGGTCCAGGGAAAATAACTTTAGTTAAGACTTTGTTGGTACCAAAACTAAATAATGTATTGCTTTCACTTCCAGAACCAAACTCGCAAATTATGAAAGACATAAATCGTTCTATTTATGCAACTACAATACATGTCTTACAGAATCAGTAGAAAACAAATGTGTCAACTATACAATAAAGGCGGGGTTTAAACGATTTCGATTTTTTCTTCATGAATAACCCTTAAGAAATGAAGAGTTTCATTCCACTTTGGGTACTTCTGAGTATTAAAATCGCCTTTTTAAAAATTTCTCCACTTTCCCTTTAGCCATGTACCTTCATGTTGTTATATATGTTAAAGGTGTCACCCTGGACCAATAATATATGATAAGAAAAAAATCTACCAGTTATTTTTTTACAACACTTTTAGATTATTTTTATTCGTGGATTTAGCTCCTTTTGGAATGAAACATGTATTTAGCTCCTTTTGGAATGAAACACGGTGAAATTTTAGAATAGTTTCTTAGTAAAGTCACTGACATTTATTGAAATTTAGTAGCAAATCTTTCCTTTTAAATACTAATAGTGAAATCAAAATAAAAAACCTTTTGAAAAGAAAGTAAACAACATATCACAGTGTCATTCCAAAAGGAGCTAAATCCATGTTTCATTCCAAAACGAGCTAAATCCACAAAATATAAAAAATTAGTACAAATCATAAATAACTGGTAGATTTTTTTCTTATCATATATTATTGGTCCAGGACGCCACCTTTAACATATATAAAAAACATGAAGGTACATGGCTATTAAAGCCCAAGTCCACTCCAAATATAACTTACTTTCAATAGAACCAGAAAAATCAGACAAACCAATCCAAAAAAGTTTGAGCAAAGTCGGATAACTGATAAGAAAGTTATGAATTTGTAATGACATGAAAAACTTTGAAAATCACTAGACAAATTGGCAACTCACTCATGAGTCTGTGACGTCATGTCCTCACTATCCACTAATTATTTTCTTTATATTGATAATATAAATTTCCTATTTTCTCCCTAAGAATCTTATTTCTTCACACCAGCATCCAAGTTAGATTGATAGTAATATGTTTTTGTGTGGATGCACGAATATAGAGTAATTTTTTTCCAGTTAAATCATGAAAAATGTGAATTTTGATAAACTATTTATATAAAAATCAATAATTATGAATATACAATATTCAGAAAATAGTATCAATTCTTCAAAGTTCATGAAAATTTTTGTGAAATGTCATGCACGCAATATGATACAAATCATATAACCTGGGCAAAGGCATGGGGAAATCAAGTTTTAGGGGATAAAAAGGGAAATTAATGGGATTAAACTATATGAACTATATGATAAATAGTGAGGACATGACGTCACAAACTGATAACCAAATTGGCAATTTGTGTAGTGATTTCCATTGTTCCATAGTTTTACATACTTTTTCACAAAAAAATCTTAACTTATAATTTCTCATCAGTTATCCGATTTTGCTCAAACTTTTTTTGATTGGTTTGTCTGATTTTTCTGCTTCTATTGAAAGTAAGTTATTTTTTGGAGTGGACTTGGCCTTTAAAGGGAAAGTGGAGAAATAAAAAAAGGTTATTTACTCAGAAGTATCCAAAGTGGATTTAGTTCCTTTTGGAATGAAACCGATTTGGATTTAGGTCCTTTTGGAATGAAACATGATATTGTACCTACATTTTTCATACTTCCTGGTGAAAATTTAGAATGTGATATATTGCATTTTGTCCCCATGTCCAGAAGCATCTGTACCAGTATTTATCACAGAATAATAAACTTTGTGGAAACCAATTCGGGTTTCGACCAGGTCATTCCTGTGAAACGTCATTGTTATGCATGATCGATCATTGGGCCAGCAATGTAGATAAGGGAATTGTTAATGGTCTTGCTTTTATTGATTTTCTAAAAGCTTTCGAGACAGTAAATCACTCAATTCTGCTACACAAACTTGCTCAATATGGTTGTTCTATTAAAACAGAGCATACGTTGGTTCAAGTCCTATTTAGCAAATCGAAAGCAATTCGTTCAAATTCAAGATAAATCCTCGGTTGAAAAGGATGTTCGCTCAGGCGTGCCTCAGGGCTCGGTATTAGGGCCGCTTCTATTTATTATTCTGATTAATGATCTACCCCAGTATCTAAGTTCATGTAGTGTGTATATGTATGCAGACGATGCAACACTATCTGTAAGTGGAACATCTATCCAAGAAATTCAAAATAAACTGAATCACACAATGTGTAACC
This sequence comes from Mesocentrotus franciscanus, assembly GCA_037976565.1. NCBI lineage: Eukaryota > Metazoa > Echinodermata > Echinoidea > Camarodonta > Strongylocentrotidae > Mesocentrotus > Mesocentrotus franciscanus. The sequence goes on along the minus strand of CP137670.1, from coordinate 26,554,889 downwards.
TCCACGAATGGACTTTGATGAACAAAGTGATTTTAAACACAGGCAAGACTAAAGTTATGCTGTTGGGTTCACACCAAAGGATTAGGACTTATGATGACGCGACCTTAAAGGTTGATGTAAATGGTAAGCGACTGGAATGTGTCTCGGCCTATAAATGTCTGGGCGTTACCATTGACGTAAATCTCACATTTAGTAAACATGTTGAAAACATTTCCCTCTTAATTAAACAGAATCTGGGAATTGTACGTAGGCTCCGTGAGTCTTTAACTCAATATCAACTGAAAAAATTGTACTGGGGATATGTATTACCGCATGCTCTTTATTGCTGCACTGTGTGGTCTAGTCGATTTAAATATAATGTTGATATGCTAAATAAAAATATTTACTTTAATATGATCTTACCTTTACTATATTTGTTGTCGTATTTGATGTTATACTCTATTTTTTTTCTCTCTCACTTTATTATGTATGGAAGCATTTTGTATATCTATATGTATTTTTAAAAAGCAGGGCAACATGAAAGATCAGTTTTTATCGTAATTTATTTCATATTGTTAGTTTTACTTGCTTTACCATTGTGCTTTGATGTTATACTTTATTTATTTTATTGTTGTCTTTTTCTTTCTACTGTTATTGAATGATTTTGTTTTGTGAAATGTGTATATATGTGTATTTTTAATGGGACAGGGCCTTATGGAAGACCAGTTTTTAGTCTGAATGAGATACCCTGTATAAATATGTGAAATAAATAAATGTAGGAAATAATTATTTTAAGACAAAAAACTCAACTTTGATAAAATATGGATTTAGCTCTTTATGGAATCAAGCTCTTCCTCTTCCTATAATGGTTAGAAGATTTAAAGGATTCCCAGCTGCAAATTTACATTTGTCACATGTTTCATTCATTCATTTGCCAGACTTTTTCTTTTTTCTCACTTGTATAGAGTACCAATTACGCTATACTGGAAGAAGCATGATGTTCTGTTATTAATTTTGTCGATATTCAAACTGAATGTTTCCTTTTTATGTTGCTGTTGTTGCATTGTGCCTGGTGACGGGCCGTTGCCTTCACCTGCTGGGATATTTGTTGTGATTCGGTGGCCGGAGTGCGGTGTGCGTGCTTTGTTAGTTGTTAATGTCTGTCCGACCTAGCAGCGACGCGGGTTATGCATTTCGCGCTCCAGCTGTTGAATTTCAGTGCATTAATTACGGCGGGTGGGTGTGGCGGCTTATCATCAGGCAAACATATATAGCTTTAAATAAATGTATATCACAAAAATGTTCTACTCGTGTTTTTTTTCCATTATACATGTACCAAGATGTTGGCATGATTGCCAATCAGTGTCTTTGCCAGCGCGGCTACACTTAATTTTTCTACGCATAACATCTCCTATATGCTCTTATATGAATTGCCATTGCGTACAGGTAGTGGAAATGTCATACAAGTATTGCTAAGTATAATTATGACCAATGTTTACCTTTTCTTCAGAATAAGTTTCAATTTAATCCCATTACGTTATCTAAATAACACAAGACTATTTTATTGTTATAACTTCCGGAGCCTATGACCTACAAGCATTGCTTTCTCTTTAGGCTCCATCATATTTCTCCTTTTATTTAACTTAGTCTTATGTATTGTTCTCTTCGCTTGTATAAATACCAAAAGAAAATGGAAATAAAAATGTAACATGCCAAATGTAACGATGTATTATACAACATGTGAAATATGAAAATAAACTGAAACTGAAACTGAAACTGAAATCATTCAAGCAACGGGCTGGAGCAGGGCGAAATCAATTTTGGGGGCTGGTGTGATCACCACACCACTGTTTAACACAAAACTGTTGGGAAACAGCAACATTGACGACTTGGCCCGAATGACGTCACACTTCGGTACTCTATATGGGTTTTGAGATTTGGCAAACATGATTCCTATTTTGAAAAGAGGTTCTTTTTGCTTGGTCCCTTTTGGTTGAACTTCTTATTGATGACATTGCATGATAACCTCTCTATAATAACCCCCGAATCAAAGCGAATGATATACAAGTAGTATATTTTAGGTCTTTGACAGGGGGACGGAGTGTCTTTCAGAGTGAGGGTAAACCAACGAAAAGGACACTTCTTGGGGAAAAGGCGGAGGCAATTATGAAGGATAAACTGAAAGGGATTTTAAAATACAATATTTTGACATTGGTATATACCCCTACATTGTAATGAATACATGATCGAGGCTGATCTTCATCAATTTCTCTATACGTGGTCCAAGATACTGCTCCAGCACAATACTTTGCATTTGTGTGTGATTATAACTGAATATGTGAGCCAGCGAAGCGGGCGAGCAAACATTTTAATGGTACATTATAAATGCAAGGGAGCGTAGCATCGAGTTTAGGGGAACTTTGAGGAAAAAGTTACTCTCATTCGCTTTATCTTAGAGGGACATGTTAAGGAGTCTATGATTTCTCCATTGTTTCGGGGGGGGGGGAGATGAGGGGTTATGAAATGGTTACAAACACATAATAGTCATAGCAGGTATCAATGTTGCACACTTTGTAAGTGACAATGTGATATATAGGTTTAAAAAAAAAAAAAAACTTAATCAAAGGGCAGTTATAAAGTAAGGAAAAGGAACATTTTTCAAAATTGAAAAGAAGAACGTATCATATTTTAACGGGCACTAATTAGAAAGGAAATCTACACGTGTCAAAGTAAAAGGGGTAGTTGCACTTCATAATCTCCCCTTGTTAAACCACCACTTATAAAGGGAACTACCATTATTGATATAACCTGTAGTGAATACATGTGGCTGAAGCTCAGTAATTTTGTTTGGAGGGGGCTTTAAAAATGGTATCAATATATGCCTAATGTACATGTACATGTACATACCACCTGTCAATTCATCTTACACATTGATAACAGAAATAGATAAATACATAGTTGATAACCTCGAAAGAAATATTGAAAAATGGAGTGCAAAAGGAGAAGTAATTATCATGGAATATCTTAATGCCCATATTAATCAAGATGAAAGTGACTACATCAGACTGGATTCAAATGATTCATCAGTACACTCTCTACATTGCATACATTGCAGACACAACCCCTCAACGTAGAAACTTGTCAATACAGCAAGTGACTAATAATTACGGGGGGTATGTATAGATCTATGCTCAACTCCGAATTTAAAATGGAAGAACATTCGGTGATGCAATGGGAAGAGCAACTCTGTTTAATCAGGAAGATCTTCCTGGTTTAATGAAAGAGGCGTTTCAGTCTATTATTAGGGACTTTTAGATTTGCACGTCGACATTGTGGACTGCAACGTGTGACGTCCTTATTAGGCACTGTGATGTCCTTTTAAGGCACTGCCGGGCACGGCCCAGTGCCTTAACACAATTCACACGCGGCAGTCCACGCTCTCGTCGTGTAAATCTAAAAGTCCCTATTACTGTATATGTAGCGCCTCACTACTTAACAAAAGTTATAGCCTTCGAAGTTGGAGAATTCTGTCCTCTGTTATCCGATCATTGCCAAATAACGGTAACCTTCAATCATTTGTATTCGCCAACGATGACATGGAATTACATGACATACAGCCATGCAAATAGACTCGCACGATTGGAGATTAATTCGTAACAAAATTAAACAAAGATTTTTTTTTTGTTGGACAAATCAGATTAGATATGTCAAATATTTTATTACATGAAGAAAAAAAGAGATAACAAAAGAAAAATAAACGAAACAGTCGACACATTTACTCCAACCTTAAAGGTCGTTGTTGGCGTTTCCTTAAGCCAAAAGACGAGAGTTAAAGTCAAGAAAAAAGACAAACCATCGATATGTAGATCCAAACTACGACTGAATACAGAAGCTTTACCATAAACATGTTTACAATTTTACATACTTTCATTTGTTACACATTAAAGATATAACGAGCAGAACGGCAGTCAGGTTTTACCCACACATATGAATAGGGCATCACTAGACCTGAAACATAGCACAAAAGGTAATAAGGCCAGGCAAAGTAAATAACAAGATTGAAGTAGGCACTTGGTCACCTTTGAATACAGAAACTTACATAGCTTTTAACTAACTATAGTGTATGACATTTTGACATGGGTTACGGAAACGAAGCCTTATTTTAGATGATGGCAGGGGACTTATAATTGTCACCTCTCATATGTTTAGTACAGTATCAACTTTTGGAGGGGATATCTTCGAGGGTCTTGTAGAACCGGTGATCATCTTACTATCTAGCAATGCTATACAATATCAGAGAAACCTGAAAACTAGTTATCAACTTGTGCATGCGCTATAAGATACTACACGTATAAGCAGGAAGATGTGACAAAGGGTATAAGGGATCTCATTTGGTTCTTGTGTACATGCAAATGTAACAGAAATAGTATGGTTGAATGCTCAATATTTTTTTTTGTCAGGGGGGGGGGTTTTTTTTATGCTGAAATCATTTTGTATAAACAAAGGTTTACAAGTGTTAATCCATAACCATTCTCATTATCTTCTATCATTATTCCAATCATGCAAACTATTTACATCTCATATTTAGTATATTAGTTGCAAGATGATGGGACACCTGAAGTTGACCTTTTCCTGAATGACATTATGATAATACCATCAAATAAAGAAATTGTTTCCTTCAATTAACTGAGAGAAAACAAATGAGAACATCCAGTGGATGAACTGGATGTTCATATAATTATACGAAAGTTAACCATATAACCATGGGTATGTACATGTACATATTAAGATGAGATGGTTTCACATTGCAATGCCCTTTTTTTGACACTTCGTATAAGGATGAATAGTGATGCTGTATTCAGATTGAAGAAAGAACATTTTAAGCACAACATAGCCTTTGAAACACTACATCAGAACATAAGCATGACACCAAATATATTTATATTATGTTCGAACCACAGCTATATTGGAACCACAGCTATATGTTCGAACCACAGCTTGTTAAGGTACGTAGAAGGCTCCGGTTCAAACTACATGTACATGTATATTGAATTTTGATGTTACAACTATCCTCAAGGGTCTGCACACAATTCACAAGCATCACAAAGAGGTGCTAGGAAAATAACAAATTAAATTAAACAGCTAGGTTGCTTCCAACATACAATTAAGGAGAGTGATTGTTCTCTCCTTTTTTGGAGTTATCTGCAAATGTTATTGTAACAGTTGTTGATGTTGTTGCGGTTTTGTTGTTGTTGTTGTATAGGTAAATACTTAAAGCGTTGTTATTCTATGACTTCTGAATACAATGGATTGCTTTATATCAAAATATGAAACGGTATAACCTACTTACGTTATGTGTATTATTCAAGCAGTAGGCCTTTCAGTGCAGATCAATGACGTCATTCACCGCCTTTAGTTCAGGTGCACGGCGACTTTTTTCCCACGTATAATGATACTTGAGGAATAATGAACTATAAACTGCTGATTAACAAGTCTAACGATATAGTCCTTACGAGCAGTCCGTGTGCGAAAAATCCGAACTTATAAGTACAGCGGTGCATGCAGCTCAAATTGAAGTAAGTTGCGATAATGGCGAGACTTTAAACGTGAATCTTTTGAATAATAATTCCAGCCGAATTCTGAACTGTCCTACTCTTATTGCATTAAAAATCACCTCATTTGCCAAATCCGATAAAACCTGCTTGAGTTCAGAAAGTAGGATAAATCTCAAGTTGCGAGTCCCCGTTCCATGCAGACAGGCCGACATGCATGTATAGAGCATACGAGGAAGTACACACAGCGTCTGCAATTTCAGTTGAACGCGAACAAGTTGTGAAAATGAAAGAAATGTAACAATAGCTAGGGACTTTTAGATTTGCACGTCGACGTAGTGGACTGCAACGTGTGCCATTCTTTCAAGGCACTGGCCCGTGCCCGGCAGTGCCTTAAAAGGACGTCACATTACCTTAAAAGGATGTCACTGTGGCAGTCCACGTTCTCGTCGTCTAAAATCTAAAAGTCCCTACTGCCTCGCATGGTTACACGCATGGTTAAATATTATCATATTGATTCTTATTTGTGTCGGGTTTCATTGTTGCACGTAGGGTGACTAGGGTCTCTCGGTTATATTTTACTTTTCATACAAAAAACTGATTTCGATCTTCATTTATATCCAGAGAGAGAGAGGAACAGAGAGAGGCAGAGGGGGGTGAGTGACTGATCGAGTAGGAGAGAGAGAAAGAGAGAGAGAGAGAGAGAGGGGGGGGAGAGGGAAGAAAGAGATCAGAGAAAGAGTGAGTGAGATTAAAGCGAGTGAGCAGTGGCGTAGCGTGCGCTTGAGTCATGGGGGGTCTACTAGATCAGTGTTTTTCAACCTTCTCTATTGTTTGTCAGGGCACCCTTTAAGAAATAAACAGCTTCTCGTCACCCTAATCCCAAATTTATCACAGAAGATTCACTTTGCATCACTCTGACACTCGTCATCTGCCATGTACACAAGTACAGGCATATTTGATTCTAATTTTTCCGAGAGAGCGGAACCCCTAAAGATATCTTGTGGCACCCAGGTTTAAAAAACTCTGTGCTAAATGATCAAGATGTGAGGGGGGCACACTGATCAGGTCGTTAGGGGATAAACTCCTTGCCCTAGTAGTGCGGGAAAACGTTGCATATTAAAGTGAAACAGCCACAAAAACATAGTCTCTCTGTCTCTCTTTCATGTATGTCTTCTATATTTTACTCCTATCTCCATTTCCCTTACTTCTCTGCCGTATACTACATCAAGGATGCAGATCTGATCAACCCAATGCATTTTTCGATAATTTTATCTCAAGAATAGGTATTACCAAGGAGATGTGACTTTTTGAAGCTAGCATCTACCTGCTATTACTGTAAGGATGAATGCCTTGTCAAAGTGTTATGTTAGTAATGACCGGATAGGACCTATTGTGCCTTGACTAAACTTTACCAACTAAATAAAACATGTCCTCATCTAATAAACTGGATTTGAACTTTATGTCAACCACATATACTCAGTCTGCCGTTTGAGACTATCAACAGAAATACTAATTCTTATTCAGGGGTTCGCAGTATATTTCGTTATATATGCAATTGCCGAATATATATTTATATCCAACTGAGCATGTAAAGATCTCGACAACTTTTCGTGCATATTGATTTGAAGTATGTCATTTGCTGTCAAAACAAATATATATATTCAGTGTTTGTGATTTCAACTTTGACACTGCTATCAACACAAGACCCACAATATTTTCCAATTCATCAGTGCAGTAATAACAAGCAGATGCTGATACAATCAGCTGATATTAAACAACAAAAATGCATTTAGAAAAGAAGCATTCGAGACTAGGCTACTGCCTGAATACACAGGGCAAAACATGGCGGGAAAAATATACACATTATCATACATCACGATAACAAAACAAAACAGGATAAACTTACATGCACAATGGACAAAATACAACGATCTTGGAATTTGGAGTCGCTACTTAATTTTGGACACTATACGGAACTACTATAATACCATACCATGACATTTAAATGTACTATTTACATAAATAATGTAGTTAGAGCTAGATTAATGGGGAAAAATACAAAGATTTCCGTCATGGAAAAACAGTGAATAAAGTTATCATTATTATTATTATCATCATTATTATTATTATCATTATTATTATTATTATTATTATTATCACTAGTATAATGATAATAATAATAATCTGGATTTATATAGCGCTTAATACGAAATACCGTCTCTAAGCGCTTAGCAGATATCTTTACCCCGGTCATCGGATTCAGTCACACACATTGTGCACCATCTCCACTACCTGGGGAGTATTCCTACCTTATGGTCACCGTGAGGACATATGGCAATTACTAACACGAAATTAGACGAAGGCTTTCGTCGTCCCACAAGGTCCCCATTTCTCTCCTGGTTATGGAGGGGCAAATGTAGATTATGCATTGCCAACGGACATTACTGCCATGTCGGGGATCGAACCCACGACCTTTGAATTTCAAGTTAAGTGCTAAACAACTCGACTACGACACCTCTACTGATATCATTATTATCATCATAATTTTGATTAATTATTATCGGTGTAACAGTTGTTTTTGTTGTTGCTGGTTTTTTGTTGCTGTTGTATATAGGTCTATACTTGAATATGAAACGGTATGATCTACTTACGTTATGTGTATAATCCAGCTGTTTTTTGAACCAGACTATATCACTCCGCCCAACCCCCCAATCTTGCCCACTGTTCCTTATTAATTAAACCCCTTAAAACGAAGTAGGTAATAAACACTCCTTTTGTATCCCCTTAACCCCCTTCCTGGACCCCTCCCCCACCCCTAGCCCCTAATCTTCCAGGCTACATGACTATGCCTTCCTCTTTTCATCACCCTTAAACAATACTGCCCTCTGTTCATTAATAATAAAACCCCTTAAAACAAGTAGGTAATATACACTCCTTTATATCCCCTTACCCCGACCCCCTCCCGAGCCCCTAATCATCCAGACTACATCACTACGCCCAACCCCCAATCTTGCCCACTGTTCCTTATTAATTAAACCCCTTAAAACGAAGTAGGTAATAAACACTCCTTTTTATCCCCTTAACGCCCCTTCCCGGACACCTCCCCCCACCACCCCCACCACTCTAGCCCCTAATCATCCAGGCTACATGACTATGCCTTCCCTCTTTTCATCACCCTTAAACAATACTGCCCTCTGTTCATTAATAATAAAAAACCCTTAGATTCAATAACCAGTGTGTCACTTTAAAATCCGCCTGTGCGCGCCCATGTGCACGGCCGTATGACACAACGTATGTATTATATGCATGTAGAGCTGTTAACTGAAGTTAGAAACCCAAAATAATAAAACACACTAAAGTATAGGATAACCGAACTCGCCCATGTGCACGGCCGTATGACACAACGTATGTATTATATGCATGTAGAGCTGTTAACTGAAGTTAGAAACCCAAAATAATAAAACACACTAAAGTATAGGATAACCGAACTTTCAACTTTGTTTGGGTGACATTTCCGAGCATCCGAATGCTTCCGAAGACGTTGCTTCCAAGACCTATGATGCCGAAGATGACGTTCTGTGTGACGTCACAGGTCTACTAAATAAAATAATAAAATTCACTTTTTGGCTCAGATATATACTGTTTCGTATGTTTTTCAGCGTTTTAACCCTCTTGAAACCATTCTAAGGCGTTCCATGCGATACAATGTCAAAATGTTGGCTACAACATACATATCTGGGGCATTTTAGGTCATTACCTGGTATTTTACTACGAAAGTAATTAAGAGTGTTCCGTTAAAGCCCTAGTCGTGTGGTGCGCCACCTACCGGTGGTTCCGGGAACATTGCGTCAAGCAGTATGCATTCTAGTGCAGGTCAATGACGTCATTCACCGCCTTAAGTTCAGGTGCACGGCGACTTATTTCCGCGTAATGATAATTGCGGTATAATGAACTGTAAAATGCTGATTAACAAGTCTAACGATATATTCCTTACGAGCAGTCCGTGTGCAAAAAAATCCGAACTTAAGTACAGCGGTGCATGTAGCTCAAATTGGAGTAAGCTGCGATAATGACGAGACTTTAAACACGAATCTTATGAATAATAAGTCAAGCCAAAATTTGAACTGTCCGGCTCTTAATGCATTGAAATCACCTGATTTTATCATATTGATTTGTATTTGTGGCGGGTTTCATTGTTGTAGCTGGGGTTTTTCAGTTGTACTTTAGTTTTGAAAAAGAATCTGATTTCAATGTATATCCACAGAGACAGAGAGAGAGAGTGGGGAAAGACGGGAAGACACAGAGAAAGAGAATAAGTGAGTGGGTAGGTGAAGGAAAGAGAAAGTGATAGATTGGATAAGTAAGTGTGTGCGCGCACGTGTGTGTGTCTAGAGTGTGTGTGCGTGCGTGTGTGTGCGTGTGGGTGCGTGCGTGTGTGTGAAGGAAAACAGAACGAGTGAGTTATTGATGAGAAAGAGAGAGAGGGAAAGAGAGGAAGAGAGAAAGAGAGATATTGGGTAAGTGAGCCAAAGCGATTATGCGTGTGCGCGTGTGTGTGTGTGTGTGTGTGTGTGACAAGGGCGATTGAGTTAGTGAATGAGAGAGAGAGAGAGAGAGGGGGAGGGGGAAAAAGATCGAGTGAAGGAGTGAGTGAGAGGGAGAGAGAGAGAGAGAGGGGGGGGGGAGAAAGATCGAGTGAAGGAGTGAGTGAGAGGGAGAGAGAGAGAGAGGCAGAGAGAGGGTAAGAGAGAGAGAGAGAGAGGGAGAGAGAGAGAGTTAAAGGGGGAGCGAGTCAGCAGTGCCGTATCGTGGGCTTAAAGGGCAATCCAACCCTTGTGATAAGTTGATTTGTATGAAGGCAGACAAATAACAGAAACAGAATGGCAAAAGTTTAAAATGAATCGGACGAAAAGTAAGGAAGTTATGAATATTTGAAATATGAGATCACTAAGTCTATGCGAATCTCAAATTGGTAGTTTCGTCAGTGGATTGTGACATAGGACGAGGATAACTTTTCCATTTGCCGTGTACAAAAATATCACTAATATCTGATTTTCTCGTAAGTTCCTTCTTCCTCGCGAAAGCATATTATTACAGGTCCTCTAGAAAGAACAGACCCTCCTGAGAAATGAATTTTCGAAAAATCACATTTTAGTCATTTTATATGTCACATTGACATTACCGCTTTAATCTATTTGAAGTGCCGATACATATAGTGATTACAACTTTAAAAAAAAAGATCATAACTTTCTCACCGTGTCACCCCAATCCTAAATTCATCACAGAAGATTCACTTTGCATCACTCTAGCTGACACTCGTCATTAGCCATGTACACACGTACGGGCAAATTTTATTCTAAATTTTGCGAGAGAGCGCAACCCCTAGAGATAACCTGCGGCACCCCGATTAATAAACTGTACTAATTATGATCAAGATTTGAGGGGGCAGATTGACCAGGTCGTTAGGAGATATACTCCTTGTCCTAAAAGAAAGCAGACAAATTAGAGAAGGAGACAGGTGACATTTTGAATGAAATCGGGCAAAATTTATAAAAATTAATTAAGCTGTAATCACTAAACATATGAGCGCCTCAAATTGGCTGATTCGATAAAGTCGGTAATGCCGGACAACTTTCTTTTTTGTATCAACACACAAAACTACTATCATATATTTTTTGTATTGTGGACTCAGGCGGGTTTTTTCATTTCTGAGGATCTATAGTGATTTGCTATCGATAATATATTTTAGTAGTGCCCAAGGCGAGAAGGTGCTTAAGAGAAAAACAGAATTAAGGATATTTTAGTACATGACAAACGCAAACGGGAGAGTTGTGCGTGACGACATCATGATCTATTCATGAAATTGCCAATTTCAGATTCGTATTGATTTAGTGGTTTCATATATATTCATTCATAACGCTCTAATTACTCGTCCGATTTATTTCAAACTTTCTCCACTCTGATTCTCCTTTTCTGCTTTCATACAAGTGCATGAACTTACTTACAAAGGTTGGACTGCCCTCTGAATTCTCGCAGTAAACACGGCACGTACGGAAATATTAATAGCTCCATCTAGCGCCGATCATTAACGTGATTCGAAACCTTGTCGTTTTGCAAAATATAACTCCCGTTTTCGATTCATGGTAACTCTCTCATTTTCTTCCACTAAAGTTATAAATATATACAAAATCACAAAGTTTTTTCAAGGGCATATCGACTGCTGTAGATCACGGAAGAAGGATTAAGTATTAAAAGTATAGGGTTATTCGGGTCTGCCTTATTGAGCAATAACGTATATATATATATATATATATATATATATATATATATATATATATATTTAAGAACGAAAGAGAATCAAAGAAGATGAAGAAGAAAAAAACGGGAGAGAAATGTAAGAAAGAGGAAATTAATTGAAGGTAACGGGGTTGCAAACATACTCCAACAAATTACATGATAGCTCAAAACAGTTATGTATGAAAGTACTGTATATATGACAATACACGTGTTAATTGAGCGAGGTTCGAGTAAAGAAAACAAACTATTTTTTCTTGAATGATACTGAAAACATTATCAATCAAAAGCATTGACTCAGTCCCAGCCAACGACGACATTGTGCTGTTTTGGGGTCGTTGATTCGTTTAGTGTGACTATATATCACTTTTTTTAATTTATTTTATTGGGAAGGGGGTATCATTCCAACCAATTAAAAAAAATGCTCTGTGAAATCTTCACGAGTAATATTTGTTTGAGTTTTTAAATTACATATTGTCTAGGCTTATCAAGAATGTCCATTTTTAAAGACTGAATTAGACTATTAAAAATGAGAAAAATAGACGTATTTCAGTATTCTTCATCTGATTCCCTTTTTAAGGATATGAACAAATATATAAGTGTGCATGTTAAGACGGTCGAATCATTTTCCCTGCTTTCTGAGTAGTTAGTATCACATATAACCTTCGGGTTTAAATGAGTTTATTTTCCTTTTGTTACAGGTATCCAAACAAACAAACCATAATAGATTTGCAAAATGCATGATATTAATTTATATTGTTTTCTGTGATTGATTTCTTGTCATAATTGTTTATATTGATTGTTCTCTTGGAAATGAAAATAAAACTGAAACTACATCATATCTTTGAAGGCTTTCATGGTGTGAAGATAGATTTGAGCGAGGTTTGTCATTATACCACGTGTTCTTTCGACATGGCTAGTTGGCCCAGGGGCGGCCGAGCGACTTCCAAAGTGGGGGGGGGGGCACCAAGAAAAAAGGGCACCTACAAAGAAAAATCTCTAAGCGAAAATATACAATTTTTTAGACATTGGTATATACCCCTACATTGTGATTACATTATCAGGGATGATTTCAATATTTTTTTCGCTTTATACACCATACAAGATATTGCTTAAGCATCATACTTTGCAGTTGCATGGGTTTGATGGTCAGAACATTTATTTGCGAGCGAGCGAGAGAGGAAAAAAAAAAGAAGATTTGTGAGGTCGCAGTACGAAAAATTACATTTTATAAAGAGGAAAAACCCAATCCTGATGGGGTTATAAGCACATTCTCATAACGGAAGACTAAAAATTCCTTTGATAAGTAACATAAGTGTATCATCTATAAATGCGTGCAAGCGTAGCGAGCGAGCTTTGGGGGAAATTGCTCTTAGTCGCTTGAAATTAGGGGCGCGTTTAATGATGAGAGGAAAAGGGGACACTTATCAGATAAGAAAAGGAGCATGTGACAAAGTACAAAGAGTAATCATCAGAGGTAAAAATGGGGAACTTCCTACACCTTCAAAAAGAGGCAGTCCCCAGGGATGAAAAAAGTCACTCATGAGAATAGGAAATGGGAATTTGTCGACGGAAAAGGGGCCCCCATCAGATTTTGATAGGGGCATTTATAAGAGGTTAAAATGGGGGTAGTTATTAAAAGGGGAAGGGGCACTTATTACAAAGACAAAGGGGCACTTGTCAAAGTAAAAGAGGCACCTCTCAGATTTGGGCAATTATCAGAGGTGAAGGGGGCAATTATCAAAAGTGAAAAGGGGCACTTCTCGTACCTGAAAAGGGGCACTTACTAGAGATTAAAAAGGGTACTTATGAGAATGGAAAATGGACACTTAATGCAAAGGAAAATGGGAACTTGTCGAAGGAAAAGGGGCACGTGTCAAAATAAAAGGGACACTTATCAAAGGTGAAAAGGGGGAAGGGGCACCTTTGCAAAGTAATAGGAGCACTTGTCAAAGTAAAAGGGGCATTATTTCTATGTAAAAAGGGGCACTTCTTACAAAGTTAAAGGGACACTTTTCCTATGTAAAAAGGGGCACTTTTTGGGTACTTGAAAAAAGGGGGCACAGTGCCCCCCCCCCCAGGAGGGCCGCCTCTGAGTTGGCCCTGAAAGTGACTTCTCATGCTCTATCTCGACGTTTCGATAGGTTGTATTTATCGTCTTCTATACTCACCCTGAATACGTGGTGTACCCGCAAACCTAGCTCACATATTTATATTGTTCCAAAAAACTTCATCATCACGACAAAGTAAATAGAATACTGAGTAATAATTGAAAAAATAAAATACAGAATGAGTGACAATTCATGAGCGCCGAAAAGCATTCATTCATTTTCCCCTGTACTAAGCTCATTCAAATCTCGTGGCATCTGAAATATCAACTTGCCTTCTCACAAAGAGGGCGCATTAATTCTTGCAAAATTCTGTAAAGAGCGTCATGTAAAGATTTTGCGCGGTAGGGAGACAAAATTATTATTTTTTCGGATTATTTTTTTTCCGGATGTCAATTTACATTATCTGAAATGTGGTCATTTGGTTTCCATGTCCCAATTTGTCTCCTTCTGTCGATCTTCTGTTTTAATATCTTGTTATATCTTTAATGAACACTATTCCTACTGATGTATCTGTACATGCCCAAAGTTAATCAATTAATTAATTCATTCATTCCTTCTGTCTTTCATTCACTCATTCTTTCATTTACTCATTCTTTCATTCATTCACTCATTCGTTCATTCTGTCTTTCATTCATTCATTGAACGTAGTGATAATACGATAGCAAATACTTTGCATAACTCAAGACAATTTCGATAGGTTTGTGCGCCACCCATTGAAATGTGCGAACATGACAATGACGTATTCTGTAATCCGTGCATCATTTCTATCGGGCATACAATAGGGTATTGGGATTGACCTTGACATGATTTTTTTTTTCGAAAATAGTTGTTATCGTGTTTGTCAATTCGTTTAACGAGCGCCATCGATAATTTATGTGGTATTTATATGGAAATTCTAAAGGCAAGAAGATGTTTTTCCCCCCCTTTTTTGTTGTTGTTGTTTAACTCTTTTTATGCGACACAAATAATTTCCCTGTGTCACATTATGAGAAAGATATACCAAACACTTATGTAACTGTTTCAAGTGCAAGATTGATCTACACCGATGTTAAAGCCAATAGGGTTGTCATGGAGCTAATTATTAAGACCGGAAATGGGTATTTTGTTTTGCACAGTCATTGCTTTGCACGCAGCAATCCTTCCATTAGTTGGTGACTATTTTTTGTGAAAAATTGCAGGTGTGGCAAACGAGCGACCGTGTAGAGAGGTGAAGAAAGCAACTCAAAGCAACACATTTCCGGTCTTGATTAGCTCCATGACAACCCTTTTATAACCGTTACAGATTAATCTTACCTTGGAAACAGTTAAACAATCTTGGAGCCTTTGGTAGGCCTATGTATCACGTGATATACAAAGCGGAGCACAGAGAGATCATCCATGTATAAGTTAAACAGTTGGTCATTTTAAGAGCAATACATGTCCAATAATTATAGGCATTGTATTTGATGTACAGAGCTGATCTTTGTTGTTTGGTATTTGAAGGAATGTGTTTTTTAGTTGTTTCATTTTTTGTTCTTTTCCATTTCCCCTTGCCCTTCAGCAGTTTTAACCAAGTTCCAGTCCTCCTCCCCATTCTCTCTTTGATATCGCGCTCTCTCTCTCTTTAAAAAAAAATCTCCCCTCCCCCTCTGTCCAATGTTGTTTTCTCTATCTCTCTCTTTTCATCTCCCTTCCCCCTCTGTCCAATTTTGTTTTCTCGCTCTCTCTCTCTCTCTCTTTCTCTCTCTCTCTCTTTCTCTTTCCATCTCCCCCTGTCCAATCTTGTTCTCTCTATCTCTTTCTGAAAGTTTCCATCTCCCTTCCCCCTCTGTCCAATCTTGTTCGCTCTCTCTCTCTCTCTTTCCACTTCCCTCCCCCTCTGTCCAATCTTGTTCTCTCTCTCTCTCTCTCTCTTTCTCTTTTGATCTCCCCTGCCCCTTTGTCTAATCTTGTTCTCTCTCTCTCTCTCTCTCTTTCTCTTTCGATCTCCCCTCCCCCTCTGTCCAATCTTGTTCTCTCTCTCTCTTTCTCTTTCGATCTCCCCTGCCCCTCTGTCTAATCTTTTTTTTTCTCTCTCTCTCTCTCTTTCTCTTTCGATCTCCCCTCTCCCTCTGTATAATCTTGTTTTCGCCCCCTCTGTCCTATCTTGTTCTCTCTCTCTCTCTCTTTCCATCTTCCCTCCCCCTATGTCCAATCTTGTTTTCTCTCTCTCTTCTCTTTCCATCTCCCCCCTCTGTCCAATCTTATTTTCTCTCTCTCTTTCTCTTTCCATCTCCCCCCTCTGTCCAATCTTGTTCTCTCTCTCTCTCTCTTTCTGAAAGTTTCCATCTCCCCTCACCCTCTGTCCAATCTTGTTCTCTCTCTCTCTCTCTTTCCATCTTACTTCCCCCTCTGTCCAATCTTGTTCTCTCTCTCTCTCTTTCTCTTTCCATCTCCCCCTCTGTCCAATCTTGTTCTCTCTCTCTCTCTTTCCCCCCCCCGCCTCTGTCCAATCTTGTTCTCTCTCTCTCTCTCTCTCTATTTCTCTTTCAATCTCCTCTCCCCCTTTGCTCTCTCTCTATCTCAGTCCCCTCCCTCGCATTCTCTCTATCTTCTTCATCTATCAGCTGTGTGCATATCATCTCTTCCATCTGTAACTGTTTTATTTCACGTATTATTGTATTTTCTTCCCTTTCTTTAATCACTAATTGAAAACTCAATAAAACATACCACCGTATATTATTCGTAATTTTATTAACAAAAACTGCACAAAAACTGCACACACACACACACACACACAAAATTCTAATATAAAAAAAAGTGAATTTGACATGTAACTGTGCCAGTTTCATCATTCTGCTTTCTTAAAGGTAAATCCAAATCCAAACTTAAAAGCAAACTACTCTAAAAGAAGGCAAAAACATCTAAAAAGCAAACTAGTAAAGGTTTGAACGAAATCTGACAAAATATGAAAACGTTATGATTTAAAAAAAGTTGTAATCACTATATGTATGGGAAATTCAAATTGGCTGAATCGATGATGTCACTGTGATGTAGTGCCGGACAACTTTCTCATTTGTTCCAACAAATAAAATTACTGAAATGTCTTTTTTATTCCTTCTTAATATGTTTTTTTTTTGAGGACCTATAATAATATTTTCTCCATAATATATTTTGAGTAGTACTACAAACTCCAAGGGTGAAGGCCCTTGGGAGAAAAACAGAAATTGATGATATTTTTGTACCCGACAAACGGTATAGTTATTCGTCACTACGTCACAATCCACTGGAAAAAATCTCAATGTGAGATTCGCTTAGCTGTGATCTCATATTTCAATCATTCATAACATACTTTTTCTTGATCCAGTTTATTTTAAACTTTCGCCATTCTGTTTCTCTAATTTTTATTTGATAGCTTTATTTCTATTTATAGGTCCCCCTCCAAAAAAATAAAAAAATTAACAACAACAACAACTATAACCAACCAAAAATTTCAAACAAAGTAAAAAAACAAAAATAAAACGAAACAAAATTCAAAAGAAAAGTTTTGACTTGGTCATAATTTTTGGAAAAGAATATTCTAATCATGTCGTTTGTTGAACAAATCACATTATAACAATCATGAAAGACTGAACAGATCTTGATATGATACAGCTTGTAAGTATTTTTAAGAAAAAGTTTTTATTAAAGTATGTCTTTTTTATTATGAATATACCTATAATTAAAAAATATTTCATTTCCTTTAGTAGTTTTTAACGTTTTTAATGAACTGATTTATATCGAGCCAAATGTTTAACAATTCCTGATACTGATAGTATTTTGGTATTTTTATATCGATCATGTATTGGTAAGTAAATAGTTACAATAAAAAATTAGATTTCCTCCAAATGGTCTCATTAAATATTTGAAGTATTTTTTCCATTTTACTTTCTGGTCTCCTGTTACAAGTCTTTGAATCCACATCACCTTTTGTACATTCACAAAAAAGTTGAAAGTTAAGCATTTTTATTCCTCCTTGCTTGTAATCAAGATACATCGTGCTTCTTTTTATTTTGTATTTACCTCGCCATAGAAAATTAAAGCAAATCTCTTCAATTTCTTTTAAAACCCATTTAGGTACAGGAGTCAAAGAGCTTACATAAATCAGCTTTGAATAGGCGTATGTGTTCAATAGGTGATTTTTTTCCAATTAAAGTAAGATCTCTTTGTTTCCATCAATTTAACAATTTCTTTATTTTGCTCAAAATTTCTTTATATTTCATCTCTTCAGCAACGTTAAGTTCTAATGAGAAATATATACCTAACATTTGTTAAATGTTTACCTTCTTTCCAAATGGAAACGTAGTCGCAGAGCCGACAGAAGACACTACGGACAAAATGAATGTTTTGTTTCCATTCATCTTTAATCCTGATATTTTCCTGAAACTTTCTAAAATTACCTCCAGTCTATGAATTGAGTTTATATCTCGTACAAAAATTGTCATGTCATATGCATATAGGATTTGTTTTATTTCTGCTCCGCCAAAACAAATACCCTTTACCAACTTATCATTCCTAATGCAGTGAGTTAAGCATTCAATACATAATATAAATAAATATGGAGACAACGGATCTCCTTGTCTCACACCTCTTTGTACTTTAAAATAACCAGTTGATTTACCTCTATTAAAAACACAACTTTGAGCATTGGTATTAAAGTATTAATTGTAACCCATTCACAAAACACTGGTCCAAACCCAAAAGAATTAAGGACTTTCTGAAGAAAACTGTTCGAAATAGAATCGAAGGCTTTTTCAAAGTCTATTGCCAATAAGTAGCCTGGTTTATTAAAACAAGAAGTATGAAAAATCATATCATTGATTAATTTGATTGCGTCACCGATGTTTCTATCATTTAAATATGCTACTTGATCAACTGACACAATTTTATTCAAAACTTTTGTTATTCTTTTGGAAAGTATCTTGGTGAGAATCTTATAATCTACATTAAGTAAGGAAATAGGTCTATAGTTACTAATAAATTAGCAACTAAATAAACTAGCAACTTCTATCATTCTCGTCCGGTCACGCTTCGATCGCAGTTGGAGGCTAGGCCGGTGGAAAAAAAAACTAGTGTTTGAAGTAATTTTCATCTTTAAACAAATCTAAAAAAGGTAATACAGTATTTACAACGAAGAATGTTGTGAAATATTTTTCAAGAAGCCTTCACTGACCAATATAATTAGAAGCACTTATCAGAAGGGGATGGGGGCAATTATTACAAAGGAAAAGGGGTACTTGTCAAACTTTAAAACGTGTACCTGTCAGATTTGAATAGGGGCAATTATCAGAGGTGAAGGGGGCACATTTCAGAGATAGCTAGGTGGTAAGAGGTACTTCTCGTACCTGAAAAGGGGCACTAACCAGAAATGAAAAAGGGCACTTATGACAATTAATGGAAAAAGGGACACTTATAAAATTATTGCAAAGGAAAAGGGGCACTTATTAGAAGGGTACGTAAGGGGCAGTTATTACAGAGGAAAAGGGGCACTTGTCCTATGTAAAAAGCGGCACTTTGGGGGTACCTGATAAAGCGTGGGGCACTGCACCCCCTGCCCCCGCCCCCCCCGGAGGACCGCCTCTGATACTAGTATACCCAGAAGTTGTGTGTCCGAACAGGTTGTGCATGCATGTATCTGGACATGCAGTCGATTTAAAACGGTAATTTGAAGAAGTTTATATATACGTGCAAAAAAAAAAAAATCATAAATTTTTCACGACTTATATTAGACGATATTATAAAGGATAAACATTTTTGATGGTTAGTGTTATATTTGATGCATAGGCTACATTTCGTTAAATCCAAAGGCAAAGGGGGCTTTATTTTTGTTCAGCGTCCGGAAACACTATCCACCCTATCCCCCCATCATAAACGTCAAGTAGGCCTATATAAGTATATAATTATAGGCACCCCAAATCTGAAAACAATAATGTATCTCCTTTATGTTTTGAGAATGAGTTCCCACCCCCTCTATTTTCTTCTCGAAGTGTACGTAGGCCATGGCCTACCTCGTTTCCATAAAATGCGAACAACTCCAGCCAACATATATACCGGTATATATGGGCGCGAGGTTATCATATTTATGCGTACGTACTGTACTGTACATGTACGTATAACTTGTATGTAAAGTCGCAGGGAATCCGAGAGGGTTTTTCGAGCCATATTTTCCTGGTTTTGGCGCCGTTGGATCACATTTTGAGACCATCAATTTCATAGTCGTGAAGAAGAAGATGCATTTAATTCTATAAAATCATTGTAAGAATGATTATTACGTTTTTTGCTAATTATAAGGAAGTTATTATGTGTGCTACGTGTTGACTTGATACTTGAGTTGTGTTTGTGTGACTGCACGACTGTGTGGGTTGTCCGAACGTTTCGCCATAATATGTAGCTCACATCAGTGCCTATGGGCGAATCTGGCCCTGAAGTTGTGGGGATGTGGACGTCAAAGGTCCGCTGAGTGCTACATGTACGTGTATGGCACGGTCGCGGTCGCGATCCTCGGGATCAGGATTAGATCTCTTTACTCTTTTGACTTTAGAGTCTTAGGTCTTATTAATTAGGACAGGTGTGCAATTGCCATTGTAATGTGCAGTACATGTACTAGTTTGCCGTGAATCCCGTGAGAAAGTGAATATTATAATTCTTTTTTTTTTTTGGAAAAAAATACTACAAAAAAGATAATAAGAAAATTGACACGAAACAGGTAGACTAAGAAACATAACGACTTTTAAATCATGATCATTATTTGAAAAATTGATAGTCTATAGTCGATTTTTGGTATGTTTTAGTAGGGTGTCTCCACACCGGAGTTACGGGTCAAAGTATGGATATGATTCTGAATTAGACTAGCGCCCCGAAGATTTCAATTGAAATTAAACCAGAATTGTCCGTTATTAAGCCTTTGGCTTTGGGAATGCTTAATTTTCTATAATATTTAATTAAATATTTTTGGCCTTCTTGTGAAATAGGACACTGTCTCTTTCGTTCGTTAGCCTCTGATTTGGGTAGGGTCCTCTCTGACAAAAAAAAAAGGATGAATATTATAGGGATTTTTTTGGGCTGTATCTTTTGATAGAAACATCGGTGAGTCTTCAAATTCGAAATGTATTATTCTGAGTGAATTATTTTTTCATTTATCCAACCATAATGGTGAAAAACAAACCAAAAGGGAAAATTGAAAAATCGTTCAGACACCCTACATTTATTTTTGAAAATTAGGCCTAGGCTAATATAGACCCTACATGTACATCGGTTCCACTTACCAGATTGACAGTATAATATGTTTAAAGGTCCCTTTTTCCCGATTTTCTTCGTCGAAATTTAACTCCTTGTTGAAATTTTTGCAGCGCATGCGCAGTAACGGTTTCAACATGGAGCCGAGTTCAATTTTGACAAAGAAAATCAGGAAAAAAAGACCCTTAAACGAAAGAGACAGAAATTTTCGGTCTAGATCTACATGTACATGTATGCCCATGCATGCTGCCTGGCATTGTCGATACAAATTTAAATTACAAATACCATGACATGTTTAGTTGGGCAGCATTTTATAAATCATTGTCGTGACTCATAATTACAAGTTTGCTGACATATCATTGAAACACGTGTGTTAAATTCTACATTCTACAGGAATTGTTAAAATCTTTCTTGATCTTGTCAAAGTTGTGGCGTTTCTCGGTTTCTGCTAATCTAGATCTATTCTAGATCTAGTACACATAACACAGGTACGGCCAGAAATATTTCTTAAATATTTCTCAAATTAAGTCACGTGCCACTGAGTATTCACCCATAGTCCTTGTTACACTTGCAGGATAGAACATTCGTAAATTCACTCTCATTTTTGTTATCAATATTGTATATTTCTTATAATATAATTTATCTGTTTCTGTTCTGTAGCAGTCCTGGCACCTCCTTTTCCTGACCTCCGTCACCTTGCCTTCGACCTTTGACCTCTTGTCCTGACTGGAGATGGATGACTCTGTGCTTACTGATGATTCCATGGATAACTTTGACGGGGAGCGTCCAAAAGGGGAGAGATGGGCCCCCGTCGGCGCTGTCGCCCCCTCACCACCTACCATCATGGGAGAACAAAGGTAAACAAATTGTTTTCTTTTTTTGTTAGAAGAATTTCATCCTCTTTACCATTGTGATTTTAAATTACAGGGGTGTATATTCTGTCACTTGCCTCTCTCATTGACTGCAGCATTATTTTTCGTCATTTGATTGATTTTCAGCTAGTGAGTTTATTTCTGGTAGCCTAGTCTCTCGTGTGCTACTTTCATCCCACCCACCCCCTCCCTCACGTTTCCTTCGTGCTTCCCATCTCTAAAGGCTTGTTTACATATGGCGTGGTAAACCACCCACAGATAGCCGCCTTGGTTTTTGTCTCGCCTGCGTAGCAAAAAGCGAGACATAGGCGCCGCTTTTCCGGTGGCGGCGGCGGCGGCGTCAACATTAATTTTTAATATAATTTTTAATATTATTTTAAAAGTATAAGTTATTATTCAATGAAAATTGGACTAAAGGGTCATCAAGTATCCCCAATCATGTGGGCAGAATTTCAGCTCACTAAGTCAAGGTCAAAGGTCATTTCCGGTCAACAAACTTAGACTATGTTGTGGCATCAGGTTAAGATTTTGAATTTTTATCATAATTTTTAAAGTACCTGTATACATTCCTTTTCCATGAAACTTGAACACAAGGGTTATCAAGTATCACCAATCGTGTGATTAGTCTTTTAGGTGACAAAGTCAAGGTCAAATGTCATTTCAGGTCTGCAAACTTAGACTTTGTTGTGGCATCAACATTAAAATTTTAAATTGTTTGCATTATTTTAAAAAGTGTTTGTTCTATTTCCATGAAACTTGTACCCAAAGGTAATCAAGTATTGTAGCGACTCATACATTCGCTCTACTTTTATTGTACATTCATGTTCACAGTAATTTTCCATCATGTTACTTATTTATATTCATTATTCGGACCACGTGTGTTTATCCCTCCTATCGCGCATCGTGGTTCCGCGCATCGTTCACCCGCGTATTTTCAACACCACGAGGTTTTCTTCACTCCCTCTTACACCTCGGTCGAGTCAACAACTCCTGCATCCATCTTCAGTTGAGTCACACGTCTCTGCATGATTTTCTCTCCGGGCTGATTTTCTCCCGTGCCTTTTACTTCTTTTATGGCACGTCAACTTTTTATCTGCCGTCTCCAACGGGCTGGCAGTCTTCCAGTGGAACGTTTTAATCATGACCGACATGGCGCTTGATTCTCCGCTGGGAGCTGCCAGTTTCTTCGTTCCGGTAGCTCTTTTCCCACACGAGCTCGACCTCACCGTAGTTCGTCTGACAATTCATCACAGAGTTCGACTCACTGCAACTCTGATGAATTTCACCATCAAAGTCTGGCTCATTCATCGAGCGACTCACTGTTCAGCATTACCACCGGCTTTGATGTCTGCATTTCTTCACTGGCCTCCCGACATCGAGCGACTCACTGCTTCGTCTTCTAGCGCCACATTTCTTCTCTTCTCTTCTCGCCTGAGAGCTTCTTCATCATCATCATCACGAGCGTCAGCATCGAGATTCTTCACGGCTCTTCAGCCACGACAACGAAGCTACATCTCCGCCATCAAGCCTCCGCACCATCATCGCGTGAGCCCCTTCCTTCGTTTCATCCATCATCTTCATTGGACTTTCGACATCATTTCACTCTGTCGTAAGCTTTATATACATGTATTTATTGCATTTATTCATGTTCATCCTCATCTATGTCCATTTCATGTAACTTCGTGCAATATTCTCATTCAGCTGATTCATATTCTGAATCCTTTATTTGCTTGCATGACTGCACTTTGCAAGTGTTCAGTCTGCATTATTCAGTACCCAATAAAATAACGAAAAGGGAATACTTTTGTTACTGTATTTTATTGTCAGTTCAACCTTGCTTCCTCGTAGCTAAAATAAAAATAGAGTTATGTTGTTGTGTGATTAGTGAACACGCTTTTACAATCTTTCATACACAATTTCCCACACATACATATCTCTAAAGTATCACAAATCATGTGACACAAATTCCAGGTCACAAAGTCAAGGTCAAAGGTCATTTTAGGTCAGTAGACTTGGATTGTGTTATTCACAACTTAATACAAGAATTAATAAATCAATTTTTACTGTTCATATTTCATGAAAGTTATCTTGGTACAAATAATAGTAAATAATTCTTCTGACGATTCTTAGTCAATATTCACTTCAAAATGCTGATTATATTCAGAGGATTTCATTTTTGGGGGCCTGCTAATGGGCCATCCTGCCTATAAATAATGTCCCAACCTCAATTTTTTATCATATCGAATTGCGTAATGCAGGCGAGACCGCCGAGAGCGTTTCCCTTGTAAATGAATAGCGATTGCGCGTATTAAAGGGAGTGTAGCATGGCAAATACTGGTTAAAGCCATCTACGTCTTCTTTTGGACAACTGCACGTAAACGAATGGACTTGATTAACGGTAGTCAGTGACTTAATCTCTACATGGTCAGCGTGCGCTAGCATTCGCGAAACAGACCGAAGTTCTCCTCACGCTTCGGTTTCGCGTATGTTGCACGCACGTGAATGCTGCGGTTGCGTCGTCCGTAGTCGTATTATACCGGATTGGCCCCGAGTAGGGCCACAGGAAAGACACAGTCTCGTCATGCTACATTCCTCTTAACTGAGCTCTGTGTTTTAAGATTCAGAAATGTGAAGCGTAATACACTTTGCGTCGTCATGAAAACACTGCCATGTCATATCTGAACGAGCTTTACTCTCTGTCTCTCCCTCTGCCCATCCTCTCTCTAGTACGTACATGTGCTCTTCTGATGCTTTTAGTTATTAACAGTTTTTTATATTTTGTTTTCATAGACTTTGGTAACGTAGAAGTCAATTTGAT
>CP137670.1:26448039-26530004 GCA_037976565.1 Mesocentrotus franciscanus | reverse complement strand
GCAACGGTGTCAGACCTTTAGAATCAATGCCTTCAATATCTGCGCCTTGGCTGACAAGGAGTTTTACTGCACTAACGTGTCCAGTGCGCACTGATAGGCACAGAGGAGTCTCTTCTCCGAACTGGTTCAAAAGCCAGGAGATAAGTATATAAGGTCTAGTATCACTCTAAAGAAATACATTCGAAACAGACAAACTCATCTAATATTGATTTATACATGTATGTGCGAGTAGAAAGAGTAAGAATTACTGGAAACTCTGTGTCCAAATTGCGTTTGATGCCAGAAACTTTATAAATAAATATTGGTTGGTTGTTTTCGTTTGTTTGTGCCTGTATGTAATCAATCAAGCATAATCAATAAAGAAAGATACGCCTTAAAATTTTTAAATTGCTAACACATTGGGAGATTTACAAAAAATCATTGTGTTTGAATTTTGATTTTAAACTTTTCGACAAAGTTCCTACCCATGTATTGTTTTAAGAAACATTACATTTTATTAAAACAATGTGATATTGAACAAGAGAAAGGAATGTCAATTTCTGCCAATTTGAATAACACCATGTGATCAATTTAACACTTTAACATATCCTGTCCTTATAGAGATAAGTGATCCAGCAGAAATTCTTGCTCTTTCTACTTGCTCACGCATCTGGTATAATTTTCAGGGCTCTGAATAAAAAATTATTAAGCCAAACCACACAATGTAGGTTGATTGTCTCGAAAGTTTTTATTTTTATTTTTAAGGAGTAACCTTTCACTCGCAAATACATGTATAAATCAATATTAGATGAGTTTGTCTGTTTCGAATGTATTTCTTTAGAGTGATACTAGACCTTAGTGTCTATAGGAGTGTATTTTCAGGCTGAATGAGCTAAGGGAAACATGGGGGGGGGGGTGGTGTTTCACAAAGACTAATATCGACTTTAAGTTAGACTTAACTATGGCAGACCGCTCATGCCACTGTTTGCTCTCAAAATTTACTGGCATTGGTCTTTCAAGGGACGTACAAATCATGGTCACAAATGAACAGAATTTACATATTTTGATAATTCATTGTTGAAGGAAAAAATATTATTTAAAGATCATAATGGTGAGAGGAAACGGTGGCATGAACGGCCTGCCATAGTTATGTCTAACTTAAAGTCGATTTGTGAAACACCCCCCAGGTGTCATACAAGGGTGTCAAGAAGCGAATCCTCATTGGGCAAGTTCCAGCTGTCAACGCCGGACGTGGTTAAATTATTCATGGGAGAACAATAAGACTTTATTTAGCAGATTGAACATGAATTGAACATACAATGTAAATGTTGTGCTTTCCCCAAAAACAATACTATTTGAAGTCTACTACCAGAAGAAGCTCTAAAATGAGTTTTAAAAGGTAAAGTTTACTTGATGCTTTTCTTCGGAACCTTTATTTTTCAGCTTCTTCTCTTCTTCTTCGGTTTTGACTCAATTGCGATTAGTCAGTTTTGACTATTGTCACCAAAATACTTTACGTCGCGAGATTATATCTCTCGTATGTATATCCGGTATTTCAGCAACTGAAGTATGGTACCCGTTAGCTAGGAAATAAAAAAGAATTGCAAAAAAGGAAAGAAAAGATTAGAAAAGGAAAGAAAAGAAAAGAAAAAACGAAATAAATATCCTCTTTCACTGACTCGCTGTACAAGCGGCTTGGCCTTTTCCTGTAAGCCCAGTTTAATCGTTGTAGTATGTATGATTATAGTATTATCTTAATCATCATCATCATCATCATCCTAATTACTGTTATCAATATCATTGTTATCATTGTTTTATTATTGTTGTTATAAAATCTGACAAACTGAAAGGAAAAAGAAATACAAAAAGAAGTTCATGGGAAATTTAAATCGAGTTGCAACTTAATTGCAAAGTGTCTATAAAGCGGTTATAAAATCTGACAAACTGAAAGGAAAAAGAAATACAAAAAGAAGTTCATGGGAAATTTAAATCGAGTTGCAACTTAATTGCAAAGTGTCTATAAAGCGGGTATTACAGCCCATAAGTGTTTAAGAGATTAAACAGACAAACAAGTGGTTGGCCTTCCTCTTCCTTCCGATCACCCCCCCCCCCCACCCCCCGGCTTGATCCCTCACTCCTTCTTTCTCTCTCTCTCTCTCACACTTTCTATCTTGCTCTCTTTCCCATCGATATGTTTGATCTATCACCTGTATCCATACTTTCATTCCATCTGCAATTTTGTATTTCGGCATTACCTGTTCCTTTCCGTTTCAATGATTTAAAAACAGAATACTATCAAGTTATGGATCGTATCATACGTTAAAAATCGTTACTGTTTTATAACGGAACGGTTATCAAATTCAAATGCCTTTTAGATCAACACATCCCAGTCGGTATAACCACTTTCATCGTTCTCTGTTATATCAAATGGAAATCAAACCCTTCCGAAAATAATTGATGAAAACAGAAAAAGCAAAAAAAATAGTCTGAAAAAAAAAGTTTGGGTGATATGTGACACATGGACCAGGGCCCTGTTTCATAAACTTGATATCAATAACAAGTTACAAGCTACTGTTATAAGCTACTGAAATCATGGATCTGATTGGCTGAGAGCAAAATTGTCATAGAAATTTAGCAGTTGTTATAGATAACAAGTTTTATGAAACGGGCCCCGGGACACTGTTGTTCCATCATGTATCCTTTATTATATCAACAGTTAGAGTATGAATCAAGCGAGATATACACACCTAAAAAAAGGGTTGAGGTGCCATGTACCAGGTTTCATGGGCATTACAAAAAAATTAAATCAAAAGAAAATTAAAGATTTGTCAAGGTTACTTCCGAAATCCGACTGAAAAACAAATAATGAACGAAATCAAACAGAATGCAGAGGATTGAAAAGTAAAATAAATTTCCCTTCCTACACAAAAAACTATATTTAGACATAACGGTGCTTGATAATATTAGAAAGGGTATATTGCTTTTAGTGTACAACATCTACAAGGCATGCATGTTCACAGAGGTACACAGTTAGGAAAGTAAGCATCCTTTATGTTTTGGTATAATCTAAGACTCCCTTGGTACATGGTATTAATTCATCCTCCTTTATCTTGTGCTATGGAAGTAACTATTTGCACAGAACAATAAGCATCAGCTCACAGAAGTATTGCTCTGTGTGCAAAACAATGGCTTTGCGACATTACACATTTCCAGTCGTAATAGCTCCATAACGACCCTTTCAAAACCGGTATAAAGTAATGTTTAACAGTTAACCGTTAAATAATTAATCTTGAAGCCCTGAGTTTTGTTATACCTACCCTATGATAAATACAATGTGGCATAGGGGGATTCCATTGTTTTGTGGGTTAGCACTAGTTATACTTCATCTTCCAACTCATCTAAAAGAGTAATATCTGTAGTGACACTGCAACACATTACATAATACAAATCACAGGCTGGCCGCTGGTAAAAAAGAAGAAGTAAAACAACAAATTGTACTCAATAGTAGAACAAAAAGCAAGTATATAACATACTACATCTACAGGGATACATTTTTATACATATCTATGATGAGCATAGGAAACATTAAACACTAAGGAATATGTCACAACTTTTTTTGGACAAATAGTATAATATGGAAATATAAGTGGACAATGAATTGTAAAAGCAGTAAGTATAACAGACTGCAGTATACACTATTATTCAAAGATTGCTTACCTCTTACAACTGAAATGTGCTTTATACCTTCAAACATAAACACATGTACTCTACAACAAGTAAAATCATCTACACATGATGTGTGTGTGTGTGAGTGGGTGTGTGCGGGAGGGTGTGTATGGGTGTGGGTGTAGGCGTGTATGTACGGAAAAACAAAAAGTATGATAGTATTCTATAAATACATGAAATAATGCCCTCATGTGTTAACCCTCTTATATCAGATTTCTGGGTACTTTGCTGGTGTTTGAACATAGGAACAAAAGAACGAAACAAACAACGTTAATAAAAACAAAACATGAAGAGTGCATACTTCTTGTCCGACATGAAGACGACATTGGTCTTTGAAAACGTTTTTATGGAAGATATGTTTGTTTGTTTGATTTAATATCTTCATTTTTAAACATAATAAAAAGTAATATACAAACAAGGTACATGTACAATATTAACAAAAGTCCAAATACATGTATAATCATATCATAATATGAATACATTTTATCATTATACCTTTCCAAAATAGACGTAGTTGACAAAATCATTTAAATATTGAAAATTGTCAGAAACCACTTTTTCATATTAGATGTTATGTTAGTAATACATGTAGGCCTACACATACAACTATATTATTCATACCCCTTGTAAATATGATGCATTTTTTGGTTTTTCGTAACTCAAGAATGAAAGTGGGACTGGTCGAATTAGGGCTTTGCTGAATACTTTTAAATGTAAGTTTCAATCTGTCACATTCCCAGGAAACGTACATTTGGACGAATAATTTTTTCATATACTTGGAAACAACTACAAAACTTGGTAAGGGTATGAATAATTTAGCTTTAGCTGTAATGAAATTATCATATTAACTCAAATATAACTAGGCCTTCTAACAATAATAACGTCTGATCTCTTCATCCCCCTCGATATAAGACGATTATGCATTTTGTTGCAAATACATTTCGTAGTGTAGTAAAGCCCTTGCTAAAGTGTGTGTGTACATTTAAGAGTAGTGCCCAAGAAGGCAGCAGCCAAGAAATTTCACACAGGCAAATCAAACTGCAAGCTTTTTCTTATCAGTAATATATATTTCTGATGGCTTCCCACTTTAGGGAAATAGAATGTTTTCTGAGTATGTATGCTATACATAATGTTAACAAATATATTTAATTTTAAGTATAAAAAGCGTCTTCTGCAAGGGAGTGCAGCGCCCGATAGAGATTGCCCATTATTTGATAGTCAAAATTTGCATTCTAGACCACTTCATAGTCTAAATATATGTAGTGTGTTGCATTAACTCATTATTTCAATGTACTTCTTCACACGTCAAATTTGCGGATAGAGGCGATCGTTCTTTAGGAAAACAATTTCGAGAATGCGTTCCACAGTGCACCCGATGTTGCCACACTTGATTGTGCAGCACTACGTTCCACATATCCTTCCTCACAATTCGGGGGGGATCAGCTTTTTTATTAAATTGGGCTGATTGGGAATCATGGGTATGGGAAGTCCCCCCTCGTAATGTAAAAAAATAGTGACACAATCATCTTTCTTACACTAAACACAATCAGCCATCTATATGTTTGAATAGACCTACCTCTGAAATGATATATTTTTATATTTTCTTCAAAATATAGATTAGATTACCTTCCTTGAAGTTGGTATATAGATAGACCCCAATAGACGTTATAAAAGATGGCAGGGATAAACAAAAACAGTTTGAAAAGATACGTTTTTCTTTCAACCCTCTTTTTATTTCTATTTCCCCTTTTTTTTAACTGAGCCAACGTAAGTGGATATGCCCCTCAGACCAACAGGAGATGACATCCTTTTCAGTAAACACCTGTCATGAACATGTATGATCTGGTCAGGAGTAAATACCTCAGCTCCCCAGTAAGGATAACAAATACTGATGAAAATGCAGATCAAAAGTAGTACAAACAGTAAACCAAAAGTCATTAGAATAACGAAAATCAACCTCGATGATATATATACTTAGAGAAAGAAAATTCCTTGTACCAAACACATGTGGTTATCGATATTGGACTGTAATATACTGAAATAATTTAAACGATGTGATATGGGCGTAGCTGTGGTTCCTCTCTTTATTCCATCAAGATTTCGATCTATATCATGATCTTCGTCAGGGCTCCAACGACACATAAAGTGATGGCTTGAGTTGGCATCTAAATGCATATAACTACACGATTGCATGAATTATTTACAGCTATACTCATTTATATTCCTGCACAACATATATATATATATATATATACATTCATACATATTGGAGGAGGCGAGCTTCTATTTAAGAACGGTCCGCGGTCTCTTCATCATACGACCAATGAAAACAACCAATGTAATTGAATCAAATCACAGGAAAAATGGCTTAAATATTAATTAAATATATTAAACATACATTTTATACAAGGCATAGCACAATAATTTTAAGGCTTTCAGAGGTTTGGCAAGACAAACGTTTTATATTGCACAAGTTGTTTTCGAAAGTAACTAAAAAATCTGCTGATGCAAAATGAAAGACAGATAATTATCATGCATAGTTTACATATATGTAGGTCTTAATTTTAAATTTGAATTTGAATTGAATTTATTCATTTTACATGCTCGAATGTATACAGAAAACAAGCAATGTAACACAATGAAGGATATTACATCTTGAACAATTAATATAAACATTGCGATGGTTTAGTTACATTATTGGCAATTAAGCAAATTTGACAGTTTGAACATTATTGAAGGTAAGACTATTTATATGTGACATGTGAAAATGAGGGGCTTATTGCAAAGCCCTTCTTAAAACTTAAGTACGTCTTAATATAAGTTGGTTAAGTTATCATTTATAGCCATCAATAAAGTATGAAGCTGTATGGATTTTATTAAGTGTTTAACAAGACAAATGACAACGACGATGTACAAGGGTAAATGAAAATAGAGATAAATAGATGTTAGTAAGGCCTATTCTATTGTTTCTGAGCATATAGTTCTTCGAATTAAATTGGTGGAGGTGACCTTTCAAGACTCAATCTAGCTGGATAGTGTCTTCATCTGAAAGATTGAGAGCGTAAGAAAGAAAGAGAGATCATTGCAGTACGGTTAACACGTACTGTAACTATGGTAACATAATTATGTATGTCTACTTTTAACTCGTAATAATTAGTGCTCTTGCTGTTAGGAAATCGACATTGATGACAGAATTACTATGCATAAAGTATTTTTGTTCACAACATTTTGATCTTACCATTACAAAAAAGAAAAAAAAGAGTTTAAGATCATATCTGTACTCTTTCATAAATTGATATGGAGTTTATGTCTGTGACATTTGACTGATAACCACAGGTTAGAACTATGAAGAAAAAAATCCTTACAATTTTCAATTTTTTCCTTCTCCTCTTTAGTTTTAATATTCACAGACAGGTATAATAAAGTTACACATAGGGAAAAAGAAAAAAGAAACTACGTTTTGACTTGAAAAATCTTTTTGAGTACTAAATAGTACTTTTGAGTACTAAATAGTACTCAAAAAAATGTTGTAGGTGTGGCGACTGTAGTATTTCCTAATTCTTCTTTGACGATGATGAATTACCTTTTAAGATGTTGCCAATCAAAATCTCTTTTTTTTTCTTTTGAGACGCCCTGATTATACATTCATCACAGATTGTGTTTAATGGCAGAATAGTCTACAAAACCGGATAAGTAGACTTTAAAGGTACTATGTCCCATTTGCAGCCCAAAAAATGAAAAGGTTAAATTCCAACGGCATTTGAAAGACAATACTAATTTAGAACTTCCTTTAAAAAAAGGGGGCTTGAAAATGTTTTTAAGTGGGAAAATAACGACTATTAGTTGTCGAATCGACTTAGGAGCTATAGAGCCAGTAAGTAATAGTCTGATTTTTCAGACCATTGTACCGAATGGTCGTACGTTTTATGCTGCGCAAAGATTCAATCAGTTTAATTTTGGCCATTACAAGAAGTGGGTTATTGATGTAGACAAATGCTCATGTACCCTTTACAGCTCATTTTATGTATGTTATTACCAAAGATGAAAAAAGCCAGTCAGTCACTCAATAGTGTCTGACAGTGAAGTCTAGCAAGTAAACGGGTTTCCTTGCATAATTTGAATATTAGGACACTGCTAACGTTTAAATTTCACAGATAGGACATACATGACATATTCATAATTCCTGCAAAGTTCTACAGAATTTGATGTTGGCTGCAAAAGGGACATAGTATCTTTAAGTAGACTGCATTATGATTAGTTCAGTAGGACCCAATGTTAAATTCTTAAACAGAATGATGTTTAAAAATTATCCTGAACCTGAACTAAGTTTAACTTTAATTAATTTAGACTGTATAAGAAATATGGCAGCCAAGTGCTTACTCATGCAATGGTGCCTCCCTGTTCGTCTTGTTTCGTCTCTTCCTTGGGGGCGTGCTTTAACCCTCATCTATCCCACCTTGGTCTGTGTTCGCTTCTTCATTTCTAGTGTCAAACATTCAATATAATAATATGTGTAAGAACCGGTGGTTGTGGGAGGGTTGGGGGTGGGCCTCAATTCCCCCAAAATTCTTCAAGCCTCCCAAAGTTTGCGAGACATGTATTAAATTAATACAAGAAACTTCCAAGTTCCCCCCCCCCCCTCCCCAAAGCGCCCAAAATATATATTCTTCTCGAACCGCTCCTACTATTAAGTTTGGATGCATGCACAAGTTCTTTTTGAGATAGTAATCTAACAAGGTACAAAACAGTACGGCGTTGAATTTTGTAGGGTATGAAAAGGCAATGTAGGAAGAGAGAGAGAGAGAGAGATACAAAGATAGAGAAAGAGCGGTGAATGGAGTAAGGGGAAAGAGGAGGCAGTAACCAAGCGACGATTAAATGAAATGCAACAAAACAATAATAATAATAATAATGATAATGATGATAGTAATAATAAGGGAATATAATAAAGATATTCCTTTTTAGAGCATAATCATGATTTCACGTTTCTATCTGCCTTTTGTTGCGTCAACGGATATCAGTATCTGCGCACAACATGCAAGCCCAATGCAGTACACATCAGTTACTAAAACCGGTAGAAATAATGTTGCACAGCCAGCTCAATACCTTGCCAAACGACATTGTTCTTGTTGTTCTTGTTGTTGTTGTTGTTGTAGTTTGGCTGACCACATATTCCAATGTTGATTTTCTATAAAGAAAGGACTCTATAATTAAAAAAAAAGAAATTGCAAAGAAGAAAAGAACGCAATAGTCACATTTGGAGCTGTAGAGATATGCAACATAAGTAATATCTATAAATAACCAAGTACGGACATGATAATAAAGGAGCGTCAAAAGTGTCAATTGTAACGGGCGCGAGGCTATACAAATGCAAAGTAAGTCCTTGTCATTATCAAGAAAGAGGGAATGATGGATTATGGGAGAAAGAGAGAGAGAGAGAGAGAGAAAGAAAGAGAGATATAAGGCGAAAGAGAGAAAGAGAGAGAGAAAGATATAGAGAGGAAATGACAGAGAGAGAAAGAAAAAATGGGAGTGGGGTGATGCATAATAGTCATACAAGTGAATAATAGGTCTGCAAACTGATGACATGGGTGTTGTTATATATTTGGTGTTTAAATGTCTTTTTTGTTGCAGTTGACTTGAAATATAGAACTTCTTCATATTGTCATGGACATTAATTCTTAAAGAACTATAATCACCGCAAGAGGAATTTTTTCATTTATCTTAGGTAGAAGGTAGACTAGCAATATCATAATAAAAATCCTCATGCGATGCTGTTGTGATATTCTTATTTAGATCGTAACCTTTTATTTAAAGGTATAGACCAGTTTTGGAAACGCCCCTACTCAAAAAATTAAATGGAAGCTCTCATTACCAATCATGTGAAAGAATATGTTTTGACTAATAACACGTGATGATACAAATTTTGCCGGGAAACCGCCTACTAATTGATATATTTGGTAAATTATTATATCTATTGGGACCAAATAGATATCGTGCACGTGCCCGCACGTGTCGCGTAGTCCCATATACATCTTTCTGTGTACAGTGCTTGTAACTTTACCAAGACTGGGCCAAATTTCTTATCATTTTGATGATTCCAGAACCTTGCAGTACACACCAATACTTATATGTTAATTTTTTTTTTGCAACTTGATTTAAGGAGCGACGGTCATATTTCAAACAAATTGTAGCGTTTTACAGTCTTCAGGTTTTATTTTAGGAATTTTTCTAAAAATCAAGGTTTTGGAGACCCTACTTGAGCTGTTTATGGCGTTCTTCTACCGCAACCCCCTTCCCCGGGTCGCCGAAAACACCCTCTTTTTTGGCGGAACGCGGGAGAAATAAACAATTTTTAATCTCTTGTGTTACCTAGTTTACCTTTGAGAAAGAAGCAAGAAGAGAAATCTCATTGTAGAAATCATCATGTAGCCTTAGTTTACTAGAGTTCTTCACCGTCAGGTCGGTGAGAAAAGTCAGATGACATAGAAACTTGGCTAAGGCACGCGATGGGGTTGGATCATTTTTCTCCAGGTTGCAGTCTATGCAGAGCATTTCAATCTGTTCAGAAATTAGAGAAATAACAACTCGTAAAACTGCCAATACAAATATCTGGGTGCTATGTAACAATAGCACATGATTTACGTTGGAACCTCCACAGCCAGCAGATTCGTCACAAAGCCATCCAACTTCACACTGGGATTTCTTAGGAGGACTTTATTACCCTGCTCCAAAGAAATAAAGAACAGAGCCTACCAAGCCCTTGTGCGACCACAGATGGAATACGGTGCTGAGGTCTGGAACCCTCACACAAGCATCTGTATTGGAGATCTTGAGAGTGTACAGAAATCCACCGCTCGTTTCATCCATCGAGACTACCGGAAGAGCACTTTTGCATTGCAGCTTGTCTCAAATATAAAATTTGGATTCACGCACTGCACTCTCGCCGCCTGTTGGCACGAGCAACCATGCCTTTCAAAATCTATGACTATATTCCACTCCCACATACCATCACTCCAGCCCCTTACATCGGCAGACTATAAAGACCACCCCCTCAAACTCACGTACCAGACGCTACTGTAGATGCCTTTAAATACTCCTTCTATCCACGTACCGTGAACATCTGTAATACAAAAGTAGCTGTTAATACACCCTCACTAGCTACCTTCCGGGAGGCTGCTATCCCTACTATCACAAGTTTGCAGCCTCATGCTGGATTCCGGCTCACACTGAGCAGCCATGCATTTACTTGCACTTCTCACTTTATTTAAAAAACTGTATATAGTCTATAACTCTACTGTCGGTCACTTACTGCACATGCACTCCATCCCAGTATGGCTTCCAGAGTGAGCTAACTGCAAAAAAGCTGCAATACGTTTCTTCAATTTAGTAAATATTACAATACAAAGAACGGACAAAAACTACCCCTTTCTAAATCAAATGTTTGCTTAACTTTCTGTAGAAATACTACAAACATTTACAAACATGCGCTGGAGAAGAATTAGGACTGTTTAATTTTTCGCTACTGTACTCCCATCCCGTTGGGTATATAGACAGGCTTGTTACCTATTTAATGTTACCTTGATTCATTTATCCGCCCCCTCGATCTTATCAGGCAAGGATGCTTTTTAACCTCAAAATTGAATACCAATTTTAATTGCTGTTGTAATGCTAAGCTTACAAAAAAAATCAGGGGGTCATATATGACTGGTGAAAGCCCAAGTCCACTCCAAAAATAACTTACTTTCAATAGAACCAGAAAATCAGACAAACCAATCAAAAAAAAAGTTTGAGCAAAATCGGATAACTAATAAGAAAGTTATGAATTTTTAATGACATGAAAAACTTTGAAAATCACTACACAAATTGGCAACTCACTCATGAGTCTGTGACGTATGGTCCTCACTATCCACTAATTATTTTCTTTATATTGATAATATAAATTTCCTATTTTCACCCTAAGAATCTTATTTCTTCACACCAGCATCCAAGTTAGATTGTTAGTAATATGTTTTGTGTGGATGCACAAATAAAGAGTAATTTTTGTCCAGTTAAATCATGAAAAAGTGAATTTTGATAAACTATTTATATAAAAATCAATAATTATGAAATACAATATTCAGAAAATAGTATCAATTCTTCAAAATTCATAACAGTTTTTGGGAAATGTCATGCACGCAATATGATACAAATCATATAACCTGGGCAAAGGCATGGGAAATCAAGTTTTGGGGATAAAAGGAAATTAATGGGATTAAACTATATAAAGCAATTGATAAGTTGTGAGGACATGACGTCACAAACTGATAACCATCTTGGCAATTTGTGTTGTGATTCTCATTGTTCCATAGTTTTATATACTTTTTTAAAAATTCATAACTTTCTTATTAGTTATCCGATTTTGGTCAAATTTTTTTTTGATTGGTTTGTCTAATTTTTCTGCTTTTATTGAAAGTAAGTTATTTTTGGAGTGGACTTGCCCTTTAAGAACGATTTCAAATGGAAATAATCACTGGTGTATGCATACGTTTACTTGGTTTACGAAAGAGAGTTAATTATTAATTTATAAGCCCATTTAAATATACAATGAATACGTGTCTACGGTAATAAATATCATTTTCAACTTCTTAATTCTTTCAGGAAAGTAAGAAAGAAGTAATCTTCTTCTTCTTCTTCTTCAATACATGTCGACAGACTTGTTAGTCCACGAGGCACGTGGTCATGGAATAGAGCGATCTTTTAGGAATTGTAGCGCATGGGACCTAAAGGAATCAATTGATCCCGTATTGATAACGCTATCAGGTAACTTATTCCAGTCCTTGCACGTACGAGGAAAATAGGAGAACTTGAAGAATTCTGTCATGCAGAACGTCTGTTTCAAATGTTGGCTATTGCTGGTTGAGGAACGACGGGATCTAGTAACAGCAAGAGGTGTTAGGGTCTTGGGGATGGCAGATTGACCGCTCTGGATCTGCTTCATGAGGGCAAGTCTTGCAACTTCTCGCCGATGTTCCAGGGAGTCCCAATCCAGATCCCTCAACATGTCCGTGACACTAGCACGTTGGTTGTAATTATTGCAGACAAAGCTGGCAGCACGACGTTGGACCATTTCCAGCTGCTTGATGTACTTGGCCTCATAGGGGTCGTAGACATTAGCTGCATATTCTCAATGAGGTCTTACTAACGCAAGATAAGCAGTGCTCTTGATGGTTCTCGAACAACCTCTAAGATTACGCCTTAACATCCCAAGAACCCTGTAAGCCTTCTTGGTAATGTGAGCATACTGGAAATCCCACTTGTATTTGTGGGTTAGGAAGACTCCAAGGTATTGGTGATGTTCAACTGGATCCAGGATTTGGGCATGAAGAGTATAGGGGAATCTCAACTTCTTCCTCTTGTTGGTCATATTCATGACAAAACATTTCTTAGCATTAAACTTCATCTGCCACTCATCCCCCACTTTTCAAGTTGATGAATGTCCTTCTGTATATTCTCACAATCATCAGCAAATAGACATATTTCAGATTGTAGATTTTCGGTGATGTCATTTATGTAGAGCAAGAACAGCAGGGGGCCGAGGACTGTCCCCTGTGGTACGCCTGACTCCACGTCGTGCCAATCGGAGCTAGTACCATTAATGACGACTCTTTGTCTTCGTTTAGTGAGGAAGTTGATAATCCAGTTAAGTAATTTCCCACGAATTCCATACATATGTAGTTTGGCCGCCAGCCTTTCATGAGGGACAGTGTCGAATGCTTTCGAAAAGTCGAAAATTGCTATGTCCACCTGGTGACTAGAGTCGATTGCCTTAGCCCAATCATGGGAGGCAAGTATCAACTGGGAGGTGCAAGAATAATGCTTTCTGAAGCCATGTTGCTTGGGAGTAAGGATATTGTGACGTTCCAAATGCAGACTTATATGAGAATGGACTATATGCTCAAGAAGCTTACTGCATGTGAATGAATAATGAATAATTTAACATACGATTATCATGATCAGTACATATATCCAAGAGATATAAGAGCGCAAAGACTCATCAATCAATTTAGATTCTTATGTCATATGTTAAACTTCTGATCGTTCTTGTTCGGGTAGGATGCGAAAGCTTATGTGGTTAGATGAGCAAGTATGCGCGTAAATGACGCCTGGCAGAAATACTCCCCAGGGAGTGGAGAATGTGCATACATTGTGTGCGTGTAAGCTTGAGTCCGATGACCGGGGTAATAATCTATCTGTAAAGCGCATAGAGACATCATCGATGTATTAAGCGCTATATAAAAACGGAATATTATTATTATCATTATTGATAGAAAATATCATCTTTTGATTTTATTGATCTACGTATCAATGGAAAGATTTACTTTGATAAAAAATGAAAAACCTTAGAAATTACCTTTGAGGAAGAAGCAAGACGAGCAAGTTCGTGGTAAAATTCATCATGTACAAATGTTAGCCTGTAACGCGTATCGTTGAGCTCAATCGTCAGGTCAATGAGACAAGGCTGAAGACAGAGAAACCTGGCTAGGTCACGTGATGCTGATGGATCATTCCTCTCTAGATAACAACCTTCTATGGACAACTTTTGAACCTGTTGAAAAGTGATAAATGAAGATGGTAATGATACTATTAATAATAATGACAATTATGATAATGATACTACTCTTACTCCTCCTACTACTTCTAGCTACTACTACAAATAATTGCAATACGTTTTTTCAATTTAGTCAATGTTACAATGCAAGGAAAGGACAAAAATTACCCCTTTCTAAATCAAATGTTTGTTTAACTTTCTGTAGTAATACTACAAACTTTGACAAACAAGCGCTGGAGAAGAATTAGGACTGTTTAATCTTAATTTACTAAACTCCGATCTCTTTGGGTATATAGACAGGATTAATTACCTTTTTAATGTTACCGTGATTCTTATATTTCTTCACCTCGAAATTGAATACCAATTTTAATTTCTGTTGTAATGCTACGCTAACAAATATTTTCACGAAGTCATACAAGATTGGTTAAGAAACGATTTCAAATCAAACTAATAACTGGTGTATCCATACGTATATTTGTTTTTCGAAAGAGAGTTATTTATTCGTGTCTACGTCATTACATATCATCTTCAACTTCTTAATTCTTTTAGGCCAGTTAGAAAGAAGTAATGAATAACATAACATATGATTGTCATAATCAATACATATATTCATCCAAGAGATAAAAGAGCGCAAAGACTCATCAATCAATTTAGATTCTTATGTCCTATGTTAAACTCTGATCTTTCTTGTTTGGGTAATAGAAAAAATATTATCTTTCCATTTTATCTATCTACGTATATATGAATGGCAAGATTTACTCTGATAGAAAATGACAAAATTAGAAATGACCTTTGAGGAAGAAGCAAGACGAGCAAGTTCGTGGTAGAATTCATCATTTAGACGCGATGGCCGGTCATCCGTAGCGTAGAGCCCAATCGTCAGGTCGATGAGACAAGGCTGAAGACAGAGAAACCTGGCTAGGTCACGTAATGCTGATGGACTTTGCTTCTCTTGATTACGACCTTTTATGCATAATTTTTGAACCTGTTGAAAAGTGAGAATGAAAATGGTAATGATACTATTAATAATAAAAATTATAATTATGATAATGATACTACTCCTTCTCCTACTACTACTACTACTAGCTAGTACCAATAAAAATAATCGCAAAACGTTTCTTCAATTCAGTACAAGGTAAGGAAAAAATATACCCCTTTCTCAATCAAATGTCTGTTTAACTTTCTGTAGGAATACTACAAACTTTTACAACTGAGCGCTGGAAAAAAAATTAGGACTGTTTAATTGTTCTTTCCTATACTCCGATCCCTTATGGGGAATTTATATAGACAGGCTTGATTACTTATTTAATGTTACCGTGATTCATATATCTAATCCCATCGAATATATCAGGCAAGGATGTTTTTCACCTCGAAA
Organism: Mesocentrotus franciscanus; assembly: GCA_037976565.1. NCBI lineage: Eukaryota > Metazoa > Echinodermata > Echinoidea > Camarodonta > Strongylocentrotidae > Mesocentrotus > Mesocentrotus franciscanus. The sequence continues at coordinate 26,514,333 of CP137670.1, read as the reverse complement.
TTGAATACCAATTTTAATTTCTGTTGTAATGCTACGCTAACAAATATTTTCACGAAGTCATACAAGATTGGTTAAGAAACGATTTCAAATCAAACTAATCCCTGGTGTATGCATATGTATATTTGGTTTTCGAAAGAGAGTTAATTATTAATTCATCAGCCCATTTAAATATACATTGAATACGTATCTCCGTCATTACATATCATCTTCAACTTCTGAATTCTTTTAGGCAAGTAAAAACGAAGTAATGAATAACATAACAAATGATTATCTTAACCAATACATATATCAATGCAAGAGATGTAAGAGCGCAAAGACTAATCAATCAATTTAGATTCTTATGTCCTACGTTAAACTTCTGATATTTCTTGTTCGGCTAATAGGAAAAAATATTATCTTTCCATTTTATCTATCTACGTATGAATGGCAAGATTTGCTCTGATCGAAAGTGACAAAAATTAGAAATGACCTTAGAGGAAGAAGCAAGACGAGCAAGTTCGTGGTAGAATTCATCATTTAGACGCTTTGGCCGGTAATCCGTAGCGTAGAGCCCAATCGTCAGGTCGATGAGACAAGGCTGAAGACAGAGAAACCTGGCTAGGTCACGTATTGCTGATGGATCATTCTTCTCTTCATTACGACCTTCGATGCATAATTTTTGAACCTGTTGAAAAGTGAGAATGAAAATGGTAATGATACTGTTAATAATAAAAATTATAATTATGATAATGATACTACTCCTACTCCTACTACTACTACTAGCTAGTTTTAATATAAATAATTGCAAAACGTTTCTTCAATTCAGTACAAGGTAAGGAAAAAATATACCCCTTTCTCAATCAAATGTCTGTTTAACTTTCTGTAGGAATACTACAAACTTTTACAACATGCGCTGGAGAAAAATTAGGACTGTTTAATTGTTCTTTCCTATACTCCGATCCCTTATGGGGAATTTATATAGACAGGCTTGATTACTTATTTAATGTTACCGTGATTCATATATCTAATCCCATCGAATATATCAGGCAAGGATGTTTTTCACCTCGAAATTGATTACTAATTAAATTTCAGTTGTAATGCTAAGCTTACAAATATTTTCAGGGGAGTAATATATGATTGGTAAGGAACGATTACAAATTGAAATAATCCCTGGTGTATGCATACGTATATTTGGTTTTCGAAAGAGAGTTAATTATTAATTTTTCAGCCAAATGTAAATTTACATTGAATACGTATCTCCGTCATTACATTTCATCTTCAACTTCTGAATTCTTTTAGGCAAGTAAAAACGAAGTAATGAATAAGATAACAAATGATTATCTTAACCAATACATATATCAATGCAAGAGATGTAAGAGCGCAAAGACTAATCAATCAATTTAGATTCTTATGTCCAATGTTAAACTTCTGATCTTTCTTGTTCGGGTATTGGAAAATATCATATTTCGATTTCATCTATTTCCGCATGAATGGCAAGTTTTACTCTGATAGAAAGTGAAAATACTTAGAAATGACCTTAGAGGAAGAAGCAAGACGAGAAAGTTCGTGGTAGAATTCATCAGTTAGATGGGTTTCGCTGTTAAGCCGATAGTAAAGCCTAATCTTCAGGTCGATGAGACAAGGCTGAAGACAGAGAAACCTGGCTAGATCACGTATTGCTGATGGATCATTCTTCTCTAGATTACAACCTTCTATCGATAACTTTTGAACCTGTCCAAAAGTGAAAAATGAAGATGGTAATGGTACTGGTATTAATAATAATAAAAAACTATGATAATTATACTACCAGCTACTACTGCTACAAATAATTGTAATGCGTTTCTTTAATTCAGTAAATGTTACAACATAAGGACAGGACAAAAATTATCCCTTGCTAGATCAAAAGTTTGTTTAACTTTTTTGTAGGAATACTACAAACTTTTACAAACATACGCTGAAGAATAATGTTGACTGTTTAATGTTTCTTTACTGTACTCCGGTCCCTTTGGGTATAAAGACAGGCTTGCTTACCTATTAAATGTTAACGTGATTCTTATATCCCCCTCCCTCGAATCTATCAGGCAAGGATGTTTTTCACCTCAAAATTGAAAAACATTTTTTATTTCTGTTGTAAGGTTAACCTTAACAAATATTTTCCAGGGGTCATATATGATCGGTTAAGAACGATTTCAAATGGAAATAATCACTCGTGTATGCATACGTATATTTGGTTTTCGAAAGAGAGTTAATTATTAGTTTATCAACCTATGTAAATATTCATTTCATACGTGTCTACGTCATTACATATCATCTTCAAATTCATAATTCTTTTAGGCAAGTAAGAAAGAAGTAATTAATAATATAACATATGATTATCATAATCAAAACATATATCCAAGAGATATAAGAGCGCAAAAACTCATCAATCAATTTAGATTATTATGTCCTATGTAAAACTTCTGATCTTTCGTGTTCGGGCACTAGAAAATATCATTCCTTGATTTCATCTATGTACGTATCAATGGCAAGATTTACTTTGATAAAAAGTGAGAAAAAAACTTTGAAATGACCTTTGAGGAGGAAGCAAGACGAGCAAGTTCGTGGTAGAATTCATCATGTACAATTGTTTGCCCGTAATCCATTTCGTTGAACTCAATCGTCAGGTCGATGAGACAAGGCTGAAGACAGAGAAACCTGGCTAGGTCACGTATTGCTGATGGATCATTCTTCTCTAGATTACAACCTTCTATGGATATCTTTTTAACCTGTTGAAAAGTGAAAAATGAAGATGGTAATGGTACTGGTAATAATAATAATTAAAATTATGATAATTATACTACTAGCTCCTACTACTACAAATAATTGCAATACGTTTCTTCAATTCAGTAAATGTTACAATATAACGACAGGACAGAACTTATCCCTTGCCAAATCAAAAGTTTGTTTAACTTTTTGTAGGAATACTACAAACTTTTACAAACATGCGCTGGAGAAGAATTTTTCTTTACTATACTCCGATCCCTTTGTGTATATAGACAGGTTTGATTACCTATTGAATGTTACCGTGATTTATTTATCTCTCCCCCCCCCCTCAATTCTTTCAGGCAAGGATGTTTGTTACCTCGAAATCGAATGCCAATTTTAAATTTTGTTGTAATGCTACGCTTACAAATATTTTCAGAGGAACGATTACAAATTGAAATAATCCCTGGTGTATGCATACGTATATTTGGTTTTCGAAAGAGAGTTAATTATTAATTTTTCAGCCAAATGTAAATATACAATACATTGAATACGTATCTCCGTCATTACATATCATCTTCAACTTCTGAATTCTTTTAGGCAAGTAAAAACGAAGTAATGAATAACATAACAAATGATTATCTTAACCAATACATATATCCATGCAAAAGATATAAGAGCGCAAAGACTAATCAATCAATTTAGATTCTTATGTCCAATGTTAAACTTCTGATCTTTCTTGTTCGGGTATTGGAAAATATCATATTCCGATTTCATCTATTTCCGCATGAACGGCAAGTTTTACTCTGATAGAAAGTGAAAATACTTAGAAATGACCTTAGAGGAAGAAGCAAGACGAGCAAGTTCGAGGTAGAATTCATCAGTTAGATGGGTTTTGCTGTTAAGCCGATGGTAAAGCCTAATCTTCAGGTCGATGAGACAAGGCTGAAGACAGAGAAACCTGGCTAGGTCACGTATTGCTGATGGATCATTCTTCTCTAGATTACAAACTTCTATGGATATCTTTTTAACCTGTTGAAAAGTGAAAAATGAAGATGGTAATGGTACTGGTAATAATAATAATTAAAATTATGATAATTATACTACTAGCTCCTACTACTACAAATAATTGCAATACGTTTCTTCAGTTCAGTAAATGTTACAATATAACGACAGGACAGAACTTATCCCTTGCCAAATCAAAAGTTTGTTTAAATTTTTGTAGGAATACTACAAACTTTTACAAACATGCGCTGGAGAAGAATTTTTCTTTACTATACTCCGATCCCTTTGTGTATATAGACAGGTTTGATTACGTATTGAATGTTACCGTGATTTATTTATCTCCCCTCAAATCTTTCAGGCAAGGATGTTTGTTACCTCGAAATCGAATGCCAATTTTAAATTTTGTTGTAATGCTACGCTTACAAATATTTTCAGAGGAACGATTACAAATTGAAATAATCCCTGGTGTATGCATACGTATATTTGGTTTTCGAAAGAGAGTTAATTATTAATTTTTCAGCCAAATGTAAATATACATTGAATACGTATCTCCGTCATTACATATCATCTTTAACTTCTGAATTCTTTTAGGCAAGTAAAAACGAAGTAATGAATAACATAACAAATGATTATCTTAACCAATACATATATCCATGCAAAAGATATAAGAGCGCAAAGACTAATCAATCAATTTAGATTCTTATGTCCAACGTTAAACTTCTGATCTTTCTTGTTCGGGTACTGGAAAATATCATATTTCGATTTCATCTATTTCCGCATGAATGGCAAGTTTTACTCTGATAGAAAGTGAAAATAGTTAGAAATGACCTTAGAGGAAGAAGCAAGACGAGAAAGTTCGTGGTAGAATTCATCAGTTAGATGGGTTTCGCTGTTAAGCCGATGGTAAAGCCTAATCTTCAGGTCGCTGAGACAAGGCTGAAGACAGAGAAACCTGGCTAGGTCACGTATTGCTGATGGATCATTCTTCTCTAGATTACAACCTTCTATGGATATCTTTTTAACCTGTTGAAAAGTGAAAAATGAAGATGGTAATGGTACTGGTAATAATAATAATTAAAATTATGATAATTATACTACTAGCTCCTACTACTACAAATAATTGCAATACGTTTCTTCAATTTAGTAAATGTTACAATATAACGACAGGACAGAACTTATCCCTTGCCAAATCAAAAGTTTGTTTAACTTTTTGTAGGAATACTACAAACTTTTACAAACATGCGCTGGAGAAGAATTTTTCTTTACTATACTCCGATCCCTTTGTGTATATAGACAGGTTTGATTACCTATTGAATGTTACCGTGATTTATTTATCTCCCCCCCCCCCCTCAAATCTTTCAGGCAAGGATGTTTGTTACCTCGAAATCGAATGCCAATTTTAAATTTTGTTGTAATGCTAAGCTTACAAATATTTTCAGAGGAACAATTTCAAATGAAAATATCTACTGTTGTATGCATTCGTATATGGCTTACCTCGAAAGGGTGCGGTGCGGCGCGGTGTCGTGCGTTAAACGCACCCTTTAGAGAAAGCCCCTCCCCGCTTGTCTCGAAAGGATGCGTTGAGAACGGAGTACTGCTGCACCTATTCGGGATAAGCGGGGGAGGGGGGGGGGCTTTTCTCGAAAGGGTGCGTTGACTTGTCTTCCACATCAGTCGTTTAATAATGAATTTAAGTAATAGAAATTTAAGTCGTTTAAATTGAAATAATCAAAATTGAAACAGACAGAGAATTAAAGACAGTCTCTCTTTACGTAGTCTTGCAGACCAGTCATTTATCAATTAAAATAACAAAAAATAATATCCATTTCTTTCTATGTATGGAATTCATTTTTTAATGTAAACTAGTCTTGCATAACAGTCGTTAAAAATGAGATTACAAATAAAAATTAATTGCCATACATAGAAAGAAATGGATATTAATTTTTGTTATTTGAATAAATAAACGACCGATATATTTTTTTCTTTGCCTCATCAAAGGATTTATTAGATATACATGTTTACATTCAAAGATACAATAATACAAATCAAACTTACATAATCACAAAAGCATCATTATTTGCATAACAAAGAATTGAAATTAAATTTTGCTTTGCAAAGCATTTGAAGCATCATTAACATAAGAATTATACTGTTTTGTTTCCCCCCTTTTTTTTTGTTTTCTTTCTTTTAAATAACACGTAACAGCTCTTTTGGTAAAAACTTGTGCTTTCTGGTCATATTTATATTTGATTGACTTTCCAATCTTTTTATAATTTCTCTTTGAAAAACTTGTTTGAAAGCAACGTTTCTTTTGTCTATTCCAGTCATATTCCGATCGACAATCAATTTATAAATGGTCCAAAAAGCTATAGTTAGGAATAAAGTACAATGATTTTCACAATATAATTTGAGCAAGTGTTGGATACTGAACTTCAATATCTTTACTTGGTATATATCTCGTAATATTTCTTTCAGATGTTTAATGAAGGGCTTATTTAGTTTGCATTCGATAAATGCGTGATTTATATCTTCTTTTATATTACATTTTGGGCATACATCGTCATTAGATATTCCCCATTTGAAAAGATTACTTTTTACTGGCAATAGATTATACAGTAATTTGAAGTTAAACTCTCGCAATTTGTTTTCATCATTTGAAAAGATTACTTTTTACTGGCAATAGATTATACAGTAATTTCAAGTTAGACTCTCGCAATTTGTTTTCTCTAATGTGTGCAAGATTACGCTTGAATACCGTAGACCAATCAATATCTATACATTAAGTTTCTTTTCCCAATAAAGGCAACATGTGTTTAGTTAATACAGTTCTTGGGAATGAGTTTATAAAAACGATTGCTACTCATATCAGTAACATGTTTTACCCTATTTGCAACCAACAGATAAGGAATTTTGTTTTCATTTTCTTGTCTAGTATAATCATGCATAAATTACTCTTTTAAACTATTGACCCATGCAAGTGGTATTGCTCGTTTAAGTCTTGCATAGTCAAACAGAGCATTGCATTTTCGTTTGAAGTGCACCTGCGATTTAATGTATTCTGTTGACCGAAAGCCATCTCTCGTAAAAAGGTCTCCTAAATATACTAGACCACTGTCATACCAGCCTTTATAAAAGAGCGACTGATTATCGTACACCACATGTTTATTGTGCCAAATAATCTGATCTGAAACTTTCACTGGTTCATTATAGCTATCTTTCACTGTAGTGCAGTATGTAATCATTTTCCATGCCTTTAAGATTTCTATGTAAAATGACGGAATTTTCTTTTGAACTAGAATATCATTAAGTGTGGTTATGCTATATTAAAGAGCAGTTCAACAGTAAATTGATGCCTCCCAACAAGTTGAACCAGTAAGAAAACAATGTTTTCCACGCTCCAATACTCTCATTGAAAAATCTACCCAGCCATTTCAATCGGAAACTGAACAATTTATTGCCTTTGTATGTCAAGTATTTTTATACCACCTTTACTGTAGTCTTCCATACGAGAAACCCTTTTGATTTTTTCTGTTTTCCCACTCCAAATAAATTTGAATATAATGCCTTCTATCACCTTCAAAAAATTTGGAGCGATGGAATCAACCATGATCAAGTGAGTAATTTGGCTAAGTGCTAGACTTTTCAGTACCTTGGTTCTTGGTTGGTTGGTCCTCCAAAATACTCGTCTGAGTTTTAACTGGAGGTGCGGGTAGGGAGTATTAATTTGTAGATGGGGGGGACGTCAGGGCAATTTTGAATTTGACGGGGTCAGTGTGGGCGATAGTCTCCGGTTTAAGCTGGTTCCAATCACGCACTGTTCTCATGAAGAAAGAGTTCGCGAATGTGTCCGTTCTTGAGTGGGTCTGCTGGAATTGCCTGTTATGCCCTCTTCTTTCTCTGGTCGTTTTAGTTTGGGTGTAGTCTTGATAGTCTACGTCCAGCTGCCCGTACATCATTTTGTGGAGACAGGAGAGACGGTGTTGTTTGCGCCTTTCTTGCAAAGATGGCCAGTCTAGCGAGGAGAGGATGTTAGTTATGCTAGTGTCTCTAACGTAGCTGTTTGTCACGAATCTTGCAGCGCGTTTCTGAACTCTTTCAATACCGTGACTCTTCCAAAAATGGTTAAGCTTCTTTTTGTCCAGCTATCAAGAATTTTCTTTAATTTTATCAACTTCTGCTCCCAGTCCATCTTTAGGGCTTCATTATTATCAAAATATATATAATGACCTAAATATCTTATAGGCTTGTGGGTCCATTTCAGATCATGTCTCTCTAAATTCCAACTTCTACCAATGTCTCCTAACCATATCATGACTGTCTTTTCTGTCTTTATTCTTGGACCTGCTACATCGCCAAACTGATTCAGTTCATATAAAATTCCCTTCAATGAAGTTTCATCCGGAACAAAAAATAATGCATCGTCTGCATATTGCAACAACTTTAGGTTAAAGTCATACCCAACCATTTCTATCGGTTTAATGTTATTATTTTGTCTCACTTTGTTTGTCATGTGTGGGGCAGCTAAGATAAACAGCAGTGACGACAACAGACATCCTTGTCGTATGCCTCTTTCAACATCAAAACTTTTAGAAATCCAACCATTAACCAATACCGAACTTGAAATATTTTTGTATAGGACAGAGATCCATTTGCGAAATGACTAACCAAAATTAAACTTTTCTAAACATGAGTTAAGAAATTGTATATCTAAGACATCGAATGCTTTAGTAAAATCTGCGAGCATAATTGCTCCAGTTTGACCATTTTTAATGAAATATTCAATGATATCTTATGTCAACCTTACATTACTGGCTGCCAGACGACCTTTTATATAACCTGTCTGATTTCCATGTACAATCTCTGCAATGACTTTCTGTACCCTTGCAGCTAAAACCGCTGCCATTATTTTATAGTCATTAGTAAGCAAAGTGATTGGTCTCCAGTTTTTTAAATCGTGAGAATCACCTTTCTTAAAGTAGATATTCATAGAAGAGCCCTAAATATGAAGATATTCATATCTACAGAAAGCTTATAAGCCATACAATGAGCTTGGATGACATTCAAACAATATAACACTTCCGAAAAAGCGAAATTAGGGTGAAAACAATCGCCCTATTCTCTGGGACAAATTTGTCCTATTGTCATCCGAAACGGCCTTTAGCTGTGACGTAGGAAAAGGGAGGCGTGGCTAGTGTGCCAATTCTGGGTATCTAGTAGAATGCATGTATAACATTATAAGGCTGAAAACACAGCTTCAACTTATGTGTTATTTTACCTTTACTATAGAATAAATTATAATACAACACCGTTTGTAAGTTACTTCTCATTAATATTTCCATCTTGATATTCTAAGAAATGTATTATTTGTGAAATAAAAACGTTGAAAAATGGGGGAAAAAAAGGTGAAACTATATGGCTGTGTCCCCGGCTTTGTTGTACAGCAAGCCTGCATATATGGGGATTTTGGTGCGGGCGATTTTTACCACCATGTAGTTTCACTTTGACATATCAGTCGGAGACTTCACCTCTTCCACTATGGAAAATACAGTTAGTATTGATTTAATCATTATTATGAATAAAATAAAATTCAAACAAATCGAAGAATATTTCATTTAGTCGATCGTATCATGGCTAGATTAGCTGGAAAAATCGAGGCGATTCTGCTGTTGTTACGATTCATCTGCGAGTAGTTCGGCTCTTGGCAGCCGCATTACCTACACGGCTGATCGCTGATTGAATTTAGTATCGCTGGCGGATTTACATTACCTGCGCGCACATCAAAACACACGTAAACGTGACTGCACTGCACAACGCACACACACACAGTACTATGCGCTTGCAATTCAGTCGCGATAGACGAAACCCTTACGAAACCAAACCAAAACAAAACGGCGAGAAATACACTATTCCATGTAATTATAGTTATCGACAAATGAAAATGGAGAAGAAAAATTATTGTTATGTCAAAGGAAATTCCACCTCGGAACAGGATTTTACTATAGGTAATTTTGTTTTGAAACACAGCTAGGTTGATTTTTCATACTATATCCGTGTACATACAGCTCAGCTGGCAAGCTAAAGCCGGTGAAAAAGTTGAGTTGTAAACAGTTATTTTACGGATATTGTCACTTTTTCAATGCCAATAATGACATGAATATTGACATTAGGATATGTTTCAGGACGGGAGAGGACAACTGTATGTCAGATATTGACCATTCAGGCAATATTTCAATCGTTTTGAGAGAGTGGAACTGACATCCACTCTATGAACATTTGTGTGTAGATCGCAGTTAGTCTCTATAGCTGCATGAAGCATATCCCGGCTCTGACGTCACTCACAAAGCCACTTTCCCTTAGGCGATTTCGTAGGTCAGGATAGAGTCAATTTAGTGAAATTTGATTTTCATAAAACACAAAACTGCACACTTTCATGGCATGTTAGCTGCATAAATTGCTTTAATAACTCATTCAATTATAAAATAAACTATATTTACTTGATTTTATTTCCTATAAGTATCAACTTTAAACAACAATGTAATGAGACCTTACTGTTGTGTGTTCGACATCATTCCTGTTACATGACACTCATTCAAAGCTTCAACAACCAATGTTTTTATCTGTGACCAAAACACCTGATTGAATTCAATAGAGATTCCGTCTGATCCCGGTGTCTTATTTTTCTGCATTGCAAATACTGCACGTTTAAATTCCTCTTCGGTAATTAATCCATCACAAAATTCTTTGTTTTCGTTAGATAATTGATTAATATTTTGAAAACCAATATAATTGCTCATATTCTTGGTATCATGCTTTTCTTTTTAAAACAAATTTGAATAATACTTTACAACTTCTTCCATAATCTCTTCATTGTTGCTAACAATTTGACTATCATTTCCACGTTTTAATTGTGAAATTTCTTTTTTCTTTGCATTACTCTTTTCTAAACCCCCAAAATACTTCGTACTTCGCTCTCCATCTTCCACCCACCTAATACGAGCTCTGATTCCAGCTCCTCTAGATTTATGTCTATAGATCTTCTCTAACCTCTCCTTTGTATCGGTGTACTCTTTTTCTACTTCTTGATCAGGTATACTGACATCTATTTGTTTTTCAAGTTCACACAATTTCTTGTCCAATGAAAACTTATCATTTTCCTATCGAGTGCTTTTGTTCTACAGAATTGTTGTGAAAATTCACGAATTCTAATCTTGAACATTTCCCACCGATATGCAAGACTAGGTAAACACCTTTTTATGACATTTTGTAAATATTTAAGTTAATCATTTGATTGTGTTTCTTGTTATTTATTGATTTAAACTTAAACAACCCCTCGCAGTTGTCTAAAGTTAAACAGGGGATGTTTCACTTAGCCCTAAAATCGATCTTAAAATCGATCCGATCGATTTTAAGGGCCTAAAATTGATTTCAATTTTAGGACCTGGGGGTGATTCACTAACAGCTAAAATCGATCCCAAATGAGATAAAATCGCTCTTAGGCTCAATATCACTCCTAAGAGCAATAGCGCTCTTAGGAACTGATTCACTAAGGCATTTGGGATTGATTTTAGCATTAAAATCGCTATTAAGGCTAAGAGTGATCCGGATCACTCTTACTAGTACTCTTGTCTTACTCTTAGCCTACACTTTCTAGCAAAGTCAAAGACAAAACTGTCAAACTGAAGCTAAATTAGAGCAAACAAGAGGAAGATAGATATTGTTAGTCACTGTTAAAGTGATATATCGAATCGTTTTGATTTATACTATGATAGGGTAGGCCTAACTACAGTGTAAAACACTAAAGACTAAAGTTAGTCCGCTTTCGAGAATACCAGTTTAGGCGGCACTACAGGTTTGGGGATGGCACAATTGCCCGTTTTTTTCAGATACTTACATTAGTGTGGGGCCTGTTTTTTCCTTAAGCATTCCCTTTTACATCCGATTAATATCCCTCTTTATTTATTACAAGTGCACTTTTCCTTCATGCAATTTGTCCTGTTTTACTTTGTTTTAAAGTTCCTCTTGTTAATGTTTTCTTCTCACTCTTAGAAGTGCCCCTTTTCCATAGCTGTTGTGTGCTCCCTTTTCTTACCATATCTGCTTACAACTATGTGCCGTTATTCCATTCATATACTCTCTCACATTAACATACAACGCCACTCCCATCACAACACTTTGCTTTTCGCCCCTTTCAAAGTGATTGTTTTGTTCTTTCATGAACCCTCCCCCTCAAAAAAATAAAATAAAGTACAAAAATAAATAAATAAACACTAACTTATAAGAAAAAAAGCATTGCTATAGGATATTTCAATACTCACCATCAAACAAACACACCATCATTGAATCACATCATTGTCCTTTATCATCATTTCATAATTACCAGCATACAATCTCATCCATTCATTTTTTTGCCTCCCACCTTTAATTTGTTAAATGACAATACATTGTTTACATACAAAATAAAATTAACACAGATTTAAAAGCTTCAATGTCTAATCAACATGCTTGATGCTTTAATGAATGAAATCTACATTTTGTAAATGATGACCATACCAAATACATTCAAGGGATACAATAAGAACATTTGAAATGACACAAATGAAAGTGCTATTAAAGTGACAGCCAGTTGTTTAAAGTATTGCAGCTGATGTCTGACACTGTCTAGTTAAGGTATCTTTTTGGATATTAAAAGAGTAATATTTGTCACAAGGATTGCTGTTACTCATATGGTTGTTAATCTACAGGTGACATACATCGTCATGTAAAGGTCATGCAGTAGGTGAGAATGTGTTTTTCTTGATACAATAGTTTGTCTATATGAAATTAATCATCAATACTTTTCTATCAGCTTTGAAAAAAAGTCTAAGGACAACATAAGTCAGAGTTAATATATTTCCTGCAGGACAAATCTGTTTTCACTGCAATCAAAATGTTCTGTTGTTTCTTTTGTACTCTTTGTTGTGCAACTGCTACAATACACTTTAGGCATCAACTTGGGCCCGGTCACACCGCCCGAACTTTGTTGGAGCGTTCCTTTAACGGTAGGGAGAGGGGTTGAATTTCGACAACGCTCGTCACCGCGCACAAAATGGGAAACAAATCGAAAACACGGGCGTTGCCTTACCGGTGCACCGCTGAAGCCGGCGTTGCTTTAGCGTTGGTTTAACGGTAGCGAGCGGTAGCGAGCGTTGGTTTAGCGGTGACGCTAGCGTTGATAGAGCGGCGTTCTGCGCATGCGGGCGTTGGCTCGGCGGGGGTTTAAAGTTGGTTTAGCGGCATACCGCTTTTGACTACGGAGGTGCACAAGGAGGTGAAGCCCAGGAAAGGTCAGCCACTTAGAAGCATACCCCTCACACAGGAACCTGTAGCCAGCCAGCCTCCGGCAGCCCAGCCCTCGGCGTCGGCCAGCACCTCTCGCCAGCCTTCCCACGACGTCGAGGAACAGGAAGAGGACGAGGGCTCCCTCTCGCTCATTGAAACTCAAGCGGCAGTCACGAGGTCCCAGAGCACCCCCTCACCAGCTCCCTCCTCCACCACCACCAGACCGCGCCGTGCCGCCACCAGAGCCGAGCCTGAAGACTCCCCTGCGATGCTGGAGATGAGGGATTGTATGAAGGCCACCAACGCCCTCATGGAGAGACTGGTCCAAGCCCAGGAGATCAGCCATGCAAGGCAGCCCTTCATCACGTACATGTCCCAGTCTCCCAACGACTACCTGAGGCCCAGTACCAGCTCACAGTGGAGAGGATGACGGCCATCCTCCACGAGATGCAGCGACCCATCCCCACCCCTTCCTCCAGCTCCACCACGTCCAGCATCAGCACTTTCACCCACACTCACCTTCTACCAGCAGCAGCAGCCGCATTACTTCCAGCCCCAGCCTCAGCATCACGGCTTCCAGCAGCAGCCTCTCGACTTCCAGCAACAGTCTCAGCCTCAGCATCAGCCTCAGCACTTCCAGCAATTGCAGACACCCAGAGTCAGCCAGCCATCCTCCCCAAGGAGCTCCAACGAAGGACTCATGTTGTCAGACATGCCGAACTTTTCCTCCATTAACCACACCAACATGAGCGCCGTCAGCGAGGGGGGATTCTCCAGGACCTCCAGAGGCAGGAGATGAACGCTCCACCCATACCAATCACCACCTCAGCTCAACGGACTGCTGATGTACTTGCAGAGATGAGGGCCACCACCGAGGAGAATTGAGACTGCTTGTGATGTGTTGAAGGGACTGCTCAGATATTTCATGTGATTTTTGTTTAAGGGATGAGCTGATGTTTGCTGTTTATTGTTTGCATGTACACTTGTGTGTTTGGGTGGTCTCAAAAGCTTTGAGCTTTAATAAACAGCATTTTTATTAAACTATTCTTGACTACTTTATTTACTTAATAATGAAAATAAAACTTTGTAGATTGCAAAGTTCCCGTGTGACCCCAATAAAGTGATTGCCCGTGTGATTCTTCTTTGAATATTTCCCATATGGCCCCAAAATAATTTCACACTTATGGCCGTGTCATCCGAGTATTTTTAAAGTCCAAACTTCCTCAAATATTTTCAGAAATAAACTCCTGTTCTGTTAACTCCTGACACTAATTAGCGTTAACCAGGCAATTGAGGTGGAGGCATTGGCCTGCAATAACCATTGGAAAATTGTTTCAAGTGGGAAGGGTTAAAGATTGAAATAGAAATGTTTTATGACAGACATGGTTTCAATACTCGTAATGTCGATTCTTTAAATGTAGTCCCGCCCAAACCCAATACCTAACTTTTCAAGCAATCCTTTAAATACTCTGGTGCAAAATCATGGAATTCTCTCCCAAATGAATTACGAAATCACCAAACCCTCACCTCGTTCAAGAGAAATTATAAACAAAAATATTTTTGAATAAGTATCATATTACTCCTTAATCATATGTTTTATTTACAATGACTTGAATAATTACGTTTACTTTGTGTCATTATTTATATGTTAGTTACATTCTGATAAGTTTGGAGTTTGTTTTAATCTTCTCCTAATTAATATTCCTTTTCTCATTATTCTTGCATTTCCTGGATTGTTTCATTTCTTTATTACTCTCATCCCCTCTATTTTCGCTCCATCTCTGGAGTCGACTATTACTCAATACTCCATCGTTCCTTTTTCTCATACACTCTATTGTTCTATTTCTCAGACACTCAAACGTTTGTTTTAATTCAGAACTCCACTTTTCACATTTCTCTAGATTTGAACCTTTTTTTGTCGCATTCTTCATTTTTGCTACACATTTTGTTTTTATCTTATATTTGTATTGTTGCTACTGTATTATTTTGTCCTTTTCAGGACCATGATGTAAAACAGCCATTGTGCTGATACATGTTTTTATCCTGAATAAATATTTTGAAACAACAACAACAACAAGATTAAAGACCTTTATTGGAACTTCTAACTTTAACAAAAAACCTTCAAGTATTAAACAAGACATGTTTTAAATATAAAGTGCTTTTATTAATGTAATATGACATCAAGAATGAATCGTATCACAAGTTTCTTTAATAATCTCTCATAACATTTCAAACAAACACAAGCATAATTTGTTCATTGCATTTCCAATTCTGGGGCCCCATTAACGTTCGAGTTCCTTTAACAATGTCAAATAACATTTACAACAAAGTAATAAACATGAGTATTATAATATGTACAATGCACAAGTGTCTCCTCAGTGTTCTGCACAGTGTTCAGTTGATAGCCACCATTCTCTCCTGCCAGTCCACTGATCCTGCTGGGGAGTTGCACCAATGCTTGAGTAGGTTTCGCTGCCTCTTCCCATCACGTGAGGCTGTGTTGGGGCCTTGCACAACGATAGTGTCCTCCAAGTTCCGTCCTTCTCTCCATGCCCCAGGATGCAGGTTCCCATCTGGTTGTGCACGATCCACAAGTCTGTTCTGGAGCACTGGGTAGCGGGTGCGCATCAGGTTGTGGAGGATGCAGCAAGCTTCCACGATGGTTCTGACAGTTTCATGGTGATGTTGCATGGTGGTGAGCAGGATCTGGAACCTGTTGGCCAGGATGCCGAAGGTGTTCTCCACGACCCGTCTTGCCCTGGACAGCCGATAGTTGAAGATGCGCTCTTCATGGGTGAGGTTTCTGGTGCTGTACGGCTTCATGAGGTAGGTCCGCAGTGAGAAGGCGTCATCCCCGATGATGAAGTAAGGCACATCCTGATTGTCATTGGGTAGGGGTCTGGCTGAGGAAAGGCATGAATCCTGTTCTGGTCCAGCCCACGATGGAGATCACTTTCGTTGTAGATATGAGCGTCTGAGGATGAGCCATTGCCTGAGACGTCAATGTAGGTGAACTTGTAGTCAGCATCCACCATGGCAAACAGGATCACGCTGTAAAAGCCTTTGTAGTTGTAGAATTCTGAGCCAGAGTTAGGAGGAGCTTTACAGGCCACGTGCTTGCCATCAATGGCACCAACTGTGTGGGGAAAGTTCCATCTCTGGTACCATTGGTCAGCCAGGTCTCTCCATCCTTGTTCAGTTGTTGGGCAAAACAAGAGTTCATCTGTGTACTCCTCAATGATGGCCTTTACCACTTCTCTGACTACCACACTGATGGTGTTGTGGGAACCCTCCAGGCGTATTGCATGTTTCTGTAGGTGTTACCAGAGGCCAGGTGCCGTAGGGTGATTGCCACTTTGAGACCAGGTTCCAGGCTTGCACGGTAATTGGTGTCTTGCTTGGTCAATCTGGGGGTCAGCCTCTGTACAACTTCATCAAACATGGCTGGTGGCATCCTCATGAAGTGCTGGAAGGCTCGTGGATCCTCATTCCTCAGCTCCACCATCAGCTTGTCATACAGTCCATGTTCAGGCCTTCTCAGTATCCACTGTCTGACCCACACAACTCTGTCTCTCCTTTTCTCTCTCTTCTCCTTCTGTCAACAGCTTGTTGCAATCTGAGGAGGTTCTGATTCTGCTGCTGGACTAGTGCACCAATCATAGCAAGTCTCTCAGCATCCATGGTAGTACAGTTTTACTGTAACTTTGAGCACATTCGATATACATGAGGTGTGCACTCAACGGCAGCTCGATTCCAAATGGGCTCCTGGTCCATTTCTCCCCGTATTTATAGCCAAATTCTGGTCCCGCTCCGACACCTCCATACCAACGCCAAACCAAAGTTCATCACCGCAATGGATCGCTGCTTCAACGCCCGACACCGTTCCAGCAATCCCGTGTCCGCTCGTAAAACGCTTACAACCGCTCCACCAAAGTTTGTGCAACGTTTAATCACCGCCCGGGCAAAGCTGGCGAAGCAGCGGTGGTCCAGCGTTCAAGATTTCTGCGTTGGCCTAGCGGACCAAAGCGTCCACGAACTTGCGTCTAGCGGTGCCAAACTTTGACTGGGCGTTGTTGGAGCGGTGGTGAACTTTGCCGGAGCGGAAAATTGCCCGCTCCTCACCGCTCGCAATATTTTGTGCAGCTCAAAACTTTCGGAGCGGTAGGAGGGACCATCAGCGGTGGCCGAGCGTATACGGCGTTGCCTTAACGGGGGCCAAATTCTGTTAAACGGTGGTGAACGGTTACGAGCGGTGATGAATTTTTTTCACCGCTCCAGGAACGCTCCAGCAAAGTTCTGGCGGTGTGACCGGGCCTTAGTTCCAAATAGGCCATCAAACTGGTTCACTGCTGCTCAGATGAATTGCTACTTTGAAATTTTCAATTTGATATTTTAAGATTTATTACCATGAACAGAATTATCTGTGTAATGTGAGTTTCGTAACAATAACCTCCATGACAGAATCATAGCTTTTTAGATCAGCAACAACACTTAGAATGAAATTTCTCGAAAGTACAGGCCTAAATTGCAGAGCTAACTTAGTATAAATTATAACTTCGGTTTTACCCTCCAACTGTAACTAGTTCTTTTTCTTTCGCAAGATTCTAAAATTCTGTGTAAAATAGGCCTACAGGAAATCTTGGAAGTATCATTGAAAATTTTAATTCCTTTAAAATATTATATGATAAAATCTTATTCAACCAAAAATCTCATACTCGATGACAAATTTTATTACCCTGAATGGAGCATTTTTAATAGCTTCAGAGGAATTAATTTGTAGGCCTAAATCTTATTTTACAAGAAGTGGTGGTTGTAATTAAGAGAAAGCGACCTGTCCATGATACCAAGATCTGTATCTCATTGTGGTCCTCTTGCTTAAAGCTGGAAAAGGGAGCTTGTATCTGTAGGCTGGCTGATGTTCCATAATTATGATAACGATGCAGTTTGTTAATTCAGGCTCTGCAGTCTAGAATCGGAATTTAAATTTATGTAATAAATGAATCAATAAATAAATGCTAGTGTAATTTTTCAATCTATCTACAACTATTGTATTCATGATTATGTCAAATACTTTGATTGCAAAATAAATAAGTAGAAGAATAAAAAAAATATTCTTAAAAAATTTTGAGACAAAAGCAGTTTTAATTACAAAAGATAAATAATTAACTGTTTGCTTTGGAGAAAAAAATCCTTTCATAACCATTTGTGTACGTTTTATACAACAGAATGGGTAAGATGGGTATTAAACTTTTTACAAGGACTATGACAAATTTACTGACTTATGTCTTTTCATTTTTAATGACTGCTGTAGGGGTATGGTAACAATGACAGGCACAGAACAAACTGATAAGATCAATTATGGTAACTGATACTGCTTACCTTTTCAACATGAAGAGATGGACAATAACTTAAGAATGAAAATCCAGATGTCATGAATTAGCAGTACATGTAGATGCCGTGGCTTGCAATGAACACTCACGTGTCACGTTAACGTTTTGCGCTGTTTCGTAAAATAGGTGACTCTAATTTACGAAGTGTAGGGCCTACCATTCGTTATTTTCCACGCTGTTAAAACACGAATGATCACGTCTAACAAAACGTGACGTGAGTGTTTAATCAATATTTTTTAAAATTGCAAGCGCTTGTTACTAAGACTAGTCATAAGCACGACATTGAGGAAAAATGGCGATGGTATGAACTGCTACTTTGAAGTTATTCAATTACAAACAATGAAGCATTTTTCTTTTAAGTGAATTTCTATTGTAATAGAAGTTTGTCAAGTACATCTCAGTGAAACAGAAAATCTTCAGGCAAACATCAACATCGAAGTGATACCATACCATATCAAAAAAGTATTAAGTAAAGATCCATTTTGTGTTAATGTCTCTGAAATGATTGTGATGTGTTCGTCGTTGCAGTTAGGGGCTCTCCGCATTGTCACAACGTATTATTCCCTATTCCATCCCCTTTTCTTTTGTCTGATCAAGAAATATTAACTGATTGAATGACCTCTAATTTGTGTCGTCGACGGTAATATTTTTAGAAACAATCAGAAGTTTACCGTAGATTATTTAATTTGAGCACGTCTCATACTTTTAATGTTCAGTTTATAGCTTGATCATCAATAATAATCAGTAGTAGATTTGGACCTGTTATTGTTACAGAGACGGCGTAAATGGCTCATTGCTAGTCCAAGCCTATGATATCTTGTCGAGCGGATTATGATTTTCATTTCGCCGATGCTAGCCGGCTAGCGGCTGTAACAACCACCAAGAACGGTGACTGCGTTTCCTGAGCTAGCGCGGCTACACTTTAGTGTTAGTGTTAGATCTAGAATGTAGGCTAGTATAGTCTAGATGTAACAGTAAAGTCTAAACAGCATTTATCCCCGTATCTATAATGGAATCATGTACCTTAAATTTTGCTATGTAAATGTACATTCTAATTAAAAAAGACTAAATAAATGCCTGGTTTAGGAAGATCAATGTGGAAGTAGACCCTATAATAACCAATGCCCCCAATGACAATATCGATTAAAGATGTGGCATTGGCATTGCACGTACGGACCTATGAGTATAGCTTGTGTTATGCCATGACAAAGACTATCAAAGACAATTAAAGCCATAACTAGGTCTAGACTCGTTTTTGCTCCACTAGGGTACGTGCAGGCATTATGATTATGTGATCCAGGTCCAGATTCAGCTTGGTTCGGATGTAGGCTAGATCTACCAACAACAACAAAAACAAAACAAAAAAGGTGTCTTTTCCTAGCTTCCTATAATCTTACCCCCCCCCTTTCTCCTGATTGTGCGTTGTTTGAAATATTTAGAGGAAAAGACATGTTTAGAGAGAAAAAAGGTTTATATTAGTTATTATTTGCGTATTACTAATGTCTAAATTCTTACTTTGTTTACATGGAATTTTCAGGACAATATGCCAGTGGCGGATCCAGGGGAGGCCCAGGCCCCCTCCCCTAGAAAAAAAACAGGTAAAAACAGCCTTTTTTGTTAAAAAAAAAGAAGATGGACCCCCTCCCCTGGAGCTCAAGGGGAGGGGGGGGGGTGGTGTTTAAAAAAAAATTTCAATTTTTGGAGGCCAAAACAAAAAAAAATTGTGCTCACTATTGGGGGAACTGTCATCTTTTGTTGCATTAAATCTTGTAATTCTCATTTATTCTCTAGCTTTATTTAGTTGACAAACTACGATGTTGCTAAATACACAAATCAGTATATTCACTCAGCATGATATTAAAATACTTAGGCCTACTCAAAGGCATTGTTTTCCTTTATATTACATTATATCTATCAAACTTGTTCTCACAAAATTTAGCAACTGAACTACTGAAGTAGATACACCTATGTTTACAAACAACTTATGATTAATAGACTTCTACCTCTACATATACTGCCTGTTATTGTATGTAGCAAATGTTTAATAATAATAATAATTTAAGAAAAACAATTTTGAAAGTTACTTGTAAAAGAATTGGAAATAAATTATAAACCTTTACTCTACTCTTCAAAAAAAAAGCCCTATCAGATAGACATAAGTCTATCATTTTTTAAATAAAACTAAAATGTAAGACTTAATAGTGGGTAGGTACTATTTTTTAATCTAATGTAGCGCAGCTAGTTTTAATCTTATTTGCTTTCTCCTCTCTTTTGGTTTTATTATGCAGGTTGTCCCATGCAGAAGGTTTGATACCCAGGCTTTTTCGTACAAGTCCCTAGTCCACCCTCATCTTGAGAACAGTTCCAGCGTCTGGGATCCCTAAAACATCTCAGATGTCCACGATCTTGACAAGATCCAGCGCCGGGGCACATGCTATGTCACAATGGGGACTACAAGAGAACCAGCAGCGTGACTGAGATGATGACGTTTTAGTGGCCTACTCTATCTACAAGGCACTCTGCCAAAGCCCTATTTTCTTTCAACAAATCACGATCATGGAAGAACCATGACATGACCCTCCAGTTGCACCAAGCCAGAAGCGACATAGAAAAGTTTGAATTTGACCAACACTCTGTCCCAAAGTTAATGGAACTGACTTCCAGGAAATATAGTGCATGCTGACAGTCCAGAGAACTGCCAGGGACTACTCCTGAGGCATCTAATTCCCTTATCCCACTAAAAAAAAATCATCTGTCTTCCTCACACCACTTGTAGTCTTTAGTACTGACTAGTTCATCTTTCGGATAGGCTACATAGCCCTTTGAAGATTACCAGAACTTTGAAGAAGAAGAAGAAGAAGAAGATATAGTGAAGATCATGAAAGTATTTATTTGTTATTTTAAATGTGTGTACATGTAACATAGCTTTTTGATTAATTCAAGTTCTGACAAATATATTAGGGATGCTGAACTGGATACTAAATTGAAGGGGGAATAAAATGATGTAGGAGTAGTACAATAGTAGTACTTTAAAATATTAATAATAATAATAATAACAATAATAATAATAGTACTAATAATGACAATGATCTTCTTTTTCTTCTTGATTTCTTCCAGGTTGGAGAACTGCGGAGTTGTATCCTTCGCAGATTGGTCAATTGGATTGGATTGGATCATATAGCAGTAATAGCATAGCAGTAATAATAACAATAATAATAATGTTAATAGTAGTAATAACAACAATTTCCAATGTAAAAAAAAAAAGTACTCATAAAACTCAGTATATACCTGTGCCTTACATAGTAATATAGCATGTTGATAATTGAATAAATCGTATGGATTTTATTTTAAAATATATAATTTTCTAAACTTATAGTAAAATTTTACAACTGAAAAATTTGAATTCAAGATACAGCAGCCCCCCCCCGGTCATTTGTTACCTTTCTTTTGTCGATAAATATGTCATGTTGCATTTAGAAAGATCATTATAGAAAAAATTATGTTGATCAATGAGTTCTAAATGTTAATAAAATAAGTTAATACTGCTTAATTCTTTTCTTTTCATTTTCGTATTATGTGAAAGATATGTGATGATGCTGGTGATTATGATGATGTAGGCACTCTGTAATGATAATGCTGTATGACTGAGTTGTGATGGGGCTGATGCAGTCTTGTGTATAGAATTGAGTAATTGGTGTTCGACCTTGTGATTTCTTTTAGATCTGGCATCAGCGAGCAGGCGCGGATCCAGGGGTGCCCAGGGGGCCTTGCCCCTCCCTCCCCCGCCAAAAAAAAGAGAGAGAAGGAAAAGGAAGGAAAGGGAAAGAAAGAAGATGAAGCAGAAAAGAAAAGGGGGAAAGAAGGAGATCGGATGGGGGCCGAAAGGGTCTTGCCTCCCATGCTGTTGCCTCCCCAGCAAAAAAAGAGAAGGAAGGAAAGGAAAAGAGGAGATAAAGGGAAGGAAATAAAGAGGAAGAAGGGGGATATCAGTTGCGATTTTCCCGCCAATAAGTTGTGGATGGGGGGAAGGCCCTTGCCCCCCCCCCCGCCAAAAAAGGGGGGAAGGGAAAGGGAAAGAGGAGAGCGAAAACGGAACAAAAAAGAAGAAGAAGAAAAAAGGATGAAAAGAAGGGGAGATCGGTTTCGATTAATTCAACCAACAACGTGTGGATCGTGGGGACCGAAAGGCCCATGCCCCCAGCAAACTTTAAAAGAGATAGAAAGGAAGGGAAAGGGAAGAGGAGAGAAAGGGAAAGGAAAAAAAAAGAGGAAGAAGAAAAGTAGGGAGATCAGTTGCGATTTTCCCCGCCAACAAGGTGTGGATCGGGGGCCGAAAGGCCCTTGCCCTACCCCCCCCCCCACCCCTCGGTAAAAGAAAGAGAGAGAGAAGGAAGGGAAAGGAAAGGGAAAGAAAATATAGAGGAAGAAGAAAAGAAAAGGGGGAAAATAAGGAAAGATCAGTTGCGATTTTTATCGCTTCTTCTATCATCGTCGTACAACTATCATTGTGCAAATGTGTTTATTTATTTATTACTGTTTAATAACAATAATATGAATATAAACTCATAACAGCAACAAAACAAAATGCAGAAGATAACTATTTTGCAGGCAAAAAGATTCGCAAAATGATCATGCATTTGCATGTAAGTGTATCATTAGAACTATATTCATATTGTTTTATTACATCTTGTGAAATAGTATGCATTTAAGCTTTCGGAACTTTTGTGTGCATTTGTATGAAAGAAAGCGTTTGGAATTTATAATGCGCATGATGCAATTTCAGGTGCAATTTACTGCAGTTGCCCCCAAAAAAAAAAAATAAATAAATAAATAAATAAATAAATAAATAAATAAATAAAAAAAAAAAAAAATAAAAAAATTAAGCATGGTTTAATTCTAATTGGATACTAGTGATTTACAAATTTTGCTAAAAATGACAAAGGCGCTAATGCGCAATCATATCCATACTTTGACCCATAACTCTGGCGTGGAGATACCCTACTAAAACAGACCTAAAATAAAGTAAATATTCATGTTTTCTTCAAATAATGGCCATGATTTAAAAGTCGTTATGTTTCTTACCTGGATCGTGTCAATTTTCTTATCTTTTGGGGAGTATTTTTCCTAAAAATTAAGACTTATAATATACACTTTCTCACGGGATTCACGGCAAATTGACGCTGGCGTTTAAAAAAATAATGCAAATTGTCATTGAGAAGAGACTAATGGCAAAAAAGCTGCTTCTGGCCAGAATCTTTAGCTAATCAATAATGATTAAATAATGCGATTAAAAATGAATGAGACACCCATTTGGTTCGATTGAAATTAAGTACATTAACAAAAATCAGTTCAGTAAAGCAAATATAATGACCCCATTTCACCTTTTTAAAATCAATGATTATCAATCAAAATGCACAGATCATTTAGCCCACTTAACAAGTGCTATTTTCATATTTTTAGTGCCCAAATAATTAATCATTCTTGTCTCGCCTTCAATGATCGTTCATATTGTGCCCCCTCCCAAATGAAATTTCAATTTTGCCTCGTTCTTTTCATTTTCGATTCGTCGCCACAGATTTTTTGACATTTGCCCCCACCCCGGACAGTAACATTTTCAATCCAGGACCCCCTTCCAATACTGAAATTTCCATAGGCCCTATTATACCCTCCCTCTTCCACCCCCAACCACCACCACAATTACCATGCTGTCATTTTGGCACTGACTTATTATTAACTCCCCCTCTCCGGCCCCTCCCCTCTCTATTGTAAAACATTTGTTATACTGCATTCATACTTTAGCCTTGCCCACTCTCTTATTTCCGCCTATGAGGATGGATGATTAAATCTATCTCGCTGACAGGCGCGGATCCAGGATTTTTTAAGGGGGGCCGGGGGCAAATTTGAAATTGTGCGAGCCAAATATTGGTACGTAATGGTGATCACTAAAGCAGTGGCGTAATAAGCAAAATCGTTGGGGGGGGGACGGGAAAAAAAATCCGCATCACCACTCTTACAGGCAGGCCCTGCTGAACGTTTTTCAAAGTGGGTGGGGGGAGGCTAAAGTATTTACTATTTCAGATAGAGCGTAACGTAAATTAATCGTCGTGGGGTCTAGGGGCAAAGCCCCGGCAGGGGTCAATGGGCAGAGCCCCCGGAAGGTCAGGGGTTTTAAGCATTTAATTATGGTCAGATGAGCATATTTTGATACCTTATTTGTGACACTGGCAGGTCATGCACTAATTGGCGTGGGGTCGCGATCCAAGGGGTGAGCTAGCCCCCGGAAGCTCAGGGGTTTTAGGTATTAAATCACGGTCAGATGATCATATCTTGATACCTCATTATTTTGTGACACTGGCAGGTCACTATTCTTTCTTTTTTCTCTCTTTCTTTCTATTTCTCTGTAATATACTTTTTCAAAAAAGGGGGGAGCTCGAGCCCCCGAGCCTCGCCGTTCCGCGGGCCCTGACATGTAGGCCTCTAAATAAGCATATTTCTTGCCAGACTGTATATTTGGGAATTTATCATTTTCCAACAAACGCATACAAATTATAATTTACTAAAAAGTGAGGAAAAATCCCCGAAAATTATGTTAACATTTTTAAAAAGAAAATTAGACTCGTGTTAGAGTTAGACCTAGTCTAGACTAAGTTAGATCTTGATTAAGATCTAGCCTAGATGTAGACTAATACAGTAGGCCTAGCCTATGTAGATCTAGGCCTAGTAGATTTTTCTTTCTACGCACACGTATTAAAACTATTAAGCTCTAGACCTAGTCTAGGCCTAGACCCTCTATATTAATTATTTTTTCTTAATTTCATTTTTCTTTTGACAGAGTCAGACTCAGAGATGGAATGGACCTCGAGTCGTAGGCACCGAATAGACCTTTGGTCCAAGACTCAATGGTTCTCTTCTGCCATGGCTTCACAGTCTTGGACTTGGTTCTCATCCTACCTCGGCCTCAAGGCTCAAGGAAAGGGTTTGGATATGCAGAATGGACTCAAGCTCAATGTCTAGGTCACAGCTATATACTACCTAGGGGCCAAAACCCCAATTTGGGGGGGTTTTGAGACATGGCGTGTTGTAAAAGGTTTGATGGTCTCAACGTGTTTGGGGGACCTCTCTGCACAATTTCTAGGTGGACAACCTTTGCAATATGCTACTGGAAAAAAATGGCGGCCATTTTTCAAAATGGCCGCCATGTATAACTACTGTTGTACAATTCTGGGAATTAATTTTTAACAACATCTCATTTTACCATGTGTAAGGTGTCATATGAAAGACAATTAAAAGTCCTACAAGATGATACCTCATTCAATAGGTTTCGGGATAATTTGCATACAAATTTTGAGCCAAAAAGGTGATTTTTTACCGTTTTTTTCAAAAATATGAATTGCGCCAAAATACATATTTCTCCATATTTATTTGATTATGATGCTAATTGACTTGAAACTTCCTGAAAAACTGTTCAGCATCCTGGTTGATATCATACCCAAATTTCAAGTCTAACACTTTTGTAACTAAAAAGTTATAGCGCTCTAAAGTTGACACTTTGTTATGAGCCAAAATGGCATATTTGGTTGCTAAGGGCTATCTTCTCCTTAGCAACAGTAACATAGTGGCGTGAAAAATACAATATATCACGAGAAGCTGCATATCACCAAGCAGATGTCTACTTTGATAGGAAGCATGATGTCAAATGATGCATTTTCATCATATTTTAATGATAAATATTGCTTTGTTCCCGTTGCTATGGTAATAATATGCCTTGCAACCGATATGTAATGTGTCAAATTAGGATATGGGTCAAATAATACGTAAAATCAGACCCGTTCCAAGTGACAGACATAATTTGCCGTCTTAAACATGTTCAAAGTGCATGGTGTAGTTCAGGAATTTCACCCTAACCCCCTCCCCCCACTGAAATGCCCCCCATCAAAAGTAATTTCGGGGGGGGGGGGGGGGCAGTATGTTGTGTAGGACATGAAGTGTGTTTAGAAATGATGCAAGCTATCTGTCAAGTAAAAATAAGTTCTGGATCCAGGTGATAGTCATGAATTTCAGACTGAATCATGAAGACAATGGATGTAGGGGTTCAGAATGTGCACCCTTTCCCCCTTCTGTGACCCCCTCCCCTCCTAGAACAAAAATTAGAGCAAGTAGTGCGAAACTGTATTAATAAAGCAAGATGCAAACGAAAAAGAGATCAAATAATCTTCACACCGCATTTTTAATCTGGATTTTGATCTGGATCCAGGTGACAGTCATGATTTTCACCCTCCCCTCCCCATTCTGTGACCCTCCTTCCTCTCCTAAAACAAATTTAGAGCAATTAGTGCGAAGCTATATTAATAAAGTAAGTTGTAAACAACAAAAAATTCAAATAATCTTCACACAGCATTTGTAATCTCTTGGTAGACTTCAGTAAAATTATCTGTAAGTGGTTTATACTTCTTGCCGCCCCGCCCCCCTCCATAATTGTCATCTCAAACCTTTGGCATAATCCAATAGCTACGAAGCTATAAGTAAAAAAGAAAAAAAATGGCGATACTGGTCGGTTTGGTTCAAAACTTGTACGCCTGTTATATTTGTTTTGCTAGATTGAAAGACATTGATGAAAGTCATTAGAACCTGCAATTCAAATGCCACTACCGTTTCTGTGACATGCCAATCCCCCATGATCCTCCAATACGTATACACACTCTCAAAATTAATGAGAGATACTGATGCAAAGCATCATTTATTTCAAAAGTACACTTAATTTTAAAAATAGATCATGAAGAATAAAATGATACAGGAAAAGTTTGACATTACCCGCTCTTCCCTTTAAATTTCGAAATAAATTCAGACAAATAAGTCATAAATCAAGATCTAATCTACAGTTTTGTGACAGAAACCGATTTTCAAGACAGAATAAATGAGACTTATATTAAAATGTCTGGATTGTTAAGGGCAAGCATATATGCATGTATGCCAACACCATATCCTTCTTGCTTATTTTCCCTCTTTCTCTAAAGTTTGACAAATTAAAGTCGATTTCTATAAGTATTTATCTTTCTTTGTCATGATTGATTGATTGATTGATTTGTTGAGGGACAAGAAACCAGTTAAATTCATTAGTGAAATAACATGAGATATGGATTCATAAGACAGACAGGGTCTAAACGATTTAAGAGATTTGTAATAATCAGGGGCTAAAGGGAAAGGGGCATGAGCAGTTTGTCAAACTAATCCATAACATACAAATGTTCTTGAGTATTCCTTTTGATTTGTTGAAATTGAACCTTTATGATCATTTATAATGATGTTGCATTCAGTCGGCTTTTGGATGAGCTGGAAGCTCTTCTCATTTTGACCTGCTATGATTGCTAGTTGAATCACTTCGTGACAGGTACCAAGAAAATTGTTAAAGAACTTGGTGTATCAGATCAATACCAGACGACTATACACTATTCCAGAGTGTCCTAGATCAGAGACGCGGTTCAAGATTTATATGTGATTATGCACCGATTGCATCCACAGCACCAATGATGTCCTGGAGTAGCTGGAGCGCCTTATGGAGGAGATAATATCAAACTCCACACACTCTTACAAGAACCAAAGATTTGTGCAAACACATTGTGAAAAATCGAAGAGGGAAATCAATGAGAAAATTTCAACTGGGATCTCCCTCACAACTGCCTACGACAAGCTGCTAAATGGCCCGATACCACATTGTAGACCAAGTAGCAGCAGAGGATGCTATCATCTAGTATCTGCAATTGATGTATTTCATTTTAAAGAAGAAAAAAGAGGGGTGGGGTACAAATTCTGAACCCAAACCGTCCAGTATCTCCCAATTTGGTATTGCGCTTAAATCACATCTATCTTTTGAATTCTGGGCCCCGTCTTAGTTGTGATATATCCAACTAAAGAGCCTAATACTCATTGTCCAAACCAACGTTATCTTGAATATCTTGAATATTTTGAAATCAATTCACAACTCTGTATGAACAGTGGCGCCTAGAGTAATCAATGTAACTGCGTCCCCCCATAATTGCCCAGACTTATCTACGTAACTGCACAAGCAAGCGAGTAAGGCGACCAGCTTAGGAATTTTGCAAGGAGCAAAGCGATCGAGTTGTAGGTCTATGTATAGTTTCGTATTTTAATCATAGATAAGTGGTTTTCTATTCATCTCTACTTAAATGGTGAACAAAATTAACGAACACGACGGTCAAGGAATATAGCAAGGTATCCCAAAGATAAGATTTTTTCAAGAGTTGAAGTTTTCTTCAAAGGTTGAAAGATGAATCTCTTTTTAGAAAGTCGAATCCCATTGTAAAAATTCAGTCATTTAGGGTGCAATATCTCACAAGAAGCTGGTGAAACTTATAAGAGGCGGCAAAGCAATGGGAATTAAATTTCGGTGTTAAATTTGGAGCCATTTAAAAAATGCTAATTATAAACTATATCTATATTTGTGTGCAAAATTAGGAGATCCCGTGCAACCTACTTATGCGAGCCGCGACCTAGCTTTAAAGTGACTCGGTAACATTGTTGAAGGTTGATGAAAAAACTGCGTAATTTTTGTAAAAAATGTTACTTAATATATTCCTACTTCTGTACTAACCCTCTCACATGCAAAAAATCCTGGAAAAATTCTCAAACCCCCAAAATATCTATGGTTTTCTTTGAAGGCGTCACTGTGCGACACCCTCTAACAGTAAATTCTCCCAACCATTTTTGAATTTTCCCAACCGTTTTTCCATGAAAATAAGACATAAAACAGGCTTTTAAAAATCTGTCAGCACTTAAATGTCTGGAATGGTATATAGAGCCAATTCAATGCTTTGTGACGATTTTCGTTCACCTAAAATGTAATTTAATTGTAATAATATAGTTGGGAGAATTAAGGAATCGATCAGATCAGTTTTCCCCAATTTGTATCATTAATAATGGTCTGTTTTCACTCAAACTTTCAGATTATCTTTAATTGAATATCTAGCATTTAAGTCACTACCTTAGCACCATTTTCTCTCATCTGAACAATGTTACCAAGTCCCTTTAACAAAATGATATTACTAATGCATTTAGCCTCTCATCTTGGGGCGCATTTATTCAATGGGATCACAATTTCTTTTTTTCTTTTTTCTCTCTTTTACGTTTTGTGTGCCTCCTTTTTATGCTCTCTTCAAATGCACGTGCCCCTACTCCCATAGAGATGTCACTGTGTACCAAACAGATAGAAATCTATAGGTTTGTGATTGGTTGGAGGGCTTTTGATCAAACTGGATAAATCATAACTCTTAATAATGACAATGTACTGGACTCATGTATTTTCACTAATGACGTACATTGGTTTTCTTGCAGGAGGCAATCCTTGTAAAATCTAATTTTGGCCAAAGTCTATAAGGAGAGTCGAGGGACTCCGAGACACACAAAAAGAGTTGGGCATTGGCATTTATATTCCCTTTTAAAGATTTAAATAATTTGACGAGACTCCTTTTCCCCTTTGTAATGTAATTCCAAATTACACCTACTAACGGTAAATAAGTAATTTCGTCATCAAAATACACCAGATAAGATGCATTCCAGCAACTAGCCTCATACTCGTATATGTCGTTATTCTAGCTTATTGCTGCCTTGATAAGAGGTGACGATTGCCCAATAAATGGATACATTCAAAATGGGCAGGGGAGCTGCACCCCCTGCCCAACTCCAACTCATCATTTGATATGATTCAAACCTTTAAGAATCTATTTTTTAGAGAATGATACCAGTCTATCATTTTAATCCATGTCTTTAATCATCTTACACTTAATAGCAGGTTAATGAATTTATTGTACAAACACATAATTGGGGTCAAATTCTCGAGGCAGAGGGGGGGGTGGGAAGACATTGACAAACTTTCCCATGCAACTTTAACCATTAGATTTTAAATGCATTATGAAGATTCCTTGGAGAAAAAAAAAATGGACCAATTTTTCGATTGCAATGTACTTTATGCATACAGCTTTGGACAAATTGCTCTAATTTTGTTCCAGAAGAGGGGAGGGGGTCACAGAAGGGGAAAGGGTGCCAATTTGAACCCTTCCATCCACTGTCTTAATGATTCAGACTGAAATTCATGACTATCACCTGAAACCAGAACTCATTTTTACTCGACAGATAGCCTGCATAATTTATGAACACACATCATGTCCTTAACAACATACTGCCCCCATCCCAAAATGCCTTTTGATGGGGGGGGGGGCAGGCATTTCAATGGAGGGAGAGGGTAGGGTAAAAGTTCTGGACTACGCCATGCACTATGAACATGTTTAAGACGGTAAATTATGTCTGTCACTTGGAACAGGTCTGATTTTACGTATTATTTGATCCATATCCTAAATTGACTCTGAAAACACACTTTATATCGGTTGCTAGGCATATTATTACCATAGCAACGGGAACTAAGCAATATTTATCATTAAAATATCATGAAAATGCATCATTTGACATCATACTTCCTATCAAAGTAGTCATCTGCTTGGTGATAGAAGTTTCTCGTGATATATTCTATTTTTCACGCCACTATGTTACTGTTGCTAAGGAGAAGATAGCCCTTAGCAACCAAATTTGCCATTTTGGCTCATAACAAAGTGTCAACTTTAGAGCGCTATAACTTTTTAGTTACAAAAGTATTAGACTTGAAATTTGGGTATGATATCAACCAGGATGCCGAACAGTTTTTCAGGAAGTTTCAAGTCAATTAGCATCATAATCAAATAAATATGGAGAAATATGTATTTTGGCGCAATTCATATTTTTGAAAAAAATGGTAAAAAATCACATTTTTGGCTCAAAATTTTTATGCAAATTATCCCGAAACCTATTGAATGAGGTATCATCTTGTAGGAAATTTAATTGTCTTTCATATGACACCTTACACATGGTAAAATGAGGTGTTGTTAAAAAGCAATCCCCAGAATTGTACAACAGTAGTTATACATGGCGGCCATTTTGAAAAATGGCCGCCATTTTTTTCCAGTAGCATATTGCAAAGGTTGTCCACCTAGAAATTGTGCAGGGAGGTCCCCCGAACACGTTAATACCCAACAACCTTTTACAACATTCCATGTCTCAAGAACCTGCTGTGCCCCCTGGGTATACTGTGCTAAGCGGCATTGTGAAGTGATCTTCTTAGTAAAATGGGTCTAGGGTCTACAACAATATTTACAAACAAAGGTAAGGTTTTCTTTTGGTTCTTCTAGACCTACATATAAATAAATTACAATTTTGTTGTTGAGTGTGTAATCTTGATTTTCATATATTATGATTAAAGGGTTAAGGTACTGGATCGATTTTTTCACATTTTCTATGTACAATCACAAACTGGTAATTCAATGTAACTAAGAGGAAGTTAACCATGACATGTCTAAATCATAGATAAATTACTACATCAGCCAGACTGATAAATATTGTACAAAGAATAGGGCAGCAATTAATGTATAAAGATGTGATTGAACAAACTGTAAATGTAATGAGCATGTGTATGATGTAAGCTGCTCTGTTTGATATACCAGTTAAGGTATCTCTTTCTCTTTTATTCACGACAGGGGAATGTTCATTAATTCTGTGTACAACAGTGTTTAGTACAAGAGCAGGATATCCAAGATCAAGAGTCCATCTTGCAAATGTCTAAAACCTTCAATGTGGTTGGTAACAATGTGTGGGACCAAATACATTTAAATCATAATTAGAATCACTGATGAAAATCTACTCATGTTCTGTTGAACACATTAGATACAGTGACATTTATTTTTCTGAGAAATATATTTGCGCTCTTCATGACATATATATATGTATCTCTGTTTTAAATCTTAGGTTGCAAAATAAAGAGCTACGGCATTGAATAATTATGTCATGTATGTCCTATCTGTAAAATTTAAACGTTAGCAATATCCTAGTATTAAAATTATGCAAGGAAATCCGTTTACTTTCTAGACTTCAATGTCAGACACTATTGAGTCGCTGACTGACTTCCTTTTTTCTTTGGTAATAAAATACATAAAATGAGCTGTAACAGGTAAATGAAGCATTTGTCTACATCAATAACCCACTTTCTTGTAATGGCCAAAATTAAACTGATTGAATCTTTGCGCAGCACAAAACAAACGATCATTTGGTACAAGGGTCTGACAATCAGACTATTTACATAAGTGATTGCAATCAATTATGTCTATTCGATAACTAATCGTCGTTGTTTTTCCCCCAAAAAAAATTGCCCACGATTAACATTTTATGGACGATATGTCGTACGGGACATCTCTGGACTGGACCTACGTCACCCGACATGATCAAAATCATTGTGATTCTTCTTAAATGAACACCATCTAACAAAATAAAATTAGGATAAGAAATTTGAATCTTTCATATTATGATATAAATTGCAATATGTATTGAAATATGAAATATGCCATATGAGACAACTTGTTTAATTTGGATACGAGAATTCAAAAATCACTTCCTGGTTTGACTAAAGCAATCTCAGTACTGATGCCGTGGACAGACAATAATGCATAAATACAGTTACACATGCGCCTGTACTGAACTACAGATGCAAAAACTTTGAGCCCTATTTTTTCTTGCTTTATGGATGTACAGGAGCTAGTCCTCATTATTGACTTACACTCAACATTCCTGAGTGAAAATTTATATCTAATATTGGGTGGAAGTAATAAGTGCATTATTGTAACATTATGGGTCATGTCCGGTACAACATGAAGAATGTCGTACAGGACAAAGTTGATTATGTTATCAATAAATATGGAATAAAGTAAATCTCACAACCTTATATCATTTTACTATTTGTACAGAAAATCGAGAAAACCCAGGCCTACAAATTGTAGACCCCCAAGTGGAAGCCTGGCGAAAACTTGTCCACTATAATATGTCATACGGGGCAATATGGCTGTAATGGCTTGGCCAACACGGCCAAGTCCAGAAACTGACAGGTTCTTAAATTTCATCTCTATCATATTCCCTCACACTTGCTGCAAGCCGCCAAAGATTTTTTCGGCGGGCGTAGAAATTCGGGGATCTCGTCATCTTCTGCCGGCTTGCAGGAAGTAGGGGGAGATCGCGGTGGTGGAGATTATTAGAAATAAAATCGACCAGATCCTGGATTAATATCGACCCTGCAAGTCCGCAATCGAATGAGATTATATGGTGCCCTAGGTGATGACCGAGATCATTGATTCATAGTATTTGTTAATTTGCATAGAAATGTGATGTGCAATAATATAATAAAACGTACTATATTATACAACCCACTCCCAGATCCTAATCAAATGATTGGTCATGCGCGGTCACGTGTGATTCATGTACTGATCCTATTGCACGCTTTTTCATGAAAAGGCGTGCAATATTTTCCAGTACTATCCAACGAT
The DNA here is from genome assembly GCA_037976565.1 of Mesocentrotus franciscanus. Classification (NCBI taxonomy): domain Eukaryota; kingdom Metazoa; phylum Echinodermata; class Echinoidea; order Camarodonta; family Strongylocentrotidae; genus Mesocentrotus; species Mesocentrotus franciscanus. Next base: position 26,480,489 of record CP137670.1, on the reverse strand, counting down.
TTTTCAGTGCCGCGCAGAAGTGCGCGTAGAGGTTAGAGCGCTTAATACTGCGTGTATACACATGGGCCTATTCTAGCTTGCGCAGCACTATGCGTAAATGGGTATAGATAGAGGTGCGCTTGCTTTATCTATACTTATGTGTGCGCACTAAATTGAGACTTATTAAAACTTGAGATTTATTTGTCAGCCATAAACTGTCACGAAACAATCTTGAATTAATTATTTTTACATCAAATAACAAGAATCTAGGAGTTTCGTTGTATAAAACAAATGATGCATGTTTTCATTCGTTCATTATACGATCTATCCGCCCTCGTTGATGATGTGTGTATCTATCGCACTCAGCCTAACGGCTTCGTGCAATAGATACACACAGCCTCAACTCGAGTGCGGATAGATCGTATAATGAACTCATGCGCATGCATCATTTGTATAATATGATATAGCGTAATATAGTACAGTATAATATAGGTTTTTCCCGGCCAGTTTTGGGGTTTCTTCAGTAATTTGTTCACTTAATTTTTGTTCTCGAAATTTCTTACCAATGTAATGCTTTAAATTAATTCCATTCCATTGTCCATATAATGCGCTTTTAACCTAGTAGGCTACTTTGAGACCTTTTAAATATTTGTATTATAGTTCCATTTAACTATATTAACATTGTGTTCGGTTCAATTATACCTAAAGCGGATGCCTCAAAAATTAGAGGGGTTGGGGTTTGAATGTTCATGGTAGACGTAATTCCTTTGAAACAGGAATATGTAGGAAATGGTTCCCTATTAGTCGACAGACTGCACGATACAAAGTTATAAGCGATGTTTCCTTTCAAAACGTCAAAGATTACGAAATTGTGAACAATGATTTTTATATTGCTCATGCAATAAACTTGGAAGGTATATAAAAAAAAATATATCCCCCGAAAATATGAATAACAGAAAACAAAAATTATCCTATTAACGTTACCCCCCCCCCCCCTTGTCCAAAATACAGATAAATATCCAATAATTCTATAGATAAACTAACAATTAAATCCAAATTACTATAATTATTTGCACACATGTTAAATGCAAAGCAATTTTGTATAAATCCTTGCTGTATTTTTCATTATACGAACGAATTATTGTTCTCAAGTATTTGTTCTTTGTAGACGGCAAAATAATTGTTGCAAGAGTCGATAGACAAAAATGAGGCTGTATGTCGTAGCGCGATCAACCCTTGAAGTATATTTACGCTGACTCTGGCACGCTAATTTGAAAAGGTTTGTCCTTCAAAGTATAGCCATGACATTCATGCCTTTATAGTTTTCAAAATAAAGCTAGAGACCAACAGTAAAAAATTCAACCCCTACCAGGCCCTTTATATAGCCCCCCCCCCCAATTAGTACGCCAGTAGCCACAAAGAACTATGGTATAGTCATCCTTTCATTTGTGACATTTGGCATTCTTTCTCTACAAAATATCTACCGTATTCGGTGGGTGTTCTGTGAGTTCTGGTTTAAATAAAAATGCTCACCTCCCTCGAGCAGGCTCTAGAGGCTAGCTCTGTGTAAAACCTTCCATCAAAGCTATTGTTGTGTAGCGTCAAATCCTTCAGTCTAGGGAGGTTATTCAAGAATCTAGCCAGATTACGTGATGCGTGTTCATCTGATATTCCCATCAGTTTAAGTGATAGTCGTTCAATCTATAATGGTGATGAACACATGTCAAACATCTTTTTCTTTTCAATAACTCTAATACTCATAAACACAAACAATAGCAATCTGTGTAGGAATTCCAATTGAAATGCAAAACTAATTAGCATTAACAATAACAATTTTGTTTTTAAGAATATCATCATAACTAGAGAATTACTACATATATGGAAACGTTTGCTTGGATTTGTTTCATTAAAGATGTTGACCACAAACTAACTCCCACACAGTGTTGAGTTGAGTGCAGGGGTCGCGGGCCATTGGCTTCATTGGGCAGGTAGTTCGTTATGTGAATGGGTAAGTTCTGACAACGATATACAACCAAATTGAACCAATCAAAACAAGTTTAATACCAGAAGAAAGCTAACGATTAGTATATTCATTAGCCGCTCACCCCAAAGCCGCCTGACCACAATGGAACGAGTGAGGGCATGCGAGGGCGGGCGACGTGCAATTGAAACTCGCTTTTTTGCTCTTATCCAACGCAAAAAGAGTCGACATTTTGTTGGAATACTATGTTTTTTTATGAAAAAGTACAGAGAAAGTGCATATTATTTGTTAATATTATAACTTTTGAAAGGTTACCCAAGTGGCTCCCGGCCACCCTAATGCTGGAAAGAAACGCACTTTTTTGAAAACTTCACTTTTTCATGCAAAAATGCTTATTTGTTCTATGCACGAAGGTCAGGTTCAGCGGATGATACAACGTTTCCGTATGAGTATGCTTACCATTCCCGTTCGTGAATAAAAACGAATTTTTGGTTGGTATCTATGTTTATGAGAACAAAACAATGCCTTGCAACCCCGCCCCACTTTCATACTCTCTGTGAGGATTATCCATACCTTTGACGTCTTGACTTCACTCTCTAAGGTGCCATAGAAGTCGTCATGGAGCGCCGTGCCACTGAGTTCCAATGCTGTTAATGTGGTAGATGAGCAGATGACGTCTGCTAGGTCACGGGAAACTGTCGGACCGCATGATCTTCTACTCACTATCAGAGTTTCCTGTGAAAAAAATAAAATGTGCTAATACAAGTTCTGTATGTCTAATTGTGTTGCAATATTTTGTTGGAAAAGTAATATCAACATTTTTAACAGCTAGAGTGTCATTAAATTAAAAACTGAAAGAATCACATCCATTTTCTTATACATTCATTTCTTCCATGAAAAAGGGGTATAATTTCAGACTTATCAATTAAAATGGGTCGGTTGCATTTCTTTGATTGTTCCCTAACAACTTTCCGAAAGCATATTTACAACCAAAATAATATGTTTAGTGCAAAAGGATTTCCAAAGGAAATAAATCCCGGAAAATGAATCATTTATACATTTAATAAAATATGATGTTTTATTATATCATGTTACAATACTGTCTTGTTTTAAGTTGTGGCAATTTTGAGCAATTGTTAAAATCTCACCATTATTATCTTATCCATGATGAAGAAATATCCGGACACAGTGTGCGCTGACATGTTGTCATTGATTTGTAGTGACTTTTGTTTTACAAATATGTATTGTCCGACCATTTTCGCCGATTTTTAAATTTTTTTATGTAGTTATTTTTATATCTATTTTGTCATGGTTGTGTATGATACATATTAAATGAATTATTTATTTAATAAAATGTTACGTTTTATTATTTCATTTTACATTAATTTTTCAGTTGTGGAATTTTTGAGCAACTATTCAAATCTCACCATTGTTAACTTTTCCATGATGAAAAGATATCCAGACACAGTGTGCGCTAACATCTCATTGCCGATTTCTAGTGACTTTTGTTTTGCAAAGAGGTGCTGTCCAACCACTTTTGCCGCGTCTTCATCATACGCTTCGAAGGTGACATCCACCAGAATATTTCTATGTCTATCATCTCCCATTTTAATTAGCCTGCTGGTGACATCAGTAGCGACGTTCCCCGGTTGAGATGCAGTAAAATATAGTAGGTAGCGGAACTCTACAGCTCTCAGAATCACATAATTCATCGCCTGTTCATACTGCTCGTGATCAGCCTCAAAAAGAGAGGCAAGATACATACCGGCGAGGTATTCCTGGAATAACTTGTGAGGGAAGAAGACATTTGCTTTCACAAGATTCGTCGACTTTTTATGTCTATCATTTCGACGTACTAACCGGGTTTCATGACTGAGAACTCCAACCTTACAACATGTCTCCATTGATTCTTCACATGAACTGAAATCAACTTTTTCATAAACTAATTTCTTGTTCATGATGCCATATAATGCAATTTTCCCAATTTGTGAGAAACAAAAGTCGAGCGGCTTATATTGTGTAACAGTTTCAATATCAAGGTTTGTGACCTGCTTGGAAACGTAGTGGTCTTTCAGGAATATGATGATTTCTTTGAAAAGTTGAGAAAATGTCTTTAGTCTGCGAATTAATTCTCGTTTCTCGCTATCAGAATCCCGCCATAAGATACAAAGCATTGCGACGTAAATTGGAAAGGGAGCCATATTTTCTTGGATTACATCATTGTTTCCAATGAGTTTGATCAAATCTCGACTTGCCTGAGAGTCGTCCGCAAAATACTTGTTGATGTAAATTGAAATATGTCTTTTATCAAACCCGGCCACGGCAATAAAAGTATATGTTTTCATGAAATTTGCGTTTGATTTGATTTGGTCTGCTTTCCAAGGCCGTGTTGTAACAAGGACCCTGCATTCCTTGAACCTGTCCGACCCGATTATTTTAGCAATGTCTTTCCCTTGTTTGACAAGATCACCGTCGTACTCGTCAAGGCCATCAAGTATAATGAATACCTTCGAGGGATTAGCCAATATATATTGGTCGATCTGTTGTGGTTGTACAGAGTTACTATCTGAGAGATATGTCTTTGCGATATCCCCTACCGTTTGATTCCCTTCGATGTCACGCAGAGGAATAACAAGAACCCAGACAAACTCTTGAAAATTGTCAGCTCCATTCGTCCAGTCCCATGCCATCTTGGTACAAAATGTTGTTTTACCTGCTCCTCCTTCGCCTTCAACCATGAGACGTTTTGGAAGTTCCCCGTTTACCTTTGTTTTGAGAAGTTCCTTGTAGTCTAAGGGTATCTTCTTCATCGTTCCCTGTTCGTTTCTGAGGAGAACTAGGTCAGTGTAAATCCTTTCGAATTCTAAAACTAAACGGAAGTCAAGTGGATCTGTCTTGATCTTGAACAAATGTGTTCGGTAGTAAGTTTTGAAATCATCCCCACAACGGGTAACCTGTTCAGCTGTGAGAGGATCTTTTTCACTCGTCATGGACGCTAGTGGAAAAATTATCACAATCATTTAAATGACGCGTTATTTGTCTATACTGTATCCCCCAAACAACATTTGGTATATGTTTAGGGTGCTTCTTATTTACGTCTACGCAGTTCAATTTCGTTTTGTTTCAGTAATGTACAGATCAAAGACAAATGAGAAGAAAAAAATGAACATTTTACAATTTACCCAAGGATCAATATCATTTCTTTGAATTAGGATAATATAGGGTGTTAAGAAAAAAAGAGTTCACACTGTTTATAATGTAATACATGAATGTGCTTTAAAAGTTCTATATATTAAATCATAACAAGTTTCAGAGTGCAAAGCTACGATTTTGCTTTCTGATGTAACTTTTGTTTAAAATAGTCTAATCGCAATTTATTTGTAATGATAGTTTGAGTATCTACTGTTGTAATGGTAGGTCAAAAACGGAATGAAGCTATCGATAAAGGAAATTCGAAATGCAAACTTTCTGAGTGAACTCTTAGTTTTCGGTATTTCACCTGACACGTGATTACATAAATAGGCCCCTGTACATTCAGCGATTAAATACACGATACTCCGGTCTAGTTTTCAGCATACTTTAAGAAACCGAAAAAGTTTAATCATGTAATTAATTATCACTGATCTGAGACGATTTATTGTAGAGCAAACTATAATTACCAAGACACTGCCAACATATTAAATTAATGTAACCTAACACATTCGTGTTGTAAGATATTAAAAGTGACATTTCCAATGCCTTAACAACATTATTCTTGCTTACCAGTTGGAGCTGCTTCTTGCGGGAGATAGCCACCTGTTGAAAAAATTGGCACAATCGTGTGTGTGTTTTTCTCTCAAATAAACTATTTGTTATTTGATGATGTCCATAAACAATCTTCATACCAATTCAGCGAATACTTTTTTTCTCCACATATCTTAGGACAATTGTTATCTAAATCATTTGGCTAGTGGTAATACATAATTGCTCTGTAAACATAATACATACAGCAATGCTGTTATATTCCACTATTACCACGAAGCCATACACATTGCATACTAGATGCTGACTATAAGTATCGGCTTGCATGGTGATGTAGATACACAGTAGGCTTACGGTTGCACCATGTGAGAGGGGAAGGATTGGGGAGCCCTGAAAAGGACTGTTGGTAATCTTTCTTGAAGTTATAGTTCTACAGAGAACTTTAGCGCCGGTAGGAGAGGCTCGACGTTTCGAATAGTTTGACTATCCTTTTCAGGACTACATACGGTCAAGAAAGATTACCAACAGTCCTTTTCAGGACTTCCAAATCCTCCCCCTCTCACATGGTGCAACCGTCAGCCTACTGTATACATTGCATATTTTGTTATCGTAAATATCAAAAGTGCACCTCATTTTCCTTTTCACCTTAAACGTGAATTTGATTCATTATTTTTACCCATATTTCGAATGCTCTTTATGTTCTTTAATAAAAAAGATCTTTCGTTTTGGAATTTTTAGAATGCATCAAAAGTAAGATAGTAATAGTTGTTTTTTCTGGGAAGTCAGATCAAACTATAATTACCAAGACACTGCCAACATATGAAATTAATGTAACCCAACACATTTATGTTGTAAGATATTAAAAGTGACATTTCCAATGCCTTAACAACATTATTCTTGCTTACCAGTTGGAGCTGCTTCTTGCGGAAGATAGCCACCTGTTGAAAAAATTAGCACAATCGTGTCAGGCGCGGATCCAGGATTTCTTAGGGGGGCACAATTTTTGTTTTTTGCTCCCGCAAATTTGAAAATCGCGCCGGCCAAAAATTCGCTCAGTGGGGGGATGGGGGGAGGGGAGGGTAGTGAGCACAAATTTTTTTTTTGCTCCCGCAAATTTGAAAATCGCGCCGGCCGAAAATTCGCTCAGTGGGGGGATGGGGGAGGGGGGGTAGTGAGCACTAATTTTGGGGGGCCGGGGGGCACGTCTCCCATGTGCCCCTGGATCCGCCACTGCGTGTGTGTCTTTTTCTCTCAAATCAACTATTTGTTATTTGATGATGTCCATAAACAATCTTCATACCAATTCAGCGGATACTTTTTTTCTCCACATATCTTAGGACAATTGTTATCTAAATCATTTGGCTAGTGGTAATACATAATTGCTCTGTAAACATAATACATACAGCAATGCTGTTATATTCCACTATTTCCAAGAAGCCATACACATTGCATACTAGATGCTGTCTATAAGTATCGGCTTGCATGGTGATGTAGATATACAGTAGGCTTTACGGTTGCACCATGTGAGAGGGGAAGGATTGGGGAGTCCTGAAAAGGACTGTTGGTAATCTTTCTTGAGTGTGTGTAGTCCTGAGAAGGACTGTTGGTAATCTAGCTTGAGCTTATAGTTCTAAAGAGAACTTTAGCGCATGTAGGAGAGGCTCGACGATTTGAATAGGTTGACTATCCTTTTCAGGACTACACACACTCAAGAAAGATTACCAACAGTCCTGTTCAGGACTTCCCAATCCTCCCCCTCTCACATGGTGCAACCGTCAGCCTACTGTATACATTGCATATATGTTATCGTAAATATAAAAAGTGCATCTCATTTTCTTTTTCACCTTAAACGTGAATTTGATTTATTTTACCTATATATATTTCAAATGCTCTTTATGTTTTTTAATAAAAAGAGCTTTCGTTTTGGAATGTTTAGAATGAATAAAAAGTAAGATATTAATAGTTGTTTTTTCTGGGAAGTTATATCAAATTTGTTAACAAAGAGTCTATACATTTTTTCATTAGGCTACATGCCAAAAGCCCGATTATAAAGCGACAAAACCTACATGAAAGTTTTGAACAACACCCTAAAAAAATTGTTTCCCTGACCTTTCTATAGAACGCCCATAGGTTAATCATATCATTCATTGGAAAATATGATATATTACGATTCATACGAGTCTTAAAGAATGAAGTGAGATTCATGGTAGTAGTGCCTTCATTAGACCTTTGAATTTTCCACTGTCCTTGAGTATTTGCGGAGGAAGACACCTGCAGTGTCTAATTCTTGCATTTTGGCTTATAACAGTTACCTTTCAAATTTGTCAGCTTATATAATTTGCCTGTCCCCAAGGAAATGACAATAATGCATGAATAATGAACATAAATTAATAAAATGACATAGAATAATATAGAATACCAAGAAAGAGCCTTTAAAGTGCATTTCAATTAAACAATAACTTTACCTCTGGACATTTTCTCACCGAGTGCGTCCAGGTTAACACCACGGAGCGCCGCAGCAATGCCATTACGACAATCTGTGCCATCTCTCTGTCTGTTCTTCCACTCACAGAAGATTTCAATCAGTGATCCTGTGACATTCAAATGATGCCTGTCAAGAATAACCTGGCTCTGAGTGTACGATACACCAAGTTCAATGCACAACTCTGCGTATTTTGATGTAGATATATCGTACGCCAGCTTTACCAGTTCTTTTTCTTTAATTTCCGCTGATCTGAGTAAATAAGAAATTTGGAAGATAACCTATACATTTGTTCTTGTGTGTCTACTGATCTGTTTAAACAAGAAACCAGAAACGATAAGTACTCTTGAAAAATAAACACATGGAAGAATGAACATAATCACGAAGCAGTATATCTAAGCGTTATGTTCACCAGCGAGTAGTAAGTGGCCTTACTAGTGTTGGCGAATGGTTTCACTCTGCTATCAATAGTTACTTTGATATAAAAGTGGGAAAGATTTCTGGAACCTAGAACGATCTTTTCTATCAGTCAAAGTAGGATCCATTTTGGTCTTTTATGGGCGATATTTTCTATCTTTGAGTGTTCCATTATTAACATATTTTCGAATTTATGCGGCAATTTGGCAAGGGTGAAAGCCGGAATAATGGTGCCTGTGTTCTAAGGACAATACTAATAATGATGAATTGATGATAATAATAACGATGGATTTATATATAGCAGTTTCCATCTACATTTTCAATGGCGCTTTACGACTATGTTATTAACAGAAGAGTTGAGCTTTGACACATTTTCTGAAGGCATTGAGAGATACCGCTTTTTCCTTTCCTTTCCCATCGATGAACATTCGTTTGAAGCTTTGTTTTAATTGGATTTAGGAGAATGTAAAGAATCACTATCATACAAAGATATATTTTTAATGGAATTCCACAGTGGATGGACGTTTGTGGTTAACATAAATCTTCGTTGGATTGTGGTAAATCACCAAGAGAAACGGTAACATAAGAAATCATTAGATGTTTTGAGTACTGCCCCTCCCCAACAAAAAAGGAGCAAGACGTCTACCTATCGAATGGACCTGGATTTGGCTCTACATCCCCAGCCTTTACCAGGATCATCTCAGGGAGGCAGGTGCTCTCTTGCATGACAGGATCGTCAGTGATTCCTTTCAGGCAGCTTGGAATCTGACTCGAAATACCGTGTTTTCCGCCTGATAGTACCTATAAAAATTCGTGGAATGGCTGAATGAATCTACAATTAATATGTGCATATACGTCAATCGTAATTGTCTGATCTGATACAATTTCTCAGTACTAGAACATAAAGTGTACAAGTTTAAAAGTTTATACATGCATTTCTACATATATTTATTTCTTTATTTGCCTGCATACATGTATTTGGTGCGGCATGGGGAGAAACGGATGTTTAAAAAAAAATCATTTGTACACCTCAAGATTGTTGAATGAAATCCGAGTAGATGAATATCACCTCGTGAAAAAGGATACGTACCTATCCGGATCGTATGGTATATTCTGCCTGCGCGATGTTCACTTTCATGGGTTGATTGTTGTTCTCTGCAGTATGAGTTCTAGATGGAGTGTTGTTCTCTTTAATAGCAGATTTATTTGTACTGTTGCTGTCTTTGAAAGCAGATTCACTTGTTGAGTTGTTGCCTTTGATTGGAGATTCAGTTGGAGTGTTGTTCTCTTTGATGGTAGATTCAGATGGAGTGCTTTTCTCTTTGATGGCACATTGAATTGTTGAGGTGTTGTCTTTGATGCTAAGTTCAATGCGAATATTGTAGTCTTTGATGGTAGGTTCAATTAGAGTCTTGGTGTCTTTGATGGTAGATTCAGTTGTGGAGTTTCTGTCTTTGATGGTTGATTCAGTTTTAATGCCGTTGCAATTGGTGGTTCGTTCACCTGTAGTGTTGTGGACTTTAATGGTAGATTCAGTTGGAGTGTTTTTCTCTGTGATGGTAGATTCAGATAAAGCGTTGTTCTCTTTAATGGTAGATTGAGTTGGAGTGTTGCTATTTTTAATGGTACAGTCAATTGTAACGTTACCGCCTTTATTGGCAGATGTTGCTATATAGTTGTTCTTTTTTATGGTAGATTCATTTGGAGAGTTGTTGTCTTTTATGGTAGACTCAGTTGGAGTGGTGTTCCCTTTGATTCTAGATTTAGTTGCAGTGTTTTTGTATTTAGTGATCTTTCTCTTTGATAGTTTTCTCTTTGATAATTTATCTTTGACGGTAGAGATAGTGCTACTCTCTTTCATGGTTGATTCGGTTACAGAGTTGTTGTACTTGATGGTAGATTTAGTTGTGTTCTTTTTTCTGATGGCAGATTCAGTTGATGTGCTGTCGTATTCGATCGCAGAAGCGCTTTTTTTGTTGATGGTAGATCCAACTGTAGTGTTGTTCTCTTTGATTTGAGAATCGATTGCGATGTTTTTTTCTTTGGCGGTTTTTCTCCTTGATATCTTTTTCTTAGATGATTTGTCTTTGATCGTAGATGGAGTGTTGCTTTCTTGGATGGTAGATTCAGTTTTAGTGTTGTTGTCTTTGATGGCAGATCCATTTTGAGTGTTGTTGTTTTTTATTGTAGATTCAGCGGGAGAGTTGTTTTCTTCGATGGTAGATTTAGTTCGGGCGTTGTTATCTGTATTAATGTTCGATTCAGTTGGAGAGTTGTTTGCTTTGATGGTAGATTCAGATGGAGTATTGTTCTCTTTGATGGTAGATTCAGTTGGAGTATTGTTGTCTTTGGTGGTAGATTCCGCTTTTGCGTTCTCATCCCTAATAAGCACCAGATTATCTTGCAAGTCCTCATTGTTTTGTATTACGTATGACAAAACAAAGTAGGCCAAACTGCAGCACACGATTATTATTATGAGACTCCAGGAAGATTGACTACAGTAACTCCACTTCAAAAAGGACTTGTAAGTTGCTAGCAAATTTAAGAAATCAAACACGAAGAAGAAGATCATGGATAACAATAAAGAGAACAACGACAGCAACAGGGTGAAGAAGAAAGGGAATGTATATTCATCTCCAATTGTAGATTCATTTCTACTGCTGTTCTCTTTGTGAGAATCATTTGTGGTGTCGCTATTAATGATATTAGATTCATTTGGGGCATTGTCCACTTTCACACTCAAGTCGTTCGGCTTGGACTCGCATTCATCTTCTGATTTTTCTTTCTTTTCAAGGAGCCTCTTTTGCAATAACTTGAGTCGCCGGATTCTCTCCTTCAATAACTCTACTTTTCGCTCTCTCATGACGTACTCCCTGACCGAATGTACGAATCTTCCTATCCTCACCCGCCATTCACCAATTGAAACAGGCATGTTGGATTCGTCTGGGAATCAAGGTTCTGCTAAAGTAGTATTTCGTCACCTAATGACAAGAAAAGAGATATAAAATACGAGATAAACTTATCAAATTGTTTTTGTAATAAAGGAAAGAACAGTGCAAGTCCTTTTTCTCACGTACATTACCGACCATACCAGTTTAGTATATCTGATGAATGTATCAGTTAATAGCCCTACTAAAAATTAAATGAAATTTGAAATGAAATTATATATGCATATATAATTCAGCTTACAGTTATGATATTATATATACTATATATATAATATACTAGAGGTGTTGTGGTCGAGTGGATACGTCACCGGACTGTCGATCACAAGGTCCGCGGTTCGAGTCCCGCCACGGCACTAATGTCCTTTGGCAAGACATTGATCTACATTTGCCACACTCAACCCAGGTGAGGTAAATGGGTACCTGGTAGGATTATTCCTTGAAATGCACTGTGCGCTGATAACGGCTGCCGGAGCTAAAGCTAGGGTAATAATGTCCAAAGCTCTTTGGAAGCGCAAAGAGATGTTATTTCATAACGTATTATGCGCTATACAAGAACTGACCTATTATTATTATTATTATATATATATATTATATAATGCGAAAGGAAATGTGAGAATAATGGCTGCGTAGACATTTGCGTAGACATTTGTTGGAGACATTTCAAAAAGGGAAAACAGTAATTGGGAACTTTTATTTTAGCTACGTAACTTTTAACCCCTCTTCTCATTTTGCATTGAATTTATTTCCACGAGAGTTGCCAAAGCTGTTGCTTATAGGCTATATCCTAACCTTCATACATTTAATATTATAAATTATGTAAACTGACATTTCTGTGTGTGTATATAGTGTGTATAATGTGAACCATTTCCTTTTATTTATGGCGGCACCAGGATATGAAGTGGGGATTGAGATTTAGTATGCAATTAATGGAAGTCTCTTCACTAGGATTCCAAATTTAGCTGTGAATAGGCCAGGGGGTGAGGTTGGTTGGGGTAGGCGAAAGAAAAAGATCCATAGTTGATGTGCGTATTGGAATGAAGGTGGGATAATTAAACCAAAATTGTCGTGTTTTTGTTGACATAATAGTGTAAAAATAGAGGTGCTTACTGGAGTGACAGCACCAGGGATCCAGCCGGCGGCAAGGGAGGGGGCCGAAAAAGGGACACACTTCGTGCGAAAATTTGAAAACCGTGCCGGCCGATTTTCCGCTCAGTGGGGGGTTGTGAGCATAAATTTTTTTTTTTTTGCCTTCAAAGATTGAAAAAATATTCTCACCACCACCCCTTGAGCGCCAGGAGGGCCCATCTTCTTTTTTTCCCCAAAAAGGGTGTTTTTACTAGGGGAGGGGGCCGGGCCCCCCTGGATCCGCCACTGGACAGCACCCCAGGCCACCACCACCTTGACACCTGGTACCCTCACAGTCTCCTTAAAATGTAACTTATTAGTCTTCAAAAAATCCTTTTGATGAGGGAAACGTCAAACACTAACAAGTTCAATCTTCCAAGCCACAATCTGCACAAATATTATTTGCTATTTCGTGTTAAAGATCTGTTACTATAACCATATGTGAGAAGGACTCCCGATCAGTTAAAAAGAAGGATTAATTCTCGTAAATAATTTGCATTAGATTGCTGTAAAAAGGCTTAAGATTTCTAATCATGTGTTTTTTGCATGTCACATACTACGAAACATAATACGGAAAGATTTCTCTAAAAATGTGCTTTTATTCGTAATTTAACAAGAAGTTGCTGAAACATTTGGACCCTGAATTATGTGTGTCACAGTGTGTGTGTGTAATCCCATACACCCATTTTTGAGTGCGGTGCATGCGATCTTAGGCAAGCCCGAGTTTGTTGATAGCACGAGTTAATTTCTATTTCCTGTCATTACAAAATGTCAAAGTACCTATCAATAATTATGTAGGCCTACTTCATAATCAGCGTTTTTTCTTCATTTCTTCCAGACAAGTTCTTTAGCAGTGTAATTGCATTTATAACCAGAACTCAAATTAAACTTGAAGTAATATACAATGTGTATTAGGATTTGTAGTCTATCAACTTGTATCCAGCATCACATTCTTATTCTTATTGTCCAGAAACCTCGCGAGTCTTCTCATTCTATGATATATCCCAAGTTGGCCACCCAATATTCAATTGTGCATCTTCTTTTTTATCCTCATATATCAAATTGAAATCTATCTACCACATAAGATAAGATAAGATAAGATAAATCTGATAAGATAAGATAAGATAAGATAAATCTGCGAATCTTGATGTACACCCCCTCCTCCTTTTCCCTTTTACCAATATTTTGTCCTCCATATTTGTATTATTATGTATCCATTTTGGGTAGTCCTGCTATCAAGCTTTGCTTACTTTGTCAACCCTCCTGTTTGATATTTTTCGATTAGTTACAGCCAACCTTACTATGTTTTACATATATTCTTTTGTCATGTATAAAATGTTCAATGATTTGTTTGTTATATATTTGTAAAATTGCAAAAGAAAGAGAAAATCAAACAGAAATAAATAAATCAAATCAAATCAAATTTACATAGTTCCATTCCACCTCACCTGCCAAACGTTAATTCAAAGAGTGCTAGTAGTTAATAACTAACAAAATAGCCCCAAATATAATTTATGTATAATTTATTTGCGTTATGCTTGATAAAGAACATAAAAATAAATGTTGGCTAAATATCATTTCGTGTAATCTCGCATCGTTTCTGAGTGACCTTCATAGTTATCAGTCAGGTTGTACGTCCCTAGGTATCATGTTCAAATCATGGGTTAAATAATTATAAGAATAATTAATTTTCCTGCAAAAGAAATAATCTCTCTTTAAATGCAAGCATCATACATGTAATAACAAAAAAATGATCCATACCGGAATATGGAAATGTAATGTTCTACGAGCCATCGAAATCTAGGTGTTTATGTGTTGACGGTGGTTGAGAGGGGAGGGAGAGGTGGTTGGGTTAAAATAAAAGGTTCTATTTTTGTTTATGCCTAATAAAGAATATAAAAATAAATGCTAATATCATTTCGGGTAATCCTGCGTCGTTTCTGAGTGATGCGTGAACATTGGGTAAGATAAGTGAGAATATAAATCCCTCCGTATTATGTTCAATCATTGTATAACAAACATAAAAGCAGAAATGTTTTCATCAAACTTGTCATGCTTGTGTACGTAATCTCATATACCACTTCCGATGCGTAGTGCTTGTGATCTTCAACAAGGTTGATTCTACTTCCTTTTCCTCATTATTCCCAAACTTCACAATACATATTAGTTTTTATTTTCTTAATCAATCGTTCTGAAGTGATCTCATACAGTGTTATTAACAATGTTATTACATGACCACTACTCAACTTTATCTTGTAGACTTACATCAGTTAACAATGGAAAGTGGCAAGATAAAACCACTGAGGCCAAAATCCACTCTCGCTCAGTGAACTCTGAGATTAAGAACCTCCTCAAGTCCACTCCAGAGTCAACCTCCATGTCTGAAGCCTTCACCTTGGATGAGGTTGAAACTGCACTGAAATCAATAAAGTCCGGCAAAGCACCAGGCAATGATAACATCCACACAGAGATCCTCAAGAACATGAGTCACAAAGCTACTTCCTGGCTACAAGCCTTTCTCTCTACCTGCATGACAACATCCACTATTCCATCGAAATGGAAGACCGCTAAAGTTATTGCCATCGTGAAGCCCATGAAGCCTGCAGACGAGCCCAAGAGCTATCGTCCAATCAACCTGCTATCTCACATCTACAAGCTACTTGAAAGGCTGCTACTTGCCAGAATCGTCGACACTGTCGAAGAGAAGCTACCTACTACACAGGCAGGTTTCAGGAAAGGTAAATCAACCACCGACCAAGTAGTCCGGCTTGTAAACGACATAGAGACGGCCTTCCAGAAGAAGCAGAAGTTTGGCGCAGTTCTTGTCGAACTTACTGCGGCATTTGACACAGTATGGCACCGTGGCTTATACCTCAAGACCCTGCAGACCATTCCAGATGTAAGAATCGTCAAATTTATCATGCTGCTTGTACAAGACCGCTCATTTGTTCTTGAAACATCAAACGGCGAATGCAGTAGGAAGAGGAGACTCCGCAATGGTGTGCCGCAAGGCTCTGTCCTCGCTCCGATACTCTTCAACATCTATGTCTCTGATATGCCCAAGGGGGAATGCATGCAGTATTCCTACGCAGACGACACCGCACTGGGGTTCGCCAACCACTCCTTCGAGGCAATCGAAACATCACTGGAGAAGGACCTGAGCATGCTAGCTGAGTTCTTCAACAGATGGCATCTCAAGATGAGCATACCGAAGACTGTATCCTCCGTCTTCCATCTGGCAAACCGATGCGCCAACCGAGAGCTGAATATCTCACTGAATGGGTCCAGACTGAATTTTGACCCCACACCAAAGTACCTAGGTGTCATTCTTGATCGAAGCCTCACCTTCCACGAGCATGCCAAAGCCACAGCTCAAAAGACCCAAGCCAGAGTGTCTCTCCTAAAGAAGCTTGCAGGGACCGGATGGGGAGCTGATTTCACCACCCTTCGCACCTCCACTCTAGCTCTTGCCTTCTCAACTGCCGAGTATGCCACACCTGCATGGAGCCACAGTACCCATGTACACAAGGTTGATGTTGTCCTCAATGATGCTATGAGACTAATCAGCGGAACACTCACTGCAACACCTGTCAGCAACCTGCCAATACTGTCTGGCATACCACCAGCTCAGCTCAGACGAGATGCGCAGTACACTAAGCTTGCCCAAAAGCATGACAGAGACAAATGCCTTGTTCCTGCCCCTCTGCCTTTGAAGGACAGCGTCTCCTAGAAGACACTTTGCAACACAGGCTGCTGAGCTGCCGCTTGAGAAGCCCCTCCACCTTACCCACCTGGATAGCAAAACGCTGGTCAGACCAGTGGAATTCGTCTACTACCAACTTGAAGGAGTTCATCCCAGAGCCCTGTGCAAAACCAAGTGGCAGCGACCTCTCAAGAAAAGCCTGGGTCAACCTCAACCGTATCAGAACTGGAGTTGGTCGTACACAATACTTCCTGCATAAAATTGGAGCTGATCCATCGCCAAACTGTGCCTGTGGAGAGATCCAAACTATGGATCATGTCATCGATGCTTGTCCTATCTACAAATCCCCTCACGGTGCTCCTGGACTTCGAGAGCTCGATGATGAGACAATCAGCTGGCTAAATGAGGATCTTCCTATTTAGATGATGTACTCCTTGATATTCTTCGTACGAACGAACGAACATCAGGATTTATAGTCGTTCTAGTTGATTGCCAGTAAAGTTTCTTAGGGAGTTTGAGCCCCCTTCCTCATTTCTTCAGCCCCCGAAAAATCCCGCTCCTCTTGATTGCCGCCTTATTTCCATAATTCCATCCCGCCTCAACTGACAAGTCTGTGTTTTACTGGGTGCTAGTATACAAATGATGCATGCGCATGAGTTCATTATACGATCTATCCGCACTCGAGTTGAGGCTGTATGTATCTACTGCACGAAGCCGTTAGGCTGAGTGCGATAGATACACACAGCATCAACGAGGGCGGATAGATCGTATAATGAACGAATGAAAACATGCATCATTTGTTTTATACAACGAAACTCCTAGATCCTTGTTATTTGATGTAAAAATAATTAATTCAAGATTGTTTCGTGACAGTTTATGGTTGACCAAAAAAATCTCAAGTTTTAATAAGTCTCAATTTAGTGCGCACACATAAGTATAGATATAGCAAGCGCACCTCTAGGCCAAAAAAAAAATCATTTGGTTGTCCTCGACCGCCCGCTCGTCATTTTCGGCCCGCTCGTCATTTTCGGCCCGCTCGTATTTTTTTTTTTGAAATTTTTTTTTTTTTTTTTTTGGAGCAATTTTTTTAAGTTTTTTTGAGCAATTTTAACCATTTTATGCATGTTGCAAGGATCAAAATGTGTCCCGTCGCCAATTTGGTCTTTCAGTACGCAATTCTGTCTTTATATTATAATATAGAGGAGGGATTTTCGGCCAGATGGCAATTTTCGGCAGGTCCGTTGTACGCATGGTGAAATCACTTTAAAATACATACCGTAGCATAATAGCATATCACATAATTATCACACACATACAATACATTTCAGAGTCACAGGAGATCCATATTTGCAATGGAAAATGTATCCTTAAATATCACATTTTAGCAATGTAATCGGCGGTCCTGCTACCTAAATCTGAAAAATCAAATATCTTACGCGTGTCTGTAAGGAAGATGTGTACCAAAACCTGAGCTGTATTTCAAGTATTTTCAGATTTAGATCGCGATTTTACATGTATAGCATACTCAAAGTGTCTCACAGCACGTATTCAATCACTGCAGTCGGATAGCGCGCAAACGTACACACGATCACTGCATGCAGGGGTAATTTTCGGGGCGGCCAGCTCTGGCGTGGGATACACGCTCCGGCCGCAAGCGCTATAGATCAGCTGGTGAATGAACGACGCGCGTGCGCTCCCCATTGACTTTGTACATGCGGCCGAAAACTGCCTCGCTATAGCCGAAAACTACCTCCGAAACAGTGAGAATGAAATTGAATATTGCCATGGCAATTCATGACTTTTTTCTGGGATTCTGTTTGTGTTTAAATTATTATAATATTGGCCTCATGATATGAACAAAAAATGAAAATAAATAGGAAGTAAAGAGTCCAACTGAAGAGGGAAAAAAAATGAAATGGAAAAAAAAATAAAAATAAAAAATTCCGCCCGCCCGCCCCTACTTCAGAAAAGCAATCGAGGACAACCAAATGTTTTGTTTTTTTTGCCCTATCTATACCCATTTACGCATAGTGCTGCGCAAGAATAGGCCCATGTGTACACGCAGTATTAAGCGCTCTATAACCTCTACGCGCACTACTGCGCGGCACTGAAAAAAATCGTTGGATAGTACTGGAAAATATTGCATGCTTTTTCATGAAAAAGCGTGCAATAGGCTCAGTCAGTGGCGGATCCAGGGGGGGGCCGGGGGCTCGGGCCCCCTCCCCTAGAAAAAAAAAACATGTAAAAACACCCTTTTTTGAAAAAAAAGAAGTTGGGCCCCTCCTGGCGCCCAAGGGGTGGCGGTGGGAAAAATAACCCTTCCCGTAGGGAAAATTTTTTTTCGGGTGCCCAAAAAAAAAATTGTGCTCACTACCCCTGGCGCCCAAGGGGGGGTGGTGGTGGAAAAAAAATTACCCTTCCAGGAGGGAAAATTTGTTTTCGGGTGCCAATTTTTTTTTTTGCTCACTACCCCACTGAGCGAAAAATCGACCGGCACGATTTTCAAATTTTCGCACGAAGTGGGCCCCTTTTTAGGCCCCCTCCCTTGCCGCCGGCTGGATCCGCCCCTGGGCTCAGTAAATGCATCACACGTGACCGCGCATGACCAATCATTTGATTAGGATCTGGGAGTGAGTTGCATAATAGTTGATGAATAACAGCATATCAAATGCACATGCATATTCATTTTATTTGTGTTATACCTGATAAAGAATATCAAAATAAATGTAAATATCATTTCGTGCAATCCCTCTTCGTTTCTGAGTGACATTTTGTAGTTTGCGTACATTCCTTGGTATCATGTTAAAATCACGGGTTAAAAGCATTATGACAATAACTTCAGGAGGCGCGATAGCTCGTAATCCGGTGACCCGGGTTCGAAACCAAATCGATACGATAGTGCCCTTTGGTATTAAGGCATTAATCCTCACTATTAGGTCCCTCGGAGAGGACCTAAAGCCGTCGTCCGTCTGGTTGCTTACTTACAAGTATTTATGCTTTCTTAGCAGTCAGGTAAAAATAACCATCACAACTGATCACAACTGACTAATAACTATTAAATTTTCCTTCAAATGAAGTAACCCCTCAATCATTTGAGTGGGGGATGGGATCGATACCATGGGATCGGCCTCTGCACATCCCCCACCCCCTCCTTCTCCTGCTCCCTGTTTATTACATCCTCTGTAATGTAGACCACTATCGTAACACTTTGGTTGCTTTCTTTTCCTCTCTACAAGGTCGCTTGTTTGCCACACGTGGAAATTTGCACAAAAAAAAATAGGCACCAAATGACGGAAGGGTTGCTTTGTGCAGAACAATGGCTTTGCAAAATAATCCATGTCTGGTTTTGATTAGTTCCATGACAATTACTCTTTTAACACCGATGTAGATTTAAATTGCCCCAGAAACAATTGAATAATCTTGAAACCTTTGGTATATCTATATATCCCATGTTACATATAAATATTATGTTGCACAGGGAGACTATTTATGTTCTATATATTAAAGAAAAGATAAATCGGTAGCCTTAAAGAAAAAATCCTTAAGGAACATATGTTTAAGTGGAAAATGCAAATGCATAATAAATTTTACTTCCACGCCATAACTAGGACAAAATGGGGATAAATTATCCGACTTCAAGTAACATGTCAAAGCAGGTTACCTGGTTATGACGTGGACAACTGATAAATCTCCGTTTATATGGTGCAAGTAGTTGATGAATAACAGAATTATCAAAAATATATAGAGATTATATTTGCGATATGTTTAATAAAGATTATCAAAATAAATGTAAATATCATTTCGTGCAAATCCCGTGTCGTTTCTGAGTGAACTTTGTAGTTTGCGTAAGATAAGTAATTATTTGTTAATACGCTGAACAAATCTTAACAAAATTTGCTCACATGTTAGGTAGTAGAGTTGCCAATTGGTATTGAATGTAAGCAAGGATCTGTAGTATCGAGCATAGAAAGATGAAGAAATCCGGAGTTTTGAGATCGTAGAGATCTAGACGGAATAGGGTAGTTTTTTGTTTTGTTTTGGGGTCTTACCATCATGATTAGTTAAATATTAAGCAATCACTTTTATCTGTAACTTCGATCTTAAAACATACTGGATATGTAGTTGATGTAGGCCAGGGGACTTGTGAAAGCGGTTTTGGAACTGACAACGCCACCATGACTTAAAATAACAAGTAATTTGTTACATCAATGAATAAATGATCATTCTACTAGCTTGCCGACTTGTAATAATAAACAATATGAAAATAAATGTAAATATAATTTTGTGAGAACGGCGCGTCATTACTTTCTGAGTCATCTTTATAGTTTGCGTGCAATTAGTCACGTACTCCATCCCTGCATCAGTGCATGGCATGATAAATTTATGGGTCAATAGCAGTGGCGTAGACAGGTTCGTACACCTGGAGGGGATGACTGGGCTGCCAACGCTAGTGAGGGCGCGAAGCGCCCGAGCGAGGAGCGCGACCGAGCGGGAGGGTGTGGTAGGGGGTGTCCCCCCTCCCACGGTAGGGAGCTTTTGCAATTTTGAACTTGAAATCGTGCAATCTGATGCATACTTAATGAGGTAAAATAACACACACAAGCGTGCACGCACACACACACATACTCACACACACACACACACGCACACACATACTACGCCTTGAATGGACAGACATACATCGACAAGATCTACACACCGTGGCATACGAATACAGAATGGACTGACACATAGTATTGCATATTGAACCACACTACGTATTTATTTATCTCTGTGAATTTTGCTGTTACACCTTTTCAGAAAAAAACCAATGTCAACTGTGTACACGCAGGTATAGTCTTTGTTGTCTTGATAGGGGTATGTGGTTATGAATGAAAACAGCCTCTGTGGCCATTTGTGAATAGAACACATAAACAACAAACAAATAACGATTAAACTTTGAACAATATGTCTGTTCATTATAAAGCATAATGAATACGTACATACTATGCTTTTTTACCTCAAAGAAACAGGCATAGTATCCATAGATGGATATTGGCTGGCGGCTCATTAACATACAGATACAAAAACATAAACAGTATCACTATGATCCATGGAGTAACAATACTGCTTTGTAAGTTTGTGAAGAAATCGGAACCATAACGGCATTGCATCGTTTCAAATTAGGGCATTATTTACTTCTATTTGATCTCAGTCTTATAATAGTAATAGTAATAATAATAATAATAATAATAATAATAATAATAATAATAATAATAATACAAAATAAAAATAATACTAATACAAATAATAATGCTAATACTAATAGGTTCCTTTTATCTCGCATTTCAAGACAGGGTAAATTCACACTGCGCTTTACATGAAACAAACTTCTTTAAACATTTCAAACTTATGTCTTCATGCATCAATCAACATACTTTAAATGAATACAAAACAAAGTGCATCTTAAATAAAACAAAAATAAATAAATAGTTAACAATACAGAAAAGATGTAGCTGCTGCAAGCTTAACAACAAACTAATGTATACCAGTCAGTCCTGATATCAGTATTAGTGTAACAATAGTCATATAGTGGGAGCATGAAGTTGAACAATTCATGATTATACATAATTATATATGTTTGTTTGAATAATACTTGTTATAAAGATAGTAGTATGGTACTCTCTGTCACAAATTATTATGTATACTGTTGTATCACATTCATTTTCTATTCTGTTTTAGATTGCGCTGATGCATTTTGCACACAATGTATAATGCCTATAACACGAGTGGGCCAGACCACACATGTATTTCAATAAAAACCGACTTGAGAAAATAACGATAACAATAATGATGAGGATTATTATTATCATCATCATAATTATTATTATTATTAATATTATAATTGTTATCATTATTATTATTACTATTATTATCATCATTATGACTTATTAAGTAAGCAAATATCATTCCCCAAAACCTGGGGGATGATTGTACATGCCATCCCCCTCATCCCCCCGTTGTTTACGCCCCTGGTCAATAGTATGACTATTTACCAAGCTATCACGTGAATATTTCACGACCATCTCTCAGAACACTTGATACCTAAAGGTTCCTAACGCTGGCTTCCAATCTCAAGCCTTTTAGAACAAGGTCAAGCAAATTCTTGAAATTAAATCTTGCTCTAGTGTATGTAAATTAATAAACAGTCATTCTGTTGCTGGAAAGTGTAATTTCTTGTATTCAATAATGTCACTTGTATTATACAATCGTAGATAATTATTCATGAAACATGTGACAGGCAAATACTACCGATACCGTTACATTTTACTAATACAATTCCCTTGCATTTAGAGTTTTAAAACCCCCGTCACACCTAAGGCCGAATGAGCCGGAATGCCGTCGAAATGAAAATTCTTGGTTTATTTGAAGTGCATTCTAAAAAATTCTGACTGCATTCCAAATATTCGGGCCTATTCTTGTGGCCGGCCCGAATATTATGCTCATGCTCAAAACTTTCGAGGTGCATTCGAAGTACAGAAATATCGAATGGCATTTCGAAGTGTCTTGTAACTGCATTCTCAATGCATTCTAAATATTCTTTTGGCATTCCAACAGCATTCGAAAAATTCTGATCGCATTCGAGGGAGAATCGAAACGGCAAGCCACTTCAAATCCTGCCAGAATGCTCCGAAATGCACCTCGAATGCATTTCGATTGCCGCCGGAATCTATTTCGACAGTACCTCCCCCAATTTCCAAGTATCCCAAGCATGCCCCTTTTTACTTCGGAAAAGTGCAAAATTTTCTTTCTGATATTTCCACCTTTTTATACTTGCCCCCGTTAACCTAAGATAAATGCCCCTATTGCAATCTGATGATTGCGCCATCTTGTATGACAAGTGCCACTCTTCGTCTCAAATAAGTATCTCTTTCCCTACTTGTAAATGCCTCTTTTTACCTCTGAAAGTTGTCCAATTGAATTCTGATGATTGCCCACTTTGACTTTGACAAGTGCCTCTTTTAATTTTTCGTGAGGGTCCTTTTCTTTTCCGATAGATGATCTTTTTTCAAATCTAATGTGTCCTTTCTCAAATGTGAAGAGTGCACCTTATTAAATGTGATAAGTGGCCATTTTCAATTATGATACGTTAGCCCGGTTCCTTTTCATCGGTGCCCCTTGTCTTTCCTTTCTAAAATCTATCATGGTGTCTTCCACCAGCTAAGACGTTGACTACAACATATTCCACACATATCTGTCATCTGCCATTTTAGTATACTCTTGCATTATAATTTCAATCTAGGTATTATGTCTTTCTCGAAGTTGTTCTCGGCTTCCTTTACGGTATTGTATCTTCTACATTTCCTGCCATCAAATATTTCAAGAGAGAATTTTGTCTTATAATATTACCAAAATTCTTCTTCATTCCTTCTTTAACTATTGCTACAAGGATATTTTGTGTAAGCCCTGTCATATCCATAATTTCTTTGTTAGTTTTCAAACCGTTCCATGATGTTCTCATCATTTTCCTGTACACTCAAATTTCAAATGATGTGACTCAAATTTAAATATCCCGGGCTTATGTACGTGGTTCATACTAAAGAACCGATTTGAATTTCTCTCTGTCTCACTTTCGGCTCTCTTTCTCCTCACCTTTTACCATTCACTTCCTTTTAGTATTACATCATTATATCCCCCTCATTCCTTTCCCTTGTTCTCACATAGACATTTTTTTTTTGTATATATTTTTTCTGTTTATACTCTACTTCGTTTGTACAATCTATGTTTATAATATCACTATTAACATTCCTTTGTATATGCTGTATCATTCTACGTGTTAACGGACCTTTTCAGCCGGTGCTGCTGGTCAGTCTTTAGATACAGATTAAATTAATAAATCAATAAAAAAAAGTATATAATTATCATCATCATCATTATTATTATTACTTACAACTACTACACGCTAATTTTGTACAGTCTCTTTCTATATGACTCTTAAATACAAATATTTTTCTAAAATATGAAACAGTAAATGAACTACTTACGTTCTGTGTATATCAGTAAGGCCTTCAAATGCGGGTCCATGTCATCATTCACTGCCTTTAGTTTAGATGAACGATTTGTTTCGATGTAATAATAATTGAGGAATAAGAAACTATAATTTACTGGTTGACAAGTCTAACGATAAAGTCCCATGTGGTCAGTAAAGGCGGTCTGTGTAGAAGAATCCCTGCTGAACATGGCGTTGCATGATATAAACTTGGCTAATGACGACTGACGAGGCCTATTCAAACATGACTCTCTTGAAACAATTTCAGTCTTTCGACACAATTTCAAGTCAACTTTTGACTGACATTGGAATCACCTAATGCGCTTAATCAACCTGCTCCATATAGACCAATCTTTAGCAGTCCACGAGAAATAAATAATATGCATCGCTAGCGTGTCCGACCAACCGGGATCATATCAATATTCGTGACGGGTTTCACTTTGATGGTGATGTCATAAATCTCGTAACCCAGACAGTATGTGTGAGTGTGTGTGTGGAGATAGTAATGAATGTTGGCAGCCCTGCATAGGTAGACGCGCGGACATTTTTTTTTTGGTATAGACTGTAAATAATTCCATAAATCATATAATACATGTAGCAAAATACAAAGTTATGTAGCTCCATTTGTAAATATAATTGTTGTCGATAAATAACAAAAAAGACAGAATGAAGAACACATGATAGATGATAGTCGAACAATGTAATACGGCAAGCCCCCCTCCCTCTATCTCTCTCTCCATCTCTCTCCCTCGATCTGTCTCTCTTCCTTCTCCTTCCCCCTCTCTTCATCTCTCTGAATTATCTCTCTTTCTCTCTCTCCCACTTCCTCCGATCTCAATCTTTCCCTCTCTTAATCTCTCTCTTTCTCTCTTTATTAAGCTCTTATTCTTCCCCTGTCAATGTTGCCCTCTATTTCTAAAATGTATTATCTCAAAGAGTAATCAAAGCTTGGGGAAATTAGACAAAAGCAAAACATCTGAGAAACAATTGGTGATTTCTAGAAAATTGGAAAATCTGAAGGAAATTGTGAATGTTGAAACTTAAAAGTTGACGTCAGTAAAAGTGTGGATGAAATGTGAACTGGCAAATCTGGCATGAAACAGTGATGTATTTCTAGATTTGTTAAGTAGTTTTTTTTTTTTCTTCAAATTTTCACCTGTCTCTTTTTCTGATCTTAAAGCTTTCCTAAAAGTGACACCATTTAAAGATTTAATGCATCTGTATGACTGTTATTTTGCATTTTATTGTAATGTTATGTAATACAATACAACTATACAAGGAGCAACTAGGAAGCGACAGGAAGGTAGTAATCACGTTATGTCAAAACATTAATAATTTAATAAAGAATATCCCCATTACGATGTCGTTTTTCAATACCAAAAGGCTATCTATGTGAAACCTGTGTGTAAAGGCCACTCAAGGTTGACAAGAAAAACATGTTTTTTCTAGGCATGTTATCGTTATGTATAACTTCCTTCTATGAGAAACACACTTCAATGAAAAGATAAACATCTAGAGTCTCTATAGACGGGCGATCTTATTTTCTTCTAATACAGTTGAAGCATGGTCATATTTTACTGTGTATGGATTGACGATGAAGCTATCTAGCTACCATCATGTAAATACTCACCCGCCAACAATGTTTTATGATGCCTTTTAGTACGGAGGCATAATAATAAGTTATTTTAGAGGCTCAACAATATTTAGAATAGTGTCCTTTATAGCATCATATTCGGATCCCAACATACATTGTGACGATAGCTGACGCTTCAACCCATATCATTACAGAAAATCACATCTCATAACGGTGTATACAGTACCCCCCCCCCAAAAAAAAAAAGAGCATAGAATGCTATGAACACGATATGACAGAAGACAATTACAAAAAACGGATATCCAATTCAAAAAATACAAAATGGAAGCAGATGTCACAATATGGCAGTATGAAACACATTTTAATAAGTATGCATCAGTTTTTTTTTCTACAAATGATGTCGAGATGATAATACAAAACACAAGCTTATTATAATTGTACCGACTGAAATGAATGAAAAACAGGATGATTATGGAATAGTAAGTCAACGGCATAAGATATACAACTTATAAAAATGACCATGTGCTTCGTATACATGTACAGCAGCTAATGTTAGTACTAGAATAAATGCAATAAAAGCTATATCAAACACTTTGTTAAGTGGTTTATCCCATTTTTGTTCAAATTTTGACCAGTCAATTTTTCTGATGTTCAGGCTTTCGTACAATTGACTTCCTGTAAAGGTCAGATGCATCTGTATGACTGTTATTTTACATTTTCTTTTAATGAAGAATAAAGATCCTATTTATATCACATCTGTATGGATTATCAAACATCAGTACTATATACATGGAGGTCGAGAAAAGGATCTTTCCCAATCAAGGTACCTATTAAAAATACAAGGAACAACTAGGAAACGACAGGAATCAGGTAATCACATAATGTCAAAACATAAATGTTACAATAAAGAATATCCATATTACAATATCATTTTCAATTATTAAAAGGGTGTAAGGTGAAACCCTGTGTATAAAGACCACTCACGGGAGGCAACAAAAATCAGTCGTTATAGGCAGGTAATCTTCATGTATAACTTCCTTCAATAAACATACTTCGAGAGAAAGAGAAAGAAATGTAGTCTTTCTAGAAGGGGAATCTTTTTTATTCAGGTGAAGCATGGTAGAAGATGAAGCTGTCCACCATCATGTAAATACTCACTCACCAAAAATGTTTAATGATGCATTTTAGTATGGAGGTAAATAATCAGATTTGTGTTCTTTATAGCATCATATTATTTTGAACCAGGCATACATTGTGTCGATGCTGGCGCTATAACCCATATCATGATGCCAAAATATGTAAGGCTGTAGAGAACTTTTAAAAAGTTGAATATGAAAAAGCAAAAATAAAGGACAAATTGCAAATACATTATTAAAATGGGAAAAGGTTACCCCTTAAGGCAGTGGGGCTGACTATATATATATATATATATATATACATTTTTTTTTGTTGTTTAAGCCCCGCTCACTTCCTCACTTTCTCATTGATCCTGACACTCATCTGTTATCGTTGTTTGCTTGTTTTTTTTTAATGTTTTATTTTAATTACAACAGCATAGTTACAGACCTCCACTGATACAAGACCCTCATATAATAATAATAAAATCTAGGATTTTAAAAAATGCACCATGTCATTCTATGTAAATGTAAAAAATTGGTTTATTATGAGTTATGAAGCAGCACCTTCACCTTTCACTTTGTGTTTATATAAGATAATATTTATTTAGATTGCTTAATTTATATTGAACTAATTAATTTGCATAGAACATAATGTTTATACTGTGAAAAAAATGTTCCTTTTTAAAATTTTGTATTCGTAAATATCAATATGAAGTATTACCATCACCTTTTACTTTTTTCTATATTGAAAAATCTATTTTTTTCTCCAAAATTGTAGAATTTTATCACAATTTGTAAACTCGATTGAATATGTACTATGTTGGATACTGATGAAAAATATATTTTAAATAGGTCTGTGTTTAAAATGTATGACACAATGTACTATGTTTATACTACATGTAAGAAAAAAATATGTTCCTCTTTATAATTTTGTATATGAAAATCTTAATAAAGGCAAAAAAGCTTTTAAAAAACACAAAAAACAGAAATTCACATTTCCAAAATATTGTACGAAAAAGCAAACTAGAATTGAACGATACAGTATCTGACTGGACATAATATACCGACAGGTCATAGACATTAAACATGGATAAATATAATTAAATCTGCATCATGTGACATGGACACCAAGGATTGTAATACATGGGACGTCTTCAAGAGGAATACCGTCACAAATTATGTCGCTGGCCAAAGTCTCTAATGAGTTGCTAAATATCATTAATTCGGTTTTGTTAAGTTTAGAGATAGGTAGCTTTTATCTATTGTGTAACTTGTTTAAGTTTTCGATTACTGTATTTAACAAGATTTGAGGATGTAGGTGCGAAAAGAACAAATTTGTATGATAAATTGGAAGATGTATAAAAATCATGAATAACAATGGCCCAAACAGGCTGCCTTGTGGTATTTAGAATTAGACTCATTTACAGAAACGAATAGTTGTCTGTTATATAGGTACATAACTCCTAAACCCCTCCCACAGACACGGATCCACGGATCCACGAGGGGGCGACGGGCCCGGCCCCCTGGCAATTTTTAATTTGTTTTAAAGATGGTAACCAGTATATAAAGAAATTAGAAAAAAATAGTGCTCACTACCCCCACTGAGTGAAATATCGGTCGGCGCGATTTCCACATTTCAGCCCGCCCCTATTGGAAAATCCTGGATCCTCCCCTGCACTCCCAATGCCTTCCAACGGATTCCATAATGAGATAACTTTTAAAGTAATATTTCATGGTTCATGATGTCGAAGGCCTTTGAGAAGTCCAGAAAGATAAGCCTACCTATATTATGTGACACAATTTATCTAGTGCTTGTTTTGCTTTTTCGATAAATGCTTTAATAGATACTTCGGTGGTAAGCGCTTTCAAGCACCGTTTTATTGTTATTATTATCATAAATGAGAGTGGGATATCCTATTTTAGCTGGTCTATTATCAACAACCAAATCAAATTCAGGTAGGGTAACTAAAATGTTTGAATCATTTGATAACCACGTTTCTGTTAAAGTGAACAGGTAACATTGTTGAACGTTGATGAAAAAACTGCGTAATTTTTGTAAGAAATGTTACTTATAATATTCTTTCTATTGTACTAACCCTCTAACATGTAAAAAATCCCGGAAAAAATTCTCAAACCACAAAGATATTTATGGTTTTCTTTGAAGGCGTCACTATGCAACACCCTCTAACAGTAATTCTTCCAACCGTTTTTGAATTTTCCCAATCATTTTTCCATGAAAATAAAACGTAAAACAGGCTTTTAAAAATCTGTCAACATTTAAATGTTTGGAATGGTATATAAAGCCAATTCATTACTTTGAGACGATCTAAATTCACCTAAAATTTCATCAAATTATAATATATATAAATTGCCATCAAGAACATGAAACCTCTTTTATAATATAAAATATGAATGATTTAAATCAACATTTTATGCCTTTAAAAAAAACTTTTACAAAATATTTTCAAAGATGCTAAGGCTTTCCAGAATTGTTAAGTCAAACTTAGAGATAAGTTCAACTTGGGATCTTTGTGAAACACCCCCCTGAGCAACGTTTCACGGAACCGTCTTAAGCTTAGTACACGTTCACCAACATCCCACTGATCACTTGGAAACGCGTGTATAGCAATTAACACGCGTTTTAATATATGATGTCGGCCGAAAATTCGCTCAGTGGGTGGGTGGGGGTAGTAGTGAGCACTTTTTGTTTGTTTTTGGGCCGGGGGCACGTGCCCCTGTACCCCCTGGAAGAAGAAGAAGAAGAAGAAGAAGAAGAAGAGAAGGAGGAGAAGGAGGAGAAGAAGGAGGAGAAGAAGAAGAAGATATTTGGGGGGGGGGCTGTCGACCGTTCGAGAGATCTTTCGAAACAATATCCCAACAATACCGTAGAGGGCGGTTTTGAAATTCACTGACGTCAAATAATTATTAGATAGAGTAGATTTTCCTGGTTTCATGTTGCTTAACCGTACTTGTTTTATAGAATGGACCAAGGGTTGTCGAAAAAGGATAGCGTGAATCTTACCGGGTATGTTCATCAATTGTATTGTTACGGGAATAATGATTATATTAAGAGATATATCTAACTCTACTTACAATAACATTTTCAAATAACGTTAGTATCCACTTCGCCTGTCCAGCACGAAAAAGCACACATGGGACGTGCAGATCAAGAAGCAGAGATTAACACCGACTTAGTCTTAGGTCTTCTATATCTGCAATTTGATTTGAAATTTCTTAGAGTGCTTCATTTGATAATGAGTAGATCGAGAATCCAGATCTACAGTATCTCGTAAAGACATACTCTAGACAGTCTAGTCTCGGACTCAACAATTTTTTCCCCAAAAAATCCAATGCCAATGCCAATGCCCAATGGCAATGTCAGTGACCAATGAATGATTCATTCCAATGGCAATGCAATGTGAATGTGTGAGGAAATGTGTGATTGGGTCCAATCGGGTTCACATTTGTAATACAAATGTATTTTTGTTAAAGTTGTGACCCTTTTTACAAATGTAATTGCATGCTAAGTAAGGCTTAGGCCTATAGAATATTTCATAAATCACTGAGCCTGTAATTAAAGGCTGTATTCTGTGTACTAATCACCGAAAATTTCTGTCTCTTTCGTTCGTTAGCCTCTGATTTGGGTAGGGTCGGCTCCTCTCTTTAGAGACAGAAGCCGACCATAGCGACTGCATTGCAAACTAATGCCCGCGTCCGGGCAGTAAACTTATGCCCAAAATACTACATTTTACCCGATGCATATCCGATGCATTTATTATTGTAAATTAGGCCTAGGCTAAACTACATCGGTTCCACTTACCAGATTGACTGTATGATGCGTTTAAAGGTCTTTTTTCCGGATTTTCATTGCCGAAAATGAGCTCCGTGTTGAAATTCTTGCAGCCGTATTTTAAACTGTTACTGTCAATGGATGACGTCATCTTCCCTCATGCGCAGTAACAGTTTAAAATATGACTGCAAGAATTTCAACACGGAGCTCATTTTCGGCGATGAAAATCCGGAAAAAAGACCCTTAAATGCATCATACAGTCAATCTGGTAAGTGGAACCAATGTAGTTTAGCCTAGGCCTAATTTACAATAATGAATGCATCAGATATGCATCGGGTAAAATGTAGTATTTTGGGCATAAGTTTACTTCCCGGACGCGGGCATTAGTTTGCAATGCAGCCGCTATTGTCGGCTTCTGTCTCTAAAGAAAGGAGCCGACCCTACCCAAATCAGAGGCTAACGAACGAAAGAGACAGAAATCTTCGGTCTACGACCACCCTAGTGTAAGCATGGCCATGGCAATGGTAAGGCCAGGCTGATTAATTTTCAGCCATCTCATGAAATCAGTGCAAGAATACACCTGACGCGACGGTGGCCTGCACCTGTACTTGTAGCGGAGAAGAAAAATAATCCACCTGTCATCTAAACACACACGCTTGCATGTAAACTCTGCATAATAAAGAGCACCCTCTTAACCCTCAAGTAGCCCTTGTACGTGGTCCCATGTAATACTAATATGATGAATTTAATATTAGATGAAGTTGCTGATAAATCACTTACAGTGAGTCTTCACGACTCGTCTGCCACAGGTTTTCTGCATGCTCAGGCTCTCTTTTAACCGGATATAAAAAGTTTATACAGCATTTATACTTTTGTAATTTCTAAGTTCTAACACCAGCAGTCTCATTGTATCCTACACATTTGATGTGACCTGCTGACTGCAAAGAAAGCATGTGTATGATTGTAAGTTTTGTAACTTAGCAACCAAGGGACCGCCTGCTTTATATCCTCTCCGAGGGACTCTCAGGCTGTATCAAATAATTGGCAGGCACGAGCAACTACGGTGCAGGGTCTGTGAGTTGCGGTACATAGCCTTGCATTTCAGACCCTGTTCTATTCGATATGAATGGCAAGGGTCTGTATATGTCTGCACCCTAGACATGGGTCTAAATTTCTCTCTTTTTCTCTTATTTACAGGTTGTTGTGGGATGAAGCCACTACCAATAAATCATTTGAATCCCTCGCCCAGGCTTTCCATGCAAGCTTCAATAAACAAGAACACTTCAAGGTCGGATCATCACTGGTATGTATATCTTTGAAATTGTTCATTGTATCTATAGAGCCCAGGACAACTATCCCTAGTACCACTATCTGCTAGAACAATAACCCCTGAATAGCTACATGTACCTCCCACCCCCAAACCGTCTATTGTGAAAAAGTTTTACCATTTCACTCATGGACATTAAATAGTTGTGGATTAGTTTGACTATATCACTCATGAACATTAAATAGTTGTATATATCAAGAATAGTTTTACTCTATC